>JARHVA010003708.1:605000-782500 GCA_037957365.1 Torreya grandis
TTTTCGATGAAAAATGTGCAATATCACTTAAACAATGGCTTTACTCTTAGGAAATGGTAATTTTTCCTTGGAAGCTAAAAATAACTGATTTTAACGACCTAAAAAGGGTCTAATCTCTAGAAGAGGGTTAATTATGTTAAGTATGCTAGGTTAGGATCAAGAATCTCGATGTATTTAGGTTGATGCTAAATTTTTTGATTGCATAAGTGACTATTTATTCTCACATGTCAATATTGATGATCACACTATTTATAAACCCCATAGATATAGACCAAGGACATGGTTGGATTTTTGTAGATGTTGGATCTACATGACATGGAATAGATGTTAGTCATTTAGGTAGATCAAAATTATTTGAGAACTCTAGATGAGGAGAAGTATAGTTAGACATCCACATTTCACTTGAATATTGGGGAGGCTACTATGACACTTGAGGATACATGGGTATCCTCATGTTTTTTATACATAAACATAGATTGTTTTGGACACAACCAACACAATAATAGGTTATTCCTAATTACTTGTTAATATATTAGGATATCCTTGTGTTTTATGGAAAGGTTGATATAGACCTCATAGAGAATTATACATACATTAAATTAGATGATTTACCTATTGGGGATTCATCATCACTAGATCTCATTAATCTAAAGGTTTTTATCCTTATGGACATTGTCAACAACATCTTGCTACTCTAAAAGATCAACCAATATTTCCATATGGGAATTTTTGGCATCATGAAGAGCATTTTTTATGATTCTACATGTTTTACATGGGGACCAACTATTCTAACACAATTGTATAGAAACCTAAATATGATAGCATACTGAGGTGGATACAACATTAGGGATTATAATATGATGATAGTTCAGGGTTGCGAGCATATCTCAATTGAGAAATCATTTTGGATGTGTAGAGAATAATATCTAAAAGATGTGTAGATTATAGGATATATAATATCCATTAGCATATGGTTGGACTCAAATAAGATTTAGTAGATATGATCATGTGGGGACATCACATTCTATCATTAGATGTCTGATGACCTAACACCATAGTTTTTCATTTGGAATTTATACCTCACATGCTAGTTGTAGTTGTTTAGTGATGGATGGTACATGGATTTTATGACCACTAAGTGTTTTATTATTGAGAGATAGCCACATATCATAGAGGAGTACTACTCTAATAATGTACTCTATCTATTTGGCTACATGCAAGATGTTCTTGAAGGGATGAGATGGTTTACTCACATTACATGTGAGATCAGTTGGGGTAATCCTATTACCTTAAGGAGTGAGGCCACAACTAGATATATCAATATACCATGGGTTACTTAGGCTTATATAGGAGGATATGTAGATGAGGGGTCACTCTAACTTACATACACTAGTGTGTCTAGGTATGCCATTTGAGGCTAAAATTTCCAATTATATTATGGGGATAGGTGCCCATAGATATCAATGAGATGGAGGCCAAGACATCGTGTGGTAGTGGAAGCACCTTGTAGGATAGTGATGGTGAGGTTGAGTATGATGAGGATGATGGTATATTTTGTGAAAGAGACAATGAGGGAGATAGAGATGATGGGGATGGATATGGAAATGATGGTCACCATACTACAAGTAAGCATATGAGTCTACCATTATTAGGGATTAGTATATTGTTACATTTGAGATCTGAGATACAAAAATGATAGTGAAAATATATAGTTGGTCTTGGATTAGGACTCATGTGATAGGTACCTCAATCTAGTCTATTCATCATCCATTAAAACCACCACTAGTACCATCAATTCTTCATCCAGTTATAGGTACCATGGATACATAGAGCCATAGTTGATCAAAAGGACCTTAGCATTTTTGGCATTTTGGCATAATTTTGGCATATGGAATTTTTATTATTGTATCAATTTTATTGATGTACTTTAGAGACACCATTATTATATGCATATATCCTCTATGTCTATGACATTTGAGATACATTAACATTCAACTTTGGGTACTTCAAGACTAATGTGTGTGTGTGTGTGTGTGTGTGTGTGTGTGTGTGTGTGTGTGTGTGTGTGTGTGTGTGTGTGTGTGTGTGTGTGTGTGTGTGTGTCTATATATATATATATATATATATATATATATATATATATATATATGACACCATACTTGTTTTCTTGATTATCTCATGTTTAACATTGATTAGCATTATTGATGTTTAACATTATTAATATTGATGTTTTTTTATGATTTCTTCATTTATTTATTATTCCATGTTTATGAGATGTTATTGTGTTTATCATATAATTATGTTGTATGACTCATATGGATGCCTTTTTAGAGATGCACATCTATATAAACACATAATATATCATTTTTAGTATTAACTATTACTCATGGATATAGGCATGTGTTTGGTTACTTGGATGGTTTGTTATATCGGAGTACTACCATTACATTGTTATGATGGACTCTCTGTGCACATTTTTATTATATATTATGGTATTATTCATGATACTTATCAATAACTATAACTAAAATATATACCCTAAATATGGAAAATTTAATTTAAAGGTAAATATTAATAACCTAAGAATAAGATATGAATAATCAAATCCAAAATATAAATATAAAAATAAACTAAGTGTAATATTAAATACAAAAATTCACAACCTAAATACATGATATGGATAATCAAGACTTAAGCATAAATAAATGTATTAATCTTGCCAAAATCGAGAAATAAAGAGGCCAAAAATGGCAAAACAACTATAAAGTGAACAAACAATAATGAAAGAACAAACAAAGAAAACAAATAAAAACAACCAAAATATAAAAAAAGGGATACATGCACAACACAAATAAAAACATACAAACAAACTATATAAACAAATAAACAAACAAAATGAATAAACAAACAAATTATACAAACAATGCTAAAAACAAATAATCAAAAAACAAATAGGAAAGAACAACCAAATAAATAAACAACAAAACACCAATAAATAAAAATAAACAAATAGATAAGAAAACAACACATGAATAAATAACTAAACAACATAAACAATCAACATTAAAACAATAATAAATAGATAAAACACTAAAACACCAAGACAAAACACCATTAAAAAATAAATAAATAAACAAACACGATGCAAATAAAAAACAAACAACTAATATAAACAAGACAAAACAAAGAGAGTAAATAAAGATAGATAAAAAAAATAAAGTTATAAGAAACAAAATAAACAAAGCAATGAAATAATCCAAAGAAAATATAATGTATAATAAATAGACTAATATAAGCACACAAAAATAAACAAATTAAGCAAAACAAAAATACACAAACAATGGTTAATCACAATGTTAGTACAAATAGAAAATAAATTTTTTATTCATGTGTAATAAAGGTGTTACTCTTGGTGATAGGGTGACCCCTAAGCTAGGTTGAAATAGCATACTTAAAACATCACAAAAAAATTCGCACAAGATGACAAACATTGCCCCTAAGTCATAGGGAACAACAACACAAATAAGATGACACAAACATTGCCCCTAGGTTATAAGAGACAAAAACACAAATAAGATGACACAAACATTTACCCGAGGATATACGAGACAATGAAATAAAACAAAGTGGGAGGATAATAGAATAAAAGGAAGGAGTAGCTGAGTTGACTATAGATGCACTAGGCATGTGGATGATGCCTACATAGTTCCATAGACACAATATCCATTGTGAATTTTAGGACAAATCCAGTTCTTCCAAGATATGGAATAGAATAAAATGAGTGATAAGAAAACATGATTGACTTGTATATAAAAAAATGGGAAAGATATCACAAAATATTGAGTACATGAGAAAAGAGGGGATGATGTTTCTTAATCATGAAAAAATCAACACAAACAAATCACATAAGTGTGATAGTATGGCTTAGGAAAAAACCGCACTAAAAATAAAGAGATGAGTATTCAAAATTAAACTAAAATGGGATTTCATAGTGTTTACTACATCTAAGGCTTAGAATAATAATGAGATCACAAAATGATAAGAGTGTAAACTAAAGTTGATGACAAAATGGTGAGAGCATTCAAACAAAAAATAACACACAAAATAATGAGAGTCTTCAAAATAATAAATGCTCACAAAATAATGAGAGTGTAAGAAAATCCAATGGGTCATTAGTTCATTAAATTTAGATACACAATACTCATAAAATGGTGAAAGTGTATAACTAAGGCTAGTAAGGATGAGGAAAACTAAATACCAAATGGTTACTCTTGAAGTAATTAGGAGTTCCAGGATCCTTAAGGAAAATAAGTGGTTGAAAAATAAAGGAAGGTATGGCTGAGCTAACTTGAGGTACCCCATTTATCCAAGTATTGCCTACATAGTTTGTATGGACCTCAGGCTAATGTAGTTCTCCCATAAATGGGAGGAAAAATATCGAGGTGGTCTAGAAATTAAAATAAACAAATAAGATGGCCTATCATAGAAATTTTTGGCAAATTTATATCTCATGTGGAAATTCTTATCTAATTTTCATTATTTTGTGATTTTTAGGATTTTTTATATCTTCAAGGAATGTTTAAAGGTTTTATAACTATTTCAATTATTTTTAAATTTTTCCATGCATCTCAAATCGATCAAGAATTATGAGATACATAATGGTCCCACTTAGAAAATGGTAATAGTGTGGCTTATGTTTCTTGAAAAATGGAGAAAGCATGGAAAAGGGGTTACTAACTTGATCTCAACATGAATTGAGTGTTACCTACATATTCCTATAGGACCTCAAGCCACTGTATTTTTGCCTACACAAAAGGCATCTAATGAAGTACCAACAAATTTTAAGAATAGGTAAAGGGAAAGGTAAATGGAAATAGTAATTTCAAGGTGATGTGATAATGCATGGTAAAGGTGTTGTTCCTAATTTTACTATAGGTAACTATAATTAGGAAAGAATACCAAAGGATTAGTGGCACTTATTTTCCCAAAGGTAGATATAATTAGTAGCATGAGGTGGAAATGTAACAAAAAATGAAGGATGCAATTGTCAAGGCCAATGTCATACTACTTTGATATACTACCATTTAAAATTTTCATTCAAAAACAACTATTAGAACTAAATCTATCATGAAAAATTGAATGTACCTTATGCACAAATGAATCTAAATAAGGCCAAATGTGATAGGTAGGGTTAGGTAAAAAGGACTATCTAGCAAAGAGTTAATGGCATAATATAAATGTAAAGGTATAGTATGAAGAATGGGTATAATGTGGAGAACATTAAAAAATCCTTGTAGATAGTAATTTGAATCCCTCAAACATAAAAATATTTGAGGTGAATTATGTTCATTGGTTCATCAAGTTCATCTCCCTCTAGTGTGGTAAACATGTATGCTCCAAAACCATAGTTATCAACAACGACATAAGGGCCTAAACAATTTGAGTGTAATTTTAATTTCTAATTAGTTTCAATATTTACAATCTTCTAATTATCTTTTAATACTAGGTCACCAAGATCAAACTCATTATGCTTAACACACCTATTATATTGGCCCTTTAGTCATTTCTGATATGCCTGAATATTATTCAAGGCAGCCAAACATTTTCCATCATGTACATCTAGCTCTTAAAATCAATCTATATTATATTCCTCATCATCGATAATGTGTTGCAATGAAATTTGGAGAGAAGGTAACTTGATCTCAATATGAGGAATGGCCTTAGTTATGTAAACAAGTAAATAGGGTGTAGCTCTTATTGGAGTATGGAATGTGGTACAATATTCTCAAAGGTAATTAAATAGATGCAAGTGCCAATTATGACCAATGTCATTAAAAATATTATTCATAATATTGTCAATGGTTTTATTAGAAGCCACAACTTGGCCATTACCTTGTAGGTAGTATGTGGTAGAGAAATGTTGTCTAATGTGGTATTAGGTACAAAATTCTTTCATATATTTTTTTGAATGATCTATGATTATCAAATATAATGTCAGAGGGGATGCCATAACAATATATGAGATGGTTGAATATGAACTTAGAGATCTATTTACTAATTAAAAGTGAGAGGAATGGCTTCCATCCACTTATTAAAGTATTTAGTAGTAGTTAGGAATGTTTATGGTCATCAAAATATGTAGGATTGATCTTCCCTATGAGGTCAATTCCATACATTAAAAAATGCCATGGTGTTATCAATGGTTTGAGTGTCTTGGTTAGAGAATGAATGAAATTATAATGCTTCTAACACTTGACACACCTATTCACATATGCAGTTGCATTTACTTCCATTGTCATCCAGTAAGAACTAGTACACGAGTAAATTTTTGGCTAAGATTGACCTGCTAGTGTGGGCTCCACACACTCCTTCATGAACTTCCCTCAATGATATTCTAGATTTTGATGAAGTTAAATAATGAATAAGATTTCAATCATAGCTTATATGATACAAGGTTGGTCCAAGTAGGGTATAGTGAGAGTATTTTTGGGTAAAGACAATTTTTTTTTTGAGAAGTTGGGAGGCATATTTTGGTGTTTAAGGTAGGCATATATGTCTGATTACCAGGGAGATGAGGAACCAAATATGTCACAAACCATTTCAATATATTATTATTCATGTGTTGATACTAATATATGTTTAATAATAAATTGATAATCCCTTGATCTATTTGTAATCTGGATCATGGATGCAATAGTGGCTATGACATAAATTATTCTATTATTGGCCTGAGTTATTCTTTCAAATTAGATGTTGGAAATATGCTAATTCAAAATATCAACCATATATTTATAGGTGCCAACCTCTTCTCCTTAGTTTGGTACTAGTTTTTAACTTGATTAATGATTAACTAAGAATTATCATACACAATAAATGATGAATGTTCCACTGTACTACTTGATGCAGCCCTACAATGAGTGATTTATACTCAACCATGTTATTAGTATAGGTAAATCCAATACAAATGAAATTGGGAATGAGATCCCTTTGTGGCATAATAAAAAAAATACTAGTCTATGATCTATGAGCTATGATTGATCCATAAAAGTACATATTCCACTATTCAGTCTTAGGAAGTTTTCTACTTATTTAGTGGTCATAATGGCCTCATCTAGAAATCCAAATGTAATAGGTTGAGTATCTTGAATAGGAGATTTTTTATGCTGATCTGTGATTATTTTCCCCTTAATATCCATCTTAATGGCCTATTCAATTTCAAAAAATCTTAATAGCATGATTCATAATGCCATATCGTCCCATAGAGCTGATTTGGAAAGTAGATACTTGAGCGAATATGCTTTGGAAATAGCAATGGTCTTTTTGTTCAATGTATAATGATGAAAATTTTAGGATTCAAACACCATTACTAAACAAAAAATTTCAATAAATTTATAGTTATGCTCATACCTGACCAATCTTTAGATCAGATAATATATAGCATGATCTTTCTCCTATTTATCATGTTGTGCCAAAAAATCACCTAGGGCATTCTTAGCTACTAACAGGTAAATAAGTAATGATTTTTTTGGAATTTATGTCAATAAAACATGTGGGTTGATAATATATTATTTAACCTAATAAAATGCTTTTTGACACTCTTTAGTCTAGGAAAATTCAACACCCTTCTTCATTAAGTGTGTGAATGAGTTGCATTTATCAGCGAATTGTGAGATGAAGAATTTGATGGACTGAATCTTTCCTTGTAAACTATATAAATAATTCAAGGTATATGGTGGAAAAATTTATATAATTTCACAAATTTTGACTAGGTTGACTTAAATGCCCATGCAAGAGATAATGAATCCTAACAGATTGTCATAAGTTATGCCAAATACACACTTTTTTAGATTAAGCCTAATAATGTACTCGTGAAGTATCTCAAATATTATTCTTGGTAGGACGAGATTATTTTCATGTGTATTTTACTTACCTAAGATTTCATTAATTTAGTCCTCAATGATGTTGTGCATCATGTCATGGAAATTCACTTTCATGGACCTTTGGTATGTGGCCCTAACATTCTTAATTCTAAATGAAATAAATTGATAACAAAATTTTCTCCATATAGTAGTGAATGTTGTCTTTTTCTAGTCTTCTACTGTAATTATGATCTGATTATACCCAAAAAATCCATCCATGATAGAAAGTATTTCATACCCAATTTTTGAGTTGACTATCATGTCAATATTAGGTAAAGGAAAGTACTCTTTTAGGTAGGCTTTGTTGATATCTCTAAAATTAGTATAGATTTTATACCTTCTAATTTATTACTTCATGGCATAATGTTTGATATCTACTTTGAATAGTTGATGGGCCTAATGTATTTCACATCTAAGGGTTTCTACAACTCTTTCTTAACTAGTAAAAAACTATGAGGATGCATCTTATGTAGTTTATACTTAGCATATTTAGCATCAAGATATACAATGAGATGGTGTATAACCAAGGTGGGGTCCAAACCTGGCATGTTTGAATAGGCCCATGTAAATATGTCAATGAATTTCCAAAAAAATGATATAAAAACTTCATGTTCATCTTTAGTGAGGGACACACCTAGTTTGATCCATGTTGGGTCCTCTAGAATCCTAATGTTAACCTTTTAAGTGTACTTTAAAATAAGATTGGAACCATCATCTAAAATATTCATCAATAAGTTAAATTGATTAGTGATGTAGAATTCCTCTAGATGGATTGCCTCATCTAATTATTCTAAGTAGGATGAATCAAAGTCTCCTAATAATGACAATGACAATGAATCGAATAGCTTAGGGAATTCTTGAAAAATATGTGCAAAATATTTCCACTCCTTAGTACTAATATTTGATCCATAAATAGGCTTTGGGTTATAGGTCTCCTATGCTTTATAGAAATGTGGGTGAACATCCCCATCTAATGGTGCCAAAAATTAGTTTTCACTAAGAAACTAACCTTTCTCTTTCATTTTTCCCTAGCTAGAAATCACCTTAAAGAAGTTTTCACTTTCAAACCTCAATGTTTGATTTTTTTTTGGCTAGGTAAGTTCACCCACTCTCTGAAATACATGATAAGAGCCAATATAATAGAGAATCCTTGCTTATGATCTCCAAGAGGAATGTGTTTCCTCAATCCTAGAAAGTCTCATATATAATAATCATTTATAAATTCATCTAATGGAATTATTGAATCTTTTTGGTCCTAGTCTATCAATTGTGGATGGAAAAGGGTAAACGTGAAGGCTGATAAATAGGGTTAACTATGTAAATGGCATGGGGTTTAAACAAATTATTAGCATAAATGTAATCATAGATGTTATAGTTAGACCCTGCATCATTGTTAGCATCATATTCACTAGTAATTGGTGTTAGAACATGAATAAGGTATGTGGGGTCACCCCCAGGTGGTTTAAATCTAATACCATGGGTTCCATTGTACTTGTTCATTGAGACTAGTTCAATCATGCCTTATTGATGTATCCCTCGGCCTCTACCTTCATAAGTTAAGTGCTCCATAATCCATTTAGGGATAAGATAATTTGAAGTTTGATAATAGTAAGATAACTCATTGGTGTAAATTCATAGATAATTTGTAGTTAGGGGTACTACTATAGGCTAGAGGCTAAATTGAAAATAATGGGTTTTTTCAACTAATATTTTTCGTTGGTTTCCCACTCTATGTGAGTAGTTTTTGCCTTAGGTCTCCCATAAGATTTTGGATTTAGAAATTTGGAAATATGGAATCCATTATAAGTATTGTATTCTCTGAAACCTTTTTTATTTATATAGAATTGATTGGAAATGTCTGGTGGAAGCATGGATTAGGTAGAGGCTAAGATATCAAGTTCAGTGTAATTAGCTTCTAGGCATAATTCAATGGCTTTTCCTTTTTCATCTCTTTCTCCATTTGATTTGGGTATAAGATTCATGGAAAAGTGTTACTTTTAACTCTTATACTTAGCCTCAAGATGTTTACAATACTAATATGGCTGAAGGTTAGTGAGTATAGTCACATCCATTTTTGAATGTGTAAATTCTGTATAAAAATGCAAAGTAGAAGGTATATCCCTAATTTCATGGATCTAAGGTTAGAGAAATAACATATTGTAAGATATTTCTAGTTCAAAAACATGGCATGACATGTCAAGGGTCAAAGGTCCAATAACCATTTTCAATCTAATAATACCTTGATATTCTCATTCTTCATTATCATATGTATTGATAATGATAGTATCTATCTACAATTCATATATTATATATCTGAGATGTTTGACCAAATTTAGAGACATAATGTTGAGGCCCAAACCATTATCTACAAGGACATGTTTAAATTTATGATTTGTTATACCACCCTCAATGTACAATGAGTTATTATGTAGAGGTCATATAAATGCCATGTCACTCTAGTTAAAAGTAAGACATTGGCTAGGGGCAAAGTGTCCTACCATGGCTTGGAGTTTGTCTAGAGTGATGTCATTTGGTATGAGGGATTAGTTTAAGTACTCATTCAAGATGTCTTTGGGGATGGTAGAAATACGTAGTAAATCCATGATGTATATATGCACATGTGTTTTCTTCAATTTTTCCATACTATCATATGTCTTACCCTTAATGTTTTTAGCTAGTTTATTTTTTATAGGCATGAAAGGTTGAATAGACTCATTTTTAGTATTTGGCTATGGTCCTTTAATAGTGAAATTGTCTCATTAAGCTATTTTTATGTAATATCAACATGGAAATTGGATTTGGTAGTTGGATATGTAGGTAATGTGGCTTCGAATGATAATTCTAGGATGGTGTTGAGCCTAGTTGCTAATATGGTTTATAGAAAAATTATTGGCATAAAGAGGATGATAGGTATTACTCAACTAAAAGGAATTAGTGGATAAAGGTCTAGGTCTTTTGGTAGCTAGTCTAGGGTTAATGGTGATAATGGTAATATGTTTGCCTAAAACATTTTTTTACAACATTTTTATAGGTACACATAATGGCATGATGGCCTCCTTGGCTGGTTTGGTTACTTTGCCCTTGGTTTTGACCATTATGTTGATGTTGTTGTGGTTGGTGTTGTTATTATTAATTATTTGTGGATATATTTTCCACTATTTTTTTTGTTATTGTTATTTTTGTTATGTCAAGGAAATGGAAATAATTCTAGTAGATACCCAAGTTAAAATAGGTCGTATGAGCATGAATGTCTCTTTTAATCTCTCTATTCTCTAGCATATTCTCAATCAAATGCATAAGTTTGATACACTATCATATGGAATGTCCTATAATAATATGGTACTCACAAAATATATGTTATTTATAAGAATTAGGAAAAATAATCCCTTTAATAAATAGCTTTAATATAGGCCAATTGATCATATTTGCTTAAACCAATCTTCAAAACACAAATTCAATAGACTCACCAAGGTCATTAAATTATATGGCAATGGGAAATATTCTCCTTAGGGGAGGGGCTTATAATTGGTTTTGATTTTGTGGCTTTTTTTTTTTGGAGGAATTTGTTGAATGTGTGGATGTGATTTTTGAGTGGGCAGAACTAAATAGACAGCTGATGTGGCATGAATCAATAACCTAATTGATAACAAAATTATTACTGAGGCTATAGAGTTGATATCTCTCATTATTTTCAGATTGAGGTGGAAGTAAAGATGGTATTTGAATTGTGTTTTGATTATGGTTATGGATTTGGTTATTCTAGCCTTGATGTTGATTCTAGATCTGATTAGAAGAGGATAGCTTGATTATTCATTTACTGACATGGGATTTATCAATTTATATTATTTTCTCTATAACCTCTTAGAATGTATGAGAATATTTCATCTTGAGATGGTAAGATATATTTTTGTGTGGTCTCTTAATAAATATCATGGCCAAATTTTTATCTAGTAGATTGTGAGTAAATCAACTCACTAGTGATCTTTAACATTACAAGTATGCAACAATACTTTCATCAGTCTTCTATTTAGCTTGGCCCAGATCCACAAAAGTAATATCATGCTCGAGATTACATGAAAAATTTTATATTAACTTTTTTGAAAGATCATCAAATTTAGGTATAGAGTTATTTGGCAATTTCAATAGTCATTCCAAGGTTTGTCCAAGTAAACTCATTAGAAAGAGTAGAAGAAATTATATATCACTATAGGCCACTAGTTAGCATGCAACAAATAATTTTTTCAAATGGTATTTAGGGTCACATTTACATTTATATTTGTCAAATTTAGGTGGCTCATAACTTGTCATAAATGGTATTTGTAGATAAACCATGTTGAATGGATAAGAAAATATTTCATTCTATAGACACCTAATTCTGGCTAGAATTAAATTTCAACCAAAATTTAAACTATTGCTACCAAACATTAAAAAATAAGCCTAGGAATCATTGAACATATAAATTAGTTTCACACATTATTCATCAAAACTCAGAATCATGTTGAGGTATCCCTACTTGGGATACTAGACTGTATGTAACAATAACCTCTCATAGATTCATCCTCAATCACCTTGTGACCTATCAAATGATAGTTTGGCCTATGGAGCCATTAAGTGGGGGACTTGATCAATCCTTAAAAGATATAAAATGATAATAAAAATTAATTAACTAATTAAACAATATTTAATGTTTAGTTGAATTATCCATTTGTAATTAATGAATATCTAAAAATGGAAATTCTAAAAATCAAAAATATCAAGCCTTTTTCATCATTGCCTTTATGAGTTGTCAAACTATTCTAAAATATCCAAAAATATATAATTTAAGATCCATGCCTAGTAATTAAAAATCATAATTACATGATAAATTTTAATTCAACTAGAGCTAGTCTCAACTCACCTGGGGTTAGTTTGAACCCATTTCATGTTTAAAATAAACCTTAACTCACCTTGAGTGAGAGTTAATTATTAAGGCTATAAATACAAGGCCATACCTATTGATGTTTAATCAATCTTGTTGTAATATTATAATACTCAACTAGATGCAAATAAACTATACAAGTAATGCTACCATGCCAAATTCATAAGCCAAGCAAGCAAGCCAAGGTGCTAAGGAAAGGTGAAGCCAAAAAAGGTCCATTGATGAAGATTTATTGATGGACAAGTTGAGAAATCAACTTCAAAAATCCATTTGTAAATCCAAAGAAGGTAAAAATGTGTTTTATTTTATACTTTAATTATGTTCTCATATGCATGCTTGTTACCTATTCACTTCTTAACGTATAGGCAAGAGGTGTTAGGATTTTAGTGTTTTATTTTGATTTGTTTTATTAGAATAGCACAAGACTAACCTTCCCTCTATGTATTCATTATTCCCATGATGGCACACCCAGTAGGACATTACCAAATTATCCCATATGGCCAAGGAGATTGATATGCTAGATTTAGTTTTTCTAATGTATGCTTAAAAATCTTTAAGTTTCAAGTTTTAGCTTCATTTATTGTCTTTCTATTTTAAGCAATTCATAGGTTGTAGGGATCGATGTTGATTTTATAGATTGACATTGATTTTCCAAATTAACATCAATTTTCCAAATTGATGTTGATTATAGGAATAGATCACAATCTCTATGTAGAAAATAGAACATAGTAGAGAACATGGTGAATAATGGTTTTAATTGATTTTTCTATCCTTTATTTTATGTTTGATGATCTGCATGTTGTTTGTTTAAGCCATTTATTGCAAAATACATGAGATGTTTATGTTTTAAGCTCAATTATTAACCATTTCTCTATCAAAATAGACTCTATTTTTTTGTGTTTTATAGGAAACATCAATGATCTACCTTAAATCAATGTCAATTTTTATAATCAACATCGATCTCTATGGATTGGTGCTAATTGGTCTCTGAGATAGAAAATCAAAAACCTAAGGGATAAATTTAAAATGACATTTTCTCACTTAATTTTGGGTATCTAAGTAGGAAAAAGATTAAAAATTTATAGGTCTTGAGGTGGAAAAACAAAATTTTAGGAATGGTTAAATATTACACACATTATATTTGGTGCTTAAAATATACTTAGTTATTTTCATCTCTTAGTTATTTTTGAAGTTTTTGTAATTATCAAAAATAATGAAAAGGGGCTCAAACTTCATAACATACATCATTTTGGTGCCATAAAATGAACTCTCACATTAGTTAAATACTCATAAGAATTTTTATATTGATTCTTGTTTATTGAAGTATTAGATTAGAAAAATAGGTGTTGCATGTATTCGCTCTCCTATCCCCTTTAGGGAACTTAGGTGATAAAAAACACTCACTCCTTACATTTGTCTCTTCGGTCTAAAATCATGGAAGGAAAATCACTAAGGCCTTTCATAAAATTGATATGATTTGGATGACCCTAAAAGACCCTAAAGTCCTTTCACTTGTCTTTATTTTCATGTATTTTGGCTTGTGAGTGTGATTTCATTACCTCCTCACATATTCTCTAGGGAATTTTTAACCTAGGAATTTATCTCATGACATTTTTTGAACCCAATGCATGGCGGGGTATATAAATTGAGGGTGACTCACTTGGATTCTTGTTTTGAGAGGTTAAATTAATATTTGTTAGTGATACTCAACTTTAAAATGTAGGGGCAACTTAGACATCAAACTACACTAATCAATTGATAGATGTAGTGGTTGTAAAAATGACTAGACACATTCACAACAATTTAGTTGATGTGGATATAAATGATGCTATCATGCCATATTGTTTAACACACATATGGGACAAGTAGTTATAGTCTAGAGTGATTAAGGAGTACCTGACCAAATGGAAGGATCTACCATGTGAAGATGCCACCTGGGAGGATGAATCCTTTGTGCAAAAACATCTGGATTTGATTCGATGTTGAGGACAAAATTATTTTGAATGGAAGGGGCATGTTATTCCCTTAACCTTTAGAATGTCTAGGGATATGTGTGGCTAACTTTTGGCTTACATACCTCTTTTATATTATTGTTTTCTCTATGATCTTATTAAAGTTAGCTTATGGAATAACCATGGCTAAGTAGACTATATGTAGGAGGTAGTGGTTAGTTTGTTATCATAATATTAAGTATTCTAATCTTATTTCATTATTATGAAGGTTACCCTCTTGAAGTGGCTCTACTATATTATCTAGTATTCTATTCTACTATCAATTATTATTGTGTGATCTCTTATCTTTATCTATTATATGTGATATATAATAATTCTATGTGAACATCTAAATAATTTCCTTAAATATCACTTTTGGGTTTTGTAACATAGGTTAATTGTTTGCTTCATTTAACGACTATTTTTGTGCCTAAATTTTAAAAAGTGGTCTATCTTCCATGTGTCTAATATTCTATGTCTTTTGTCAAATGATTAATTTTATCTTTAAATCCGAATGCCTAGATTGTGTCAAAGTGTTCAAAATTTGTTAGATTAACCCTCTTGACTTTTAAACCTTATTTTATTTAAAGTCTAGATTTTGTGCCTTATTCTCAAAAGACCTATCAATACCTATTTTGAGCCTAGATTTTGTGCTTTATTTTCTAAAAGACCCAACAAAATTTATATCTTTAGACCTAGTTTAGACTTGTTTGAAATAATTTATACATAGGTTTGGCATTCTAATTTTTATTCACCTACTTAAAATTTTTGTGTAAGTTATTTAACTTTAGACATTTTATGTTAGACTATTTTTTACCAAGTTATATCACATGTTATTTTGGAGATACAAATCCATCCTTAGAACAAGTGAGACCAATTTTGGACCTTTTATCTTTTAGACATTGTTTTTCAAAGTTTGTAGAAATCTAGGCCTTTTTTGTGAAACATTCATCACTAATTTGGATATGTCTCATTACACTCGTAGTGGAGCCATGTATAGTCTAGGTTATGATAATGTTGTTTCACAAGATGACTTTGTTCAAGAACCCTATGGTGATAATGTAGTTTATGAGATGAATCCCTATCCTCCTTAAAATACTAAATATAAGGAAGAAAGCCAAGATCCCTTAGCCCATTATTTTATTAACTTGCCTCCATACTTAGAGTAGGACCAAGATCAAACCACATAGTATCTTGCTAATATATCGTTAGTTTTAAAACAAGATAAATAATAGTTGTGTTACATTACTATGCTATCAACATATGATCTTTATTTGTTTTATCATCACTTGATTGAAAATAAAGACAAAGCTTTAGTCAGAGATATGAAAGTAGGGGCTAAGTTTTCAATATACTTCCCCCAAAAAAAATTGTCTATCTTAGTTAGAGTGCTTCTTAACATACCTTTTAATCAAAGCATTACATAAACCTCTTCTAGTAATCCTCAAGCACTCATACCAATGTCATATCAATACCCCAATATGATTGTCATAAGAAGAGGCCTCATGAAGGACCACTTTATGTAGACTTTCCCTTAACCTTTGGTGTTTCTAGAGACATGTTTGGTTGAATTGTGGCTTATATACCTCTTTTATATTCTTGTTACATTTCTCTCTATTCTTAGTTAGGTTAGCCTATAGAATAACCATGGATAAGTAGAATATATATAAGAGGTAGTGGTTAGTATTTGACCATCATATTAAGTATTTTGATCTTATTACATTATTATGGAGGTTTCCATCTTGAAGTGGCTCTACTATATTATCTAGTATTCTACTCTGCTATCAATTATTATTGTGTCATCTCTTATCTTTATCCATTCTATGTGATATATAATAATTATGTGTGAACATCTAAGTAATTTATTAAAAGTGGTATTATATCTTTGATTTGGGAAAGTTTCCTACAACATTTGTTTTGGGATTTGGTGAGGCATGACTTCTACAAGTAGAGGGAATGAAAAAACATAACCTGCAATCCCAGAAGAATTAGTTTTTTTATGTTAGTGTAATATTGTTTGAAATTTTTTTTTGAAAAAAATATTTAAAAAAAGTCTAGAAGAAATTTTCCCTTTGCACATTTACAATCATTGGATTCATCTCATCAAGATGATTGCAATGTCATATTCTTTCAGTACACTTTTTTGGTACCAAAAATTTTCACCCTATTACGTAAAAGCAGTCAATGGATTCATCTTAATGAGGAAATAAAAATGGTACCATCTCTTGGTACACTTTTTTTGGGGTGAAAACCCTCTTAGGGTTTGTGCATGTTTGGTCTTACTACTCAGGGGAAAAGAATAGGGGTAAGAAACTCCTAAGACTCCTTCTAGGGATGAAAAAAATCTAGAACTTTAGATCCATTGCTTTCTCAACTTCAAGCTGGCATAAAGGGCTTGGTGTGGTAAGATGAATTTTTTATAATTCAAACTGATGTTTCAGAGATGCACAAAGATATTAATGGGGTGCACACTTAATTGCATTATATCACTATGCAATTGTCTACCATTTCATCTCATTTACAACCAAACAACCCTCCACTTCATCATTTAGGTCCTCCTCTCAAAACTAATAGCTATAATATTGGTATGAAACTGATGCTACCAAAATTAGACATGAATAATATTTATGGTAAGGATCCTCTCATTTGGATTACCCAAATTGATAATTTATTTGATCTAAACCAAAATCCTAGTTCTCAGAAGGTGATAATGGCATCTCTATATTTGGAACCTGAGTAGTTCATTTAATATCCATGGTTGTGTGATCAAAAGAAAAATAATGGTTCTCCTATTACATGGTCTATTTTCATTGATTATTTATTGGCTCGTTATCAAAATAATGTCTCTGAGAACAACTTTAGCTAGTTAGCCAAATTGAATCAAAATGAACTGTGAAGGATTATATTCATTAATTTTAGAATCTATCCTTATGAGTGGAAGACATCACTAAGGAAAATTTGATTGATCTTTTTTTGGGTGGACTCAAAGATAACATCCAATTGGAGGTTTAGATTCTTAATCCATAATTTGTATCAAAATATCTCCCAAGGGCATGCATGGCAAAATAAAAAAAGATGGTCAAATAGAAAAATTTCACTATTGGTCATGATTGCACCTTTCTAGCACCATTATTTCCTCAAACCACTAGATTGACACCTCAAAAAATTTAGGAGAAGATAGCCAAAGAGTTGAATCATGGTTATGATAATAGATGGAGAGAAAGACATCATTGTGCTAAAAAGAAACTATTTTACATCGAAGGTGCCAATGAGGATGAATATGATGAGGAGGTAATTGGTGAGGATGTAGAAGGACCTAAGGAGGAATTTGAAGACTCTCAGCCTCATATTTCATGTCATGTCATTTTAGGTATAATTAATCCCCAAACTCTTAAGGTGGTGGGTTTCCTTAAGAAACATAAGGTAAGGTCACTATATTTATTTATTCTAGGAGCAGATAGACCTTCATCAGCAATAAGTTTGATACTCACTTGAACTGTTTCATTTATCCCACTCCAAAATTTTAGGTCATGATTTTATATGGTGATACTATCAAATATTCAAGAAAATGCCATAGTATTAATCTAGCCATGGGTGAATACCTATTAGATTCTCCTATGTTTTCTATTCTCATGGGTGGAGCTAACATTATTTTGGAAGTATAGTGGCTCACCACTTTGGGCACTATTGAGATGAATTTCTAGGAATTTTTAATGCATTTTAATCTTGAGGGAAGGACAGTTGAGCTAAGGGGATTAAGGGCTAAATCTCCACAATTTTTTATCTCCCATCAAATGACCAAGATTCTTTTAAAGCGCTCTAAGGTATTTATCGCTCACTTGTTCTCTATTGAAGTCTAGTTAACTCAAACATCTACACCCCCTAACCTATAATAAGTGATTGATGCCCATTATGTTTTTTTTGGTGACATGTATAAATGAGTTACACCCAGTCACATGCATGATCATGCCATCAAACTTATTCCTAGTAGTACACCACCTAATATTAGGCCATATATGTATCCATATACCCAAAAAAGTGAAATTGAAAAGATGATGCAAGAGATGTTGGATGTAGGAATCATTTACCATAAACAAAGTGAATATTATTCTCTAGTTGTCATGGTGAGAAATAAATATGACACTTGGAGGATGTGCCCTAACTATAGAGAGATCAACAAGTACACTATCAAAGATAAATTTAATATTCTTATCATTGATGATTTTATAGATGAATTAAATGGTGTTCTTTATTTTACCAAGTTAGATTTGCATTTTGTATATCATCAAATCTAGATTCATGATGAAGACATACCTAAAATAACCTTTAAAATGCATAAGGGTGATTATGATTTTATGGTTATGCCTTTTTTTATAACAAATGCACAATACACATTTTAATTTTGATGAATACTATTTTTAGGCCATTTTTAATGAAATTTATTCTTCTGCTTTTAGATGATATCCTCATTTATATTAAAAATTGGGAAGACCATTTACAACATGTGAAATAGGTACTCTCAATTATAGAACAACATCAATTTTATGCCAAACCTTCTAAATGAACTTTTAGAGATCATGAGGTTGAGTATTTGGTTCATATGATTTCACATGGAGTGAAAATGGATCCTAAAAAAATCCAAGCAATGGTGGACTGGGTAGTTCCTAAGACACTCAAGTAACTGTTGACGCTGGAAAGTGCACCTTGTGGCAGGAAAATAGATTCCTACCCTCTCCCCACAACATGGAAACCCCTCTCTCACCTGTGGGATTGCGAAGCAAGAGAGGAGAATCTCTAGATAAGGGCTAGTTCCCTTTGATGTATCTTGTTTATTTCAAGAAGTGCAAAAATATAGATATATAGATATACTGGGGGGATGAAAAGGAAGAAGAAAAAGCATGAAAACCAACAGCCTACTCTAAAAGAGGTGATACACCAAAAATGAAAGTGACCTTCCCACATCCACACTCAGGACCAAGCAAAACATACATACACTTAGATTTGGTAGAAAAGACTAGGTCTCTGGGATGATAGGGAGGTTCTTATGGAAAGCACAGGAAATAGGGACTCACCAAGGTGTTGAGAAATACACACTGTAAGTGACCTCACCTGTTCTATACCTCCAAAATAGAACTCTACTCCTGGCAGTAGCAGACAGTGGCACTTTAAAGATCACAGGTTTGTTGGTGTTGAACCTGTGAGAGCATCAAGAGACAATGACTAGACACAGATTAACATTCAAGGCATACTCTACACAATCCATCCAAATAGAGGTAAAAATTGTCTTTTATTGATTCAGGTAGAAAATTTGGAGAGCAGTGCTCTTTACAAAAGTGTGAGAAGATTCTGATAAATGAACAAGTCTGCGCATTTATAGGGAAAGAGTCAAGAGGAGTCTCATTGGAAAGAGTGAAAAAACACTATAGCTGATGTCATAAGTCTACCAAGACCATGCTTGTTGCCTCATTTTGCGTGCTGGTCTTCTCTTTTGGCAGCTGGGTGGGCTTTTTCCTGTGCTCTACAGGTGTTTTTTGCTGCCTGCTGTTATGGGTGGTGAATTTGCCGCTTGCTGCATGTACTATGTGTGGGACTTCTACCAACGTCAGTCGATAAGATGCCGACCGCGGCAGTTTCACCAACATCAGCCGATGTAATTTGCTGACCACAGTAGTTTTGCCGACGTTAGCCGATGTTAATGGCCAAATTTTCTCTGTCGATTGCTTCACGTGGCAATTTTGCCGCCCTATACATGTGTGTAGGCGGTCTCTTTTTACCTACCAGTGTTGTGGGTGGTGATTTTGCTTCCCTATGCATTTTTTCTACCCTTTTTTTGCCTATGTTAAATGCTCCAGTGCTTTTCCTCTCTTCTTGTGTGAGCATTTAAAGACTCTGCCTTTCGCTACTGTGAATGTCAAGGAATGAGGCTGATGAACCAATGCTCTGAAACGGAGCTGTTAAACCCCAAAGGTGGACTTTGCAACCCAAAATGACTGGCCATGCAAAGCAAGTGTAGGAGGTGACTAGGATTTTGCTTGATGGGTAAAATTAGGTCAACAAATTGGTGACTCACGGGGTAAGCATGTCTGCTATGCTTAAAACCCAGTTGCCTTATATATCCATTGGGTGCAGAGTCAGATGGTGACTTTGAAGAGAGTTCACAATAGCTTTGATAATTCCAAGATCAAATACATAGAATTTACCCCCAAATGAAGGGAAACACACAAGGCTAAAAAACAACTACCTATGCAACTGCACTTAGGGAAAACAGGGAAAACAACTAAAAACAAACTATTATATATAGTTAACCAGGAATGTTTGCATCCCTCCTGGATCAAAAGGAAAATTTCTTAAGTCCCCTTCCTGGAGAAGAGACTTATCGTGACAGGCAAGTAGCTAAAAAAAAATGAGATTTGGTGACTTACTCCTCCTGCCTGTCACCTGAGTTGGCTGGAAATTGAGGGGATCAAAATAGAACATGCCTCCAATATATACATATTCTGATTGACCCTGGAGGCCTATTAAATTCTAGTCCCTAAAATTGGTGCCCCTCACCAAGAAATCAATTACTACTAGTTTATCACTGTAAGCCTTCTGATCTGCACAATTCTTCTGCAATGTATCATGGTCTGATTTGCTTCCCTCTGCTTTGCTGAAAACTTTGTCAGACTCATCCTCTACTTCCTCTTGGCCTTCTTGAAGAAGGTAAAATGTGGCAATGTCTAAAAGGGGCTCACAAAATGATTGATCATCCCATAAGACTTCACTTATCTATTTAAATTTCAGTTCTTCAAGGTATTCCTCCAAGAAGACGGACCTCTCCTTTTCCTCTTTGCTAATCAGGTTCTCTAGATTTTCAAAAATATTCGCCTGATCCTCCTCTAACTCAGGTTCTTCCATGTAGTCATCCTTATCAATACAGCAAGGAAGTTCATCGAACAGAGGAGAAGAGAGCTTACCAGGCATTTGTTCCTCCTTGAATTGCTGGAACATCTACATATATGCAAGGCCTGCATCTTCTCCACTACTGATAAGGTCTTCAAAAGGAGTATCAATGATGATTTCTTCTTTGTTGTCACTCATAATAGCCTCCTAAAGACTTGCAGATTGGATCTTTTGTTCCTCTCCTACCTCTTGAAAAATAGGTTCTTCGAGAAGGGGTGAAGTGGAGAAAGCAGGTGGAAGAGGGAACAGTCCTTGAGCTAGAATCAAATGATTCTCCTCTCTCCACTTAAACAATACTTCATCTATATCAGGCATGACCTGATAACTCTCTTGGAAATGTGTAGGTGGGGTGTGTTCAGGCATGGAATGTGTTGTTTGGTCTAAACCATCCACCACACATTGGCTAAGGAATTTCTTTTTAGACTCCAACTCTACAATTCTCCTACTCATATCTTCCTAGAAAAGCTTTTCCTGGAGGTTGCCATCATCACCATAGGTAGGCGCAGCCTCAGCTTCTTCAAGGTTTTGAGAAAAACCCTGTTCTTCTTCTTCCTCTTTGCTAACCCATGATTCCACTGTCTTCCCCCAATTTAGGATCTCTAAATTTGAATTCTGCTCCTGTGAATAGGAAGTAACTTCATTTTCCACAAGGACCTGAGGCTCTTCCGCAAGGTATGAAAAAATTAACTCCCTTTCAAGGAGTAGCTTCATCTTAGCCTCTAAGGTTTTAATTTGTCTGGCTAGGTTTTCCTAGAAGAGTCTTTCTTGGAGGTGGCTAGCATGGTCCTCTTTAAAGCTCTGAATTGGTTCCTGGGATTCCTTCCTCCAATCCAGAATCTACACACTATGCTAGAGGACTTGGGGAGGTTGGGGAATGTGAGGAAAATGTTGTTGATGCGTTGGAGGAGGGACGTGCTGGCTAGTGGTACTTTTCTCAATGGAAGATTCCTAATATAAGGAGTTGAAAAGATTGATCTCCATAGGAGGTTGCTCTAATGCCATTTGGTGTTAGAAAGCCAAGCGCACGGGATTTGGAGTAGCTATATTTGATGAGTTGGAGTGAGCAAGTGCAACTTGATAAAATGGATTTGGTGCAAAAGAGGGGGTTTTCTTTAGGGTAGGAGGGGGCACGCAAGGCTGGCTGCCTTGAAAAGATGGATTTCTCCATTTTGGCACCTCTTCCTTCATGGATTGTATGACCTGCGCTTGCCTAAACAAGCACTCCTCTTTATACATCAGCTCCTGCTGATATTTGTACTGCTCTTCCAGCCTATCGATTTCCATTGTCTGTCTCTCAAATTCCAATGCCACCTCTCGTATAGTTGTAGGGCAATTGGGAGAGCTACTTGCGGGGATTCCATAAATATTTTGATTCTAATCGATATTATATGAAGGAGAACAAAATCCATGATTTTGTGCAAAAGAAGTATACATACAAGAAGTGGATGATTTTTGATGGCACCAGGCTGCTTAACCAGTGGATTTACTCAGAGTCACCAGATGCTGAAGAAACTTGATTTGTTGTAACAGGACCAGCATTAATCCTAAAACCTTACTGCATTAAAAACTTGTCCCACCAGGCGTGCCAAAACTGTTGATGTGCACGGTGTTGTATTGGTGGTTCCTCTACTGTAACAGGATCAGCGAGTAACCCTACAACTTTTTTGATTAAGAACTTGGAATCCCACTAGGCGTGCCAAAACTGTTGACGTTGGAAAGTGCACCCTACAGTAGGAAAATAGATTCCTGCCCTCTCCCTGCAACATGGAAACCCCTCTCTCGCCTGTGGGATGGTGAAGTAGGAGAGGAGAGTCTCTAGATATGGGCTACTTCCCTCTAATGTATCTTGTTTGTTTTAGGTAGTGAAAAAATATAGATATACAGATATACTGGGGGGGATGAAAAGGGAGAAGAAAAAGCATGAAAACCAATAGCCTACTCTAAAAGAGGTGATACACCAAAAATGAAAGTGACCTTCCCACATCCACACTCAGGACCAAGCAAAACATACATACACTTAGATTTGGCAGAAAAGACTAGGTCTCTGGGATGACAGGGAGGTTCTTATGGAAAGAACAGGAAACAAGGACTCACCAAGGTGATGAGAAATACACACTGTAAGTGACCTCACCTGTTCTATACCTCCAAAATAGAACTCTACTCCTGGCAGCAGCAGATAGTGGCACTTTTTAGATCATAGGTTTGCTGGTGTTGAACCTTTGAGAGCATCAAGAGATAATGACTGGACACAGATTAATATTAAAGGCATAATCTGCACAATCCATCCAAATAGAGGTAAAAACTATCTTTTATTGATTTAGGTAGAAAATTTGGAGAGCATTGCTCTTTGCAAAAGTGTGAGAAGATTTTGATAAATGAACAAGTCTGCCCATTTATAGGGAAAGATTCAAGAGGAGTCTCATTGGAAAGAGTGAAAAAACACTGTAGCTAATGTCATAAGTCTGCCAAGACCATGCTTGTTGCCTCGTTTTGCATGCTGGTCTTCTCTTCTGGCAGCTGGGTGGGCTTTTTCCTATGCTTTGCAAGTGTTTTTTGCCACCTACTATTGTGGATGGCGAATTTGACGCCCGCTATGTGTACTGCATGTGGGACTTCTACTGACATCGGCCAATAAGATGCCGACCACGGCAATTTTGGTGATGTCAGTCGATGTAATCTGCCGACCGCGGTAGTTTTGCCGACGTTGGTCGATGTTAATGGCCAATTTTTCTTCACTGGCTACTTCACGTGGCAATTTTTCCATCCTCTGCATGTGTGTAGGTGGTCTCTTTTTACCCGCTAGTGTTGTGGGTGGTGATTTTTCCACCCTCTGCATTTTGTCTACCCTTCTTTCGCCTGTGTTAAATGCTCCAGCGCTTTTCCTCTCTTCTTGTGTGAGCATTTAAAGACTCTACCTTTCGGTACTGTGAACGTCAATGAATGAGGCCAATGAACCAATGCTCTGAAATGGAGCTGTTGAACCCCGAAAGTGGACTTTGCAACCCGAAATGACTGGACATGCAAAGCAGGTGTAGGAGGTGACTGGGATTTTGCCTGAGGGGCAAAATTGGGTCAACAGTAACTAAGGGAATTTTTGGGGTTAAATAGTTACTATTGTAGGTTTATCAATAATTATGATAACATTGTAGCCCCAATCACCTATTTGTTGAAGAAATACACCTTCTAGTGGATTGATACAACTACCAAGGCATTTAAATAATTGAAACTAGCTATGTGCACCACTCTAGTGTTGGCCACTCCTAATTTTTATAAGACTTTTATGTTTGAATGTGATGCATTTAGATATAAAATGGGTGTTGTGCTCATGAAAGAAGGCAACCCACTTGCAATTGAAAGTCACCAACTAAAGGGTGAAAATCTTCTCAAGCTCATCTATGAGAAGTAAATGATGGACATTCTAAATATAATCAAACAATGGAGACCTTATTTTATGGGTCATCACTTTTGGGTAAAGATTGATCATGACAGTCTCAAATATTTTTTGGACAACATTTATCATTACAAGAATAATAGAAATGGGTAATTAATATGGTAGGCTATTATTTTGAAATAGTATATAAGGAAAATGTGGTGGTATATGAACTATCTAGGAGGGATGAATCAATTGAGGCATTGTTATGTGCCATGACCATTTGGTAGGCATATTGGTTAGAGGAAGCAAGATCAGAATGGGCAAATGATAGTGCTACCCATGATTTAATTTGGAATCTTCAGCAAGGTTTGGGTGGATTTGAAAAATTCACATGGAAAGGTAATGCATTATGGTATAAATATATATTATACCTATGTAATAATTTTCTTATCAAATAAAAAATCCTTTAGGAACTTTACGCAACTCCACTTGGGGGTCATTCAGAATTTTTGAAAAATTATCATAGAATCAAGCAAGATTTTTTTTGGGAAGGACTCAAAGGGGATGTCCAAAAATGTGTGGCTAAATGTATGATCTATTAACAAAATAAAGGTAAAACCATCAAAATTATAGTGATTTTAGAGCCGTTATCCATCCTTATCCAACATTGGAAAGAGGTGTTCATGGATTTCATTAGAGGATTATTGAGATCTGATGGTTAAAATGTTATCATGGTTGTTGTGGATCATATCAATAAGTATGCTCATTTTTTTCTTTATCACAAAAATTTATTGTTAGTAAAGTAGACTATGCTTTTCTCAATATATTTCATAAATTTCATGGTACTCCTAATATCATTGTCAGTGATAGAGATCCCATTTTCACTAGTAATTTTTGGACTAAATTATTTGCATGTCTGGGCACCAACTTGGCTCATAACTCATCCTATATCCTTAATCAAATAGATAAATTGGGGTAATCAATAAATGTTTTTAAAGATATATTCATTATTTTGTTTATAATAAACAAGATAAATGGGTTCATTAGTTTCCACTTGTTGAATGGTGGTATAATACTTATGTTCATAATTCTTCAAAAATATCTCCCTTTGTGGCCTTTTATGGATACCACCCTCCATCCATCACTTCCACCTTGAAGTTCAATCCTAAGGTTCATCTAAATGAGGAATATATTCACCATCAATAGGAAGGCCTTGCAATTTTTCATGAAAATTTAGCCATGGCCCATAATCACATGAAGCAATAAGTAGATCAGCATAAGATTGAGATATATTTTGACACTAGTGATTGGGTCTTTGTTTGATTGTATCCATATAATTAGATATCCTTGAAGCAACATAAAAAGGATAACAAGTTATCCATTAAGTATTATGGGCCTTATCAGATCTTGAAAAAAATTGGTAGTGTGGCCTACAAGTTAGAATTTCCTTCATCCACTCACCTACATCTAGTATTTCATGTATCATGCCTAAATAAAGTCATTGGACATAGATTTTATAATAAAACTGAGTTATTAGAATTGAATGAGGAAGGTATACTTATTCTTGATCTTGAGTTGATCCCTCAAATATGCACTAAGTAGTTGTAGTCTATAGTGATTAACGAGTACCTGATTAAATGGAAGAATCTACCATGCGAAGATGCCACCTAGGAGAATGAATCCTTTGTGAAGAAACACCTAGAGTTAATTTAATATTAAGGACAACATTTTTTTAAGGGGAGGTGTATGTTATGTCCTTAACCTTTGGCATGTCTAGGGATATGTGTGGCTGACTTATGGCTTACATACCTCTTTTATATTATTTTTACATTTCTCTATATTCTTAGTTAGGTCAACCTATGGAATAACCATGGTTAAGTATACTATATATAGGAGGTATTGGTTAGTATTTGTTTATAATATTAAGTATTCTACTCTTATTTTATTGTTATGGAGGTTTCCCCCTCGAAGTGGCTCTATTATATTATCGAGTATCTGATATGCTATAAATTATTTTTATGTGATCTCTTATCTTTATCTATTATGTGTTGTGGCTTAGTTTAATTTCTTGCTTCATTTAAAGATTATTTTTGTGCCTAAATTTAAGAAAGTGGTCTATCTTTCATGTGCCTAATGTTCCATGTCTTTTTTGAAATGATGAAGTTTATGTTTAAATTCGAATGCATAGTTTGTGTCAAAGTGTTTCAAATTTATGAGATTAACCCTATTGTAATTTAGACCTTATTTTTTTTAAAGTCTATATTTTGTGCCTTTTTCCTAAAAGACCTAGCAATACCTATTTTTAGCCTAGATTTTGTGCCTTGTTTTACAAATGACCTAACAACCTTTGTTTCTTTAGGCCTAGTTTAGACTTGTTTGAAACACTTTATACCTAGGATTGGAATTCCAATTTTTATTCATACACTTCACCTTTTTGTGTAAGAAATTTTAATTTATACGTTTGATGTTAGACTATTTTATACCAAGTTTTATCATAGGCACTTTTGGAAATACAACTCCATCCTTAGACCAAGTTAGACCAATTTTGGGCCTTTTGTCTTTTCAAAATTATTTTTAGAGTTTATATAATTATAGGCCTTATATGTGAAAAATTAATCATTGATTTAGATATGTCTCATTACACTCATAGTAGATCCATGTACAATCTAGGTTTTGATAATGTGGTTACACAAGATGGCTTTGTTCGAGACCCCTATGGTGACAATGTAGTTTGTGAGATGGATCCCTATACTCCTTATAATACTAAATATGGGGAAAAAAACCCAAGATCCCTTATCAAACTATTTGATTAACTTTCCTCCATACTTAGAGTAGGACTAAGAGCAAACCAAATAGTATTTTGCTAACATAGCATCAGTTGTATAAAAAGCTAAATAATAGCCATATTAGGTTACTATGCTATCAAAATATGATAATTATTTATATTATAGTCACTTGATTGTAAATAAGGAAAAAAATTTAGTTAGAGATATGGAATTAGGGGCCATGTTTCTAGTAGACTTCCCTTACAAAAAATTGCCTAGTCTAGTTAGAGTGCCTCTTAACATACCTTATAATCAAACCATTGAATAAGCCTCTAATATCAATCCTAAAAAACTCATGTTTGTGTCATATCAAAAACCAAATATTATTTTCATAATAAAGGGCCTCATAGAGGACCATTTTATACAAACACAACAAGTGTATCAAACTTATTTAAATCTAGCACACAACTTTAATCACATAACCATATCAAATGCTCATCTCATAGAGTTAGATCCTTCAATATGGGTATTAATTGAATTAATAGGTTGAGATAATTTGGATATAAATATAAATCCATTTACACATATAAATTTAGTTGATGACATGTATAATGTACCATTTATTGAATAAGTGACTACTACTTCTACACAGACAAATGTGTTAGACATAGTGGATAACATGAAAGTGTCATCTAATCCAACCCAGATTAATTTAAATACAACAAAAAATAGTCATAAAAAATTTCCTTTAATTAACACCATAAGTGGTTTGCAACCATAGGTGGTTGGAACTCCTGCATCCCAATCACAACAAGTTACCTATAATCTTTAACCAACTACTTCATCAAGCACGCAACCACAAGGATTAAGTAATCAAGAAAAAACTAGTGCCTTGCCTCAACAAAGAGTGACTAATGATACTCACCTTAAAAATTTACAACTAACATTCCATAACAATAGTCATAATCTTGTTTACCAACGTAGTATAAATATAACATTCTACCACCTCAATAGGGGGTAATAAATGTTACAACTTGTTAGCTAGTGACAAGTATAACTCAAAATTAATAGACCAACATACCTTTACAATCAAAAAAATAATATAATAAATAACATATGTCCATTGGTCAAAGACAAATTCCAAACATCCAACAAGAATATATTTCATAATAAGTGTTCATGCAACAAAGAGGTACCTCTATCCCACAAGTACTAATTAGGCAATAATTACCTTTTGTTTAAAACATGCCACATATCCAATGATAGGGACTTGGTCCACAATATGTTAGCCTTGTTTATCCAATTTTTACTAGTCCATAACAAGTCCCTAATCAACCTTAGTAGACACAGTACTTTACACCAAGCCATATCCTTCCATTGTAGCCATAATTCCATCAAAACTAAGCCTACATTCCAAATCTAAACCATAATATTACACCATAATGCATGAAATTGAAAAAAATACCATCCCAATACATAGATACATATTATTATATGGTTAACTCATTAAACCAACATTCCACAACAAATCATTCTTCCATTATACCCCAGTTAAGGCAATCTACCTTTGACCTCCCAACCTCTACCTTAGCCAAATGTTCCATCTAGTTTATTGGAATAAGAAAAACATAAAATTAAGGATGTAATTTCCACCATTAAATCCAAGAAATATACAAAGAATTTCAGGTAATATGACATGTGTTAATACCCATTCAACATGGAATATCTACAGACACCATTTACTATAGGGTATGAACCACCAAATTTTGATTAATACAATGGTAAAGGAGACCCTAAGGCCCATTTGATAAAATTCTTTGTTGATTTGTATCTAGTGGCTTATAGTTACATTTATTTAATCCTTTTTATTTCCTTGAAGTCTAGTAGGATAGGCTTTGGATTGGTTCCTAAAATTGTCAAAGAATTCCATATCTAACTTTCACAACCTCTCAGATAAATTTGTGTAACATTTCTCCTATAATCTTAAACACGATATTTCATTGGTAGATTTTATTTAGTAAAATCATAAAGTTGGTGAAATATTTGATAGCTATATATATATATATATATATATATATATACACATATGTATATACATATATATATATACACACACACACATATATATATATATGTGTGTGTATATATATATATATATATGTATATATATTTATATATATATATATATATACACACAAACACACACACACACACACACATATATATATATGTATGTATATGTATATATAAATATATATATATGTATATGTATGTATATATATATACACACACATATATATGCATATATATATACATATACATATATATATATATATATGTATATATATATATATATATGTATATGTATATATATGTATATGTATATGTATATATATGTATATATATATATATATATATGTATGTATATATATATATATATATGTATGTATATATATACATATATATATATGTGTGTGTGTGTATATATATATATATATATATATATATGTATATATACATATATATATTCTTATATATATACTTATATATATATAGATTATATATATATATGTAGATGGATAACTCTTTCTAGTCACTTCATCCATAACTTACCAGACAAACAATCAATTGCTATGTTTATGAAAAATTTGCATAGTGAGATAGCCTATCATTTGGAGATTTAATGTGTACACACCTTCAAAGAGATGATAAAAAAATATTTGATATTTTAAAATGCCCTTATTAACAAATGAATCATCAAGTTAACTTTTTAAAACCAAAATTAGAACCAAAACCATGTCCAAGTGTAACCATCGACACTAGCCCAAGCCAAAAATTATGAAAAATAAAAGTAATTCAACTACAATAATAATGTTGTTGTAAATAGAGTAATTAAATCATTTCATGTCCAAATGGTGTAAACAATGTCTGCTCAACCAATGCCATAAATGTAGCTTACTCCTCATTAATAACCCATTCAACAGGTGCAACCTTTGCAACAATCTAGTCCAACACAAAAAATGGAAAAACCATTACCTTTGAAAAACCCTCCTCCAAAACTAAATGTTCCTACTCATCAAGTTTTTAGTGTTATTGTAAAACCTATTAAAGCCATATTTTCAATATATCCATTGCTAACATGATTAGTTGGCCAATTCTAAAGCACTACCTTGAGGGTGTTTTGTATCTAGACTTGTATAGAGAGAGTGAATTTTATGAATACCATGTTCATAGACATAATCTATGTCATTGTATGTATACCAAAAACATTATTGAAAATATGTTAGAAAATGGGGTAAATACATTGGATAACCAACCATCTACATCCTATTAAAACCTAGGTATCTACCAAAACCCTTTTCCATAACATAAAAATAATAACAAAAAATAACAACAATAACAAAGGCCAAAATAACAACAACAATGGTATCAAAAACCATGACAACAACAATAATACCATCGACAACAAAAACAATGTCAATCTAATATAAGAAACCAAGTCCAAAATAAATCCAATACCTAAAAGAATTACCATGTAGTTGCACATGACTACACCAAAAATTTAGGTAATATTATAAGAGGTCAAATTTCCATCATCACTATTAATCCAATACCAAGTGATAATAGAATAGGACTGTTACCAAATAATTCCAATCAACACATCTATGTTAATGATACTTCCTTGACTTGGGACTACAAATAGATACACCAATAAATAGGGATTATTATTTTTAGACCTTATACCAATAACTCATCATTACCTCATGACCAAATATAAGTGCATCAACAAGTGATACTTTCCTATCTGGACCCTCTCCATCATCATTTTCTAGAAACAATGGTCTTGTATCTAATCCTGATTATGTAATCACAACTTAGTGGTCAAGGATTACCATTCTCAACCCATAACCACCTACCACTGAATCTATCTAACCCACCATCCTAGATAGAAATAATCCATATACCACTATTAAGTTAAGGGCATTTTATATTGTGTAATAAATTCAAAAGATGCCAAAAAAATCTCCATTTTAGATATATTGTGTACATATACAATCCACAAAAACATCCTAATAGAATTATTTGGCTAATCCTAAGTTATAAATGACATAAGCCCAGAAAATTACCAGCTATGGTTGGACATCTAGCCCTATTCCAATAGTTTATCTTCAATCAAAGTGATATGTCATCCTTCATCCTTCTCCATAATAATCCCCTATACATTGAAGTTGCCATTGTGTGGCACAAAGTCAAATGTGTCCTCATAGATAATGGGGTAGGCCTAGATATTGTGTCTCTAAAGCTCATCAAACATCTTAGATATACAATATTTTATTTGCGTATATAAATAATCACTTTTAAGGCCTATGACAATGAAGAGTGGGAATCACAAGGCGCTATAAGCTTAATAGTTATCATTGGACACTTGACCCATAATACAGTTTTCCATGTGTTAAAAATTGACATATATTACAATTTGTTTTTAGGTATACCTTGGATACATGAAATTCATTAATCCCTTTAGCATTGCACATGTTTATCAGGTTATCTCACTCAGGCATGAAGGTTACCATCAATGGAGATTTATAGCCTTATGAGCATTAAAAATATTTGGAGGTGGAGTATGAAAGTTATAATTACTGATTTGGACTTGATAAAGTTTGTAAAATGGACAAAGGTAACACAATACTTTTTAAATTTCCAAAATCCAATTATATAGACCCAAATATCCTTGATTCATCATTGCATATACCACCTCCTTAATTATCTAACCATTTTACCATTTCGGTGAATGGCACAAGAAAGTATTTAACCCATGACATATTTCACATTGCCAAGATTTCATAGAACCCCAAGTCCTATGGAAGACCTAAAGCTAAGCCACATTACATGGAATGGTAATGAAAGGGAAAGGTCAAGATCTATATTCTAGCTCTTATCATTTTCACACTAGCCACTAGACAAAAAGAAGACATACTTACCAATGATGAATCTTGGTTGTGCAATGATGAATTGGATACTTACTACAAAAATACCAAATATCTCATTCTTAACTAGATCATTAAGAATAAAACCTATGAAGGAGGAGGCCTAGGGCCATATCATCAAGGTACACTGGAGCCAATTTCCATAACTCAGTATCAAAGAACCTATGGTATCAAATTTAAATTGTCTAGGGGTGACCATATATATATTATTTATGTTCTAACACTAATGAATATTGATGATGATGTTGGTAGCAAATTTGAGTCTAATCATAACATTTATGAAGACCTTGCCAATACTAATTTATTTGATACCCATGTCATTTGTACCCTTACCCTAGTTATTTTTAATAATCTACTCCCTCTATATCACCATCAACTTATAGCCTTAGACCAACAATAATCCACCATGCCTATATATGAGTTTGATAATGATGAGGCCTTTTGTGATTTTATCGGCTTGAAAGACAATGTTTCATTGGGAGACCAAAAACAAGTATTCTCTATCAAACTGGATCCTGTAGCCTATTTTGGAGAATGGGTAAACACCTTTAGCCATGAACAAATAAATAAAACATTGAGGTCCCAAAGTTAAAACCTCTTAGAGGTAATTTTTGACCAAGGTAAAATTAAAGAGAAAGTCTAGTCTTTTGGTGAGAACCTATTTTAGGCACCATTATATGGAGGTTCATCTTTCCTCAAATATAGCTCAATAGACCAACAAGGATGAACTTGCTTTTAGGTCTGAGTTTAATTCTGAAGAATAATATGGCTTTGATCAAATTAAATAGGAATTTATAATAGTGTTTGTAACATGGCCATCCCTACCATTGGGAGATTCAAATTCATCTTATTTAGGATAGATTGAAGAACCAATCCAAATAGAGGACTTTGTCATTGTAGGTAAATTCAAATCATTGGAAACCATTCTAGAAGATGGTTTGACTCTCCTTGTAGAAGACACTAAAAAACTTAACATCAGGTCTCTAGATGATAAGAAATGGATAAAATTAGGCATATCCCTCACTAAGAAGGAATGTGAAGTTTTTATATCCTTTTTTAGGGAATTTATTACCATCTTTTCTTGGGCTTATTTAGATATGCTAGGTTTAAACCACACCTTGGTTGTACACCACCTTATTATACATAATAATGCCAAACTCATGAAGAAGAAATTACATAAGATACATCCTCGCATTACTGTATTAGTAAAGAAAGAGTTATAAAAGCTCTTTGAAGTGAGATGTATTTAATTTATTGACTACTCAAATTGGATCTCAAATGTTATGCCATTTAATAAGAAGCTAGAAGGAATCAAATTATGCATTGATTTTAGAGATATAAACAAGGCATGCTTAAAGGAAAACTTTCCTCTACCAAACATTGACATGATAGTTGACTCCATAATGGGGTATGAAATGCTTTCACTTATAGATGGATTTTTAGGATACAAATAGATATAGATTACACCAAAAGACCAACATAAAATAGAATTTACTACTCCATGGGGAATGTATTGTTATTAAGTTATGTCATTTGGTCTCAATAATGTTGGGGCCACATACAAAATATCCATCACCATCATATTTCATGATATGATGCATGCCATTATTGAAGACTATGTCAATGACATATTAGTTAATTCAAAGACCCAAACTGATCATCTAAATGCACTATGATGAATATTTGAGAGGCTTCATGAATACAAGGTTAGACTCAATCCTAATAAGTGAATTTTTGGTGTTAATTTAGGCAAATTACTAGGCTTCAACATCTCTCATAGAGGCATTGAAGTTGACCCTACCAAAGTGGAAGCTATTACTAAAATGCTACCACCTTCTAATTTGAAGTAGTTTAGTAATTTGTAGGTCAAGATTCAATCTATAATGAGATTCATTTCACAATTATCTAAAAATTTCCATCCATTTACATAATTACTAAATAAGGGTGTCACATTTGTTTTTGATGAAGAATGCTAGAAATCCTTCTAGCACCTAAAGGACTATCTTTCCAATCTACCTATTTTGTTACTTCCAATGCTAGGAAAGCCATTCTTACTGTACTTGTCTATAATGAACAAATCCCTAGGGGTAATTCTAGCTCAGCATGATGATAATGGAAAATGACATGTTGTATACTATTTAATTCATAGACTTATTGCATATGATAACAACTATATGCCTATTGAAAAATCTTTTTTATCTATGGTCTTTATAGTCCAAAAAATGTGGCATTACATGTTAAACAAGACCATGTTTATTTATAAATTAGATCCACTCAAGTATCTACTATCCAAGACAACTTTAAAATGGTGTATGGATAAATGGATCATCCTTCTGAGCAAGTTCAAGATAGATTACATCAACCAAAAGGCTATAAAGGGATAAGTACTTGTAGATCATCATGTTAATGTTATACCTATAGATACCAAACCTTTATATTTTTAATTCCAAATAAGTCTATTATTACCATCATTTAAACACTTCTTGAGGAGTAGTATTGGAAGCTATATTTTTATGGATCATTCACATCACATGGATCAAGGCCAGGTATATTTTTTATTACACCATAGGGAGATCTTATCCCTAAATCATTTCTTGTTAATTTTATTTGTACTAAAAAAATGGATGAATATAAACAACTCATTTTAGGGATTTCTCAAGTAGTACAATGGAATATTCAACATCTAACAGTTTATGGTGATTCTTAGTTAATCATCAATTAGGATATAGACTGCTTTCAAATCAAAGATGAAAAAATGGTGACATACAAAGCTATGATAAATGTTATAAACTAAAATATCATTGATATAAATTTTTAACACATACCTAGGGCCAATAATAGGACATCAAATCTTATGACCACCATCGACTCATTTATTTGTTACACTGATAAGGAGAAATAATATTAATTCCTTGTTGACAATATTTTGGTGCCTGCTCATGAACCTTAAATAGTTACAATGATCTATGATATTGTTTGTCCCAAATATATATGGTATACAGATAGCTTTACCTACCTACATGACCATATCATTCCATCAAACCTATCATGCAAACAACAAAAGTCCTTTACCCACCAAGTCTCATGTTGTACCTTACTTATCCCAAACTTATACCATCATAGCTTTGATGGAACTCTTCTTTATTTTTTAAATTTAGTAGAAGCAAAATTAGCATTATGGGATGTTCATTAAGGATTATGTGGATTCCATACCATTAGGTTCATCTTATCTAAAAATATCCTATGTATAAGTTATTATTGGCTAACTATGGATTCAAATGTAGTTGCATATGTCAAAGGGTGCAAAAAATGTTAAAGGTATGCCAATATGATTCATTTCCTAGACAAAACACTAAAACCAATGCTTACTCCATAACTATTTGAAACATGGGACTTTTATCTCATTAGGAAGATTGACCCAACCTCATCTAATGGCCATAAACACATCCTTACTACTACCAAATATTTCACTAAGTGGGTTTAATCTATACCCCTCACATGACTGGAAAACAAATTTCCAAGTTCATCTTCAACCATCTCATATACTACTATGGTATCTAATACAAAATTATATATGATAATGGTGGTTCATTTAAAAATAAGGATGTCACATTGCTTTATACCATATACAACATTACTTGTCATTTTTATACTTCATATTACCCATAAGGTAATGTCCAGGCAAAAGCATCAAATAAAACCATTGTGAACATCCTTAAAAATATTTTTAATGATGTTGGTCATGATTGGCACCTCTAAATTTTTTTTCCCTCTAGGTATACCACACTAACTACTGTACACTAGTAGGAGCCACTCCATATTCCCTAGTTTATGTCATTAAAGCCATTCTTCCCATTAAAGTCGAGTTACCTTATCTACACATCTCATTAAAACATGTCCTAGATGATGAATATTATAGATTAGATTGCCTATAATATCTAGAATTAATTGATGAAAAATTCATGGTGATTATCAATAGCCTTCAAGCATACTAGAACTAACTCCATGGCCACTATTACTAGTTGGTCAAACATTGAGAGTTCAAACTTAGGGATCTTGCACTCAATGAAAACCAAAAGAACACCATGGCTAAGAAGAAAAAGAAAGGCAAGTTCAAACCCAATTAGATAGACCCTTATATCATTATTTTAAATTAGGTATTTGAATCATATATCTCACCACACCATATGGAGATGAACTTGATGAACTGATGAACATCATACACCTCAAGCGTTACTTCACTTGATAGACCTGAAGTATTATATATGAGGCACATTTTTGTTATACCATAATATCATCACCTTATTTATACCATACCCTATATCATTCTACCATACCTTTCCTATTGAACAAGGTTGTTTTTAACCTCCATACCCAACCCCTTTGACCTTGGTTCTATTCTATTTGTTCTTTCAACACCTTTATCAAGAGGATTCAGATCAAGTTTTAGCAGTTGATTTAGTATTCTAGATAAAATCCCTATTTTGGACCAATATGATAATGGTTTGATAGTTATATCCTTCATTCCTTTTTTTGTTTCATTTTGAGTATTCTTGATTATAACCACCTTTGGGTAAATAAGTATTCCACTCTTTATTACTAATTATAATTACCTTTAGGCAAATTAGTATCATTGACCTATACCATTATTTCTTAATTATAAATACCTATGAGAAAATTAAGATGACCATATTTATCATGCATTGAAATCCCACCTTGTCATTACTATGCCATACAATACCATTTGCCTAATTTGAGAACTTTTTTCTACCCAGTCGAATTCCTCCACTATAAGGTGGAACTAAAATGACTTGAGGTCCTCATAGGATTATGTAGGTATTACTTGATTCACATTGAGATCAGCTCATTTACCCTTTACCACGCTCTCATCATTTTATGAGCAGTTAAAGTTTAAACACTCTCTCTATTTTATGAGTTGGTTCATTTAGTATCTCATCGATTTTGATCAAATTTAGATTCTTAGAAAATACAAAAAAAATTTAAAATGATATTAAAAATACTAAATATCACCAAATCTACCACTTATTTTCTTTAAAGATTTTGAGACCCCTATCTAATTCATAAGAAACCACTTATCCTTTAGTTTCCCCATTCTTGTTGGCTCCTAAGCCTTAAGCTCTCACCATTTTTCAAGTTTTCATATTGTGCATTATGTGTTCAACTTTGATACATTAATGACCATTATGTATCACCTCACATTCTCTATATTTTGTGATACCATTCCTATATTCCTCTACCTCATCAATCATATTTTCCTGACCATCATTTTTCTTCTATCTTGTCTCTTGGGAGAACTACATTTCTCTTGAAGTTTATGTTGGACCTTGCATCCATGAAACTATGTAGGCAATGTTTAATTTCCTAGTGCATCTAGATTCAACTCAGCTACCCCTTCTTTTTCTTCTATTCCACCCTTTTTGTTTTCATTGTCTCTTATAGCCTAGGGGCATTGTCTATTATTTTGTTTGCGTCATTATGCCATTTACACTAGAATTGTGATTAACATTTATTGTATTTATTATCTCCTTAGTGTTTTGTTGTGATTTTTATTTATTCATATTTTTTCTTCCTTTTTTTATTTATTCATTTGCCTATTTGTTTAATTTCATTGGTATGACTTGACTTAGTATACATGGGTTCATTGGGTGATTACTTGTGTAATATATTTTAGTCCATCCATATTCATAAGTCAACATTATCATCATGTTCTTTATCATTGGTGCATTATTTAAAATTATTTATTAGATTGTGTATTATGCCTTATGCATATTTTAGCTAAGTTATCATGATGTTTTATATCATGATGCATACCATCACATGCTAAAAAAAATTATCTTGGGAAATCTTACAATTAATGCATCTATAATACTTCTCCTTAGCACTGTAAAAATTCTTGATCAATTCAAATCATTCCCCAAATATATAGTAATTCAAATCATGAAAGAATTTTTATCCTTGATAGTTAGGATGTGCATCTCCATACTAGAAAGTTGTCTAACTTCATCTTTCTCCTCTGTAGTAGCTTACTTTTACTCCATGAGTATTGATTTAATAAGCCTCCTTTCCTATTTTACCATATTAACCCTCCTATAATACCAATTATTATAACCACCTTTGGTCAAATCATTGTGTTTCACTCCAACTTTCCTTATAAATGATTTTAATTTTCTTTCTGATAATTATTGTGTTTTGATTTCTTTGGAGGACGATGATTTTAACTACCTTTTTGAAAATCATTATCTCTATCCACCCAACTAAGGCATGATTTTATTTTGACAATGATTATAAGTAACTTTGGGAAAATCATTATTTTCATTATGTTAATGATTATAATTGACTATGGGTAAATCACTGTTTTCATTTTAATGTTTGTAACTACCTTTAGGCATATCATTCTCTTGTTTCCTTATCCTTTGGCTAATGATTATAACAAATTGTGGGTAAATCATTATTTTTTTATTTAGTTATGTCAATGATTATCATCACTTTTGGGAAAATAATCCTTTCTATCTACTTAATTTGGGTAGCTCACTATGCCACTAATTATATCTACCTATGGGTAAATTAGTCTTTTCTACCCCTTCCCCTTTTGGTAACATCATTTTCCTTTTTTCAAGGGACTAATCATTGACAATCTCTATTTATTTTTCCCTCGAGGCAGCATCCAAATATTATTTATCACTTTTTGGGGCATTAGTCATTCAAGATATTTTCATTATTTGAGAGGACATTATTGTTCCTATAGCTTGTAATGCCTTCCCAAACAAGGGAAAACTATAGCTACCCAATTATGGACATAATTGGCTTCCGACTATACTTCAAACTAATATATACCAAAAATTTCAAATTAAGCCTAAGAATCATTAAACACCCGAAATTTTTTCATTCATCATTCATAAAATCTCATAATCATGTTGAGGTATCCCTATTTGGGATACTAGAACATACGCAATAATAAAATATCATGAATTCATCCTTAGTCACATTGTGAGCTAACAATAGATAATTTGGCCTATGGACCCATTAAGTGGGGAACTTGATCAATTCTTTAAAAAGATAAAATAATCATCAAAATGAATTAACTAATTAAATATTATTAAATGATTAGTTGAGTTATCCATTTGTAATTAATGAATATATAAGAATGGAAATTTTAATAATCAAAATATAAAGCTTTTTTCATCATTGCCTTTAGAGTTGTCAAGTTCTTCCAAAATATCCAAAAATATTTAATTTGAGATCCATGACTAGTAATTTAAAATCATAAGTACATGAAAATTTTTAACTCAATTAGAGTTAGTCTCAACTCACCTAGGGTTAGTTTGAACTCATTATATGTTTAAACTTAACCTTAACTCACCTTAGCCGAGAGTTTATTTTTGAGGCCATACAATTTGATGTTTAATCTATCTTGGTGTAATGTTGTAAGTCTTATATATATGAAAATAAACCATAAAAAAAATGTTACCATACCAAATTCATAAGCCAAGGTGCCAATGAAAGGTGAAGCCAACAAACATCCATTGATTAATATTTATTGATACACAAGCCAAGCAAGCCACTTCAACAAGCCATTTAAAACTCCAAGAAATGAAAAAAATTGTTTTATTTTATGTTTTAGTTGTGTTTTCATATGCATGCTTGTTACCTATGCTCTCCTTAGTATCTAGTCTAGAGGTGTTAGGATTTTAGTGTATTATTTTGATTTGTTTTATTAGACTAACACAAGACTAAGATTTTTTCTATGTATTCTTTGTTCACACATGTAGTTTTAATTTTTTTATTTTTTCCAATCTATATAAACTAAATTTTATCCTTCATCTATTTGAACTCTTGGGCAAGCAATTTAGATGGAGTGGCCTATTATTATTGAGGTTGTGTCATTAAAGGTGGATTACCTTGACTTGGGTAAGCATATTTTGAAATTTTGACTGAATTATCTAGATGACCAAGTATGTGTATCCATGAATTGGGATTATATTGTGGATATGGAATACACTATTGTTGGAACACATTATACATTGGATTGGGTACATAACCCTGGTTAGCGAATTATGGCTATGGTAATGGCATTTGGATTTATGGGATGCGTATGTATTATTGGTTTTAGGAGGGAAATTTCTACCTAATCATTAAACCCTATTACATATAGGGAACACACTATTGATTATATCCATAGTGTTAAAGGTGTTGAAATTTGAATCATTATTGCAAATACAATACCCATTAGATGAAACACAACTATTTCCTATCACCCGATACCTATTGCACATAACAAACTTATTATTGTTTGAACACTTTTTATTGGATTATCACTTGTTGTTTAATAAGCACTTATTGGTTTGGAAATTTTTGGGGGTTTGATACTTGTTGTTATTGACCAACTGGCACTTTTTGACCAATAGAAACACATTATTAGTTAGGAAAAATTTGTGAGTATTGAGGTATATTATTTTGTGCTTATTTAGGTGGAATATTTGTTATCACATATATGAGGTGGCATAATGTTTTTCACTTATTTTGGTGGTAATTTGGTCTATTTTTTGTTTGTTTCTGCATGTTTCACACTCAAGGAAGTATCTAGTTGTAAAGTGGAGGTTGCTTGTTGAGTTTTGGAAATAGGTGTACCTATTCCCTTTTATTGTAGTCCACTTATGGAATTACTTGGAAGAATCTACTATGTATTTATCAACATTAAATTTGACCCACTTTGGTTTAAATTATAATGCACTTGCATATTATCCATAATATTTTGGATGAGGTCTTAAATTTGAGAGGTAGTCTCTTTAGTCGAAATAGGGGCATTATACATGTCACAAACAAACATGCATTGGATAAATGGGTTTAAATTTTGGATTGAATATCCTAAATCATCTATTTGTTTCCTTGTTGATGGAGATATCTCAATAAGCAACATGTTTGAAATATCCCTTGCATTAAAATTATGAGATAGTTTGAGATAGTTTTGGTATGCTTATTTTACTTGTTTTATTTATTCATCCATAGGGTATTTCCATTTTATAAGTGTAATTTGGTTTTGCTATAGCCTTTAGACTAAATATTGACTATAACTAACTGATTCATGTTTAAATAGTTGAATTTGAGGTACATTACTAAGAGTTTAAATCAAACTACTCAAAATTTTATGTGGGAAGTCTAGCTAAAACTTGGCTCCTACTTTGATAGCTCTAATAATAACTTCATAGTTGTTCTATAACAAATTATGTTCAAATAAGGATGGATTATATATTGTATATGTTGGCATTTTCACATAGTAAGGATTTTTTTATTGGCTTTGTTCAATGTTAGGCATCATTTGAGTAAGGTACTATGTCATTTGATCTTGTTATTGACCTGAATAAAGAGGTGTAGTCATAAAATATTACACTAATGGGTCATGCCTTTATTCAATGTATGGAACATTATAATATGGATAGCGACCCATATCATAAGATATATAATCATACAGGTCTTGAACAAAAGGGTCATTGGTCACAAAGTTCTCATAGTCTATATTATACATAGTCCTACTATGTGTATAATGAGGCATGTTTAGATGTATAGCCAGGTCTCATAAAAAAATGGTCCAAATGTAACAAACAACCAAGTTCAAAAAATTAACAACCCTTAAATCTTTAAAAGAGGCCTAAAGGGTAAAAAACCTAAACTAAGAAAAGGTAAAATAAAAAAAATTCAAAATTGGTCTAATAAAATGATACTGATTTACCCAAAGGTAGTTATAATCAGTGTCAAAATTAACATAAAATATTAAAAATTGTCTATGGCTAAGGTATTGATTTTCCTTAAGACAGTTATAATTAGTGACAAAAGTATCTAAACAAAATAAAATAATTTAAAACTATGATCAAAGGATAGAAATTATTTTCACAAAGGTGATTATAATTTTTTAATGTGAAAAATAAGGATATACTCAAAAATAAATAACTCATACAAAAAATTGAAAACAAAATAAATTAAGGTAATTGACTCAGATGACACTCAATAATTGGTTCAATAAAACTTTATATTTAACTCACAAGATACTTTTGAAGTAATGTAAATATGACACCTCAAATTTTGTAACAACAAACTTCAAACAAGACACATGGCAATAACTTGGATCAAAGGACTCTCAAACAAGGTACAAGACAAATAATAATCGTTAGGTCTAAGCAAGGGGTCTTTTAGATCAAAATAAAAAATCAACCCAATATAAATAAAAAAGGTAGATACCATAATCTCAAATTAAATGAGACTTTGACATAAAATTAGTTATTTTAGGATTTAGACTTTGAAAGGTTGAGTTTTAGATTTAATACGAAAAGACTCAAATGTTCTAAGGCAAAAAAACTAGACCAAAATAGGTAGCATAACCACATGTTTGAAACAAAAGAGGTACAACAATGGTTTAGAACTTGGATTCAAAAGTTATAAGAGATTTGAAATGATTTAGGTAACCTAACAATGCTCCTTTAATAAAATGTCACGAAAATGGTTTTGGGTTAAAAAATCTAAGGTAAATGTTTGAGATGAAACCTGTAGCATAATGATGCCCCATTTAAATAAGTGACACACAAATGTATTTTGGAATATAATTCTAAGGAAAAAAGTGTGACACAAAATAGATAGAGTAACACCTCTTAGGCTAAAGTGGTATAAAATAACGTGATGTTTTTGGACTTATTTTAACATGAAAATACAAATAGTATTAGTCTAAAACACATATGTAAATTGAATAAAATAGAAATATCACTAATGACTCATACTATCCCTAAAAATAACATGGGTGTGCATATCTTATTCCAAAATTTACACCAATATACTAATGTTTTTGAGGAATTAAGTGTTAATCTAAAAAACAAAGTAGAGGTGTAGGTAGATTTTTAATGCTCCCCCCCCCCCCTCTATCTCTCAAGCATTGGTACATGGAACTAACTTAGAGTGAGGAACACTTAGAATTTGGTAATAAATTTTACAAAAAAGGGTTGACTAAAATTTTTATAAATTTTTCACATATTAAATAGTCTAAATTATGGATAACACAATGGTGAAATCACATCAATTGGGTTCATACTTGCTAACTTACTATGCAAGTGTCTATTGCTTTACATAATAACTTCAGCCATTTACTCCTTAGTAGAGTCTAATGTTTAGTAAGACCTGACCTAGGTTTTCATTAGGATTGGAAAGGCTAGCCACTCATCCCCCTAGAAATCCTAGTATCACATGCCCAATTTATATACCCTATCATGGACTGGGGTTGGTATGAAACGGGGAGATGAAACCCTTGGTCAATGCACCCCTAAGGATGTTTTGAGGGAGAAATGGGATCCTACCCAAAATCCAAATGTAAAAAAATAAATTAGAAAGACTATAGAGGTCATTTCTAGGTCACCCAAATCACTTGAAGTTTGGGGAGAGCATACATGACATTATTTTTGATAATATCAAATAAATAAGGTAATAAGCAAAGTGATTTTTGTCACTTGAGTTACCTAAAGGAGACATGGGGAGAGTATACATGCAATAGTTTCTAATTTTTCATAAACAAAGAAACCTAACTATGAACTATGAAATTTATCTAATAAAAAAGTAAACATAAAGTGAAAAATATCATAAGAGCTCTAACTAAAATTTATGTTCCTTTTAATAGCACCAAATCTAAATGTGATTGAAATTTTGGCCCCTTGGCCTTGTTTACACTAGTAAAATATTTTAAAACTAAAATACAAGTATGATTAAGTGGATTTTAAACACCAAACAAAAGTGTGTGTGAGATTTAGAAATACTTAAACCTCTCTCTCTCTCCATATTAGTTCTTGTTAAAATGTTAGGTGGTTTTCTTGTTTTTAAGAAAAAAATTAAATGAGTAAATAAAAATCCATTTCTATCTCTCAATTTTTTCAAAAACACAGAGTGAAGCCACCATTTGTAAGATAAAGCCACTATTTTCCTAAAAAAATAGACACACAGAACACCTTTGGCAAAGCCACCATTTAGTAGGGTGAATCCCCCATTTAGATGTGGTGAAGCCATTGAATATATTATAATAATAGGTGACCAAAATGTAATTTTACTTGGTGAATCCACTATTTAGTAGGGTCAAATATACTAAATCCATATATCGAAGCCATTGTTTAGTAGGTTAAAGCTACCATTTATTAGGTCAAAGCCATAGGTTTGAAGCTATTTTTTTTAACAAATAAATATATTTTAAAAATGTGGGATTGGAAAAGACACTGTTACATAAGGTGAAGCCATTAATTACTCAAAAAATATAATTACATTAATTCTAATGATAAAAATATAAACTTAAAGAAATAAATGCATTTGTTAAGAAAACTAAGGTTACCATATCATTCTCCTTGGTCATATAAAATGTGTGGTCCCACTAGTCATACCATTATGTATCTTAGGTGTTTTAAGAGTGCATAAAATGTATATTAGTACCTTTTTAGTCCAAATGACAAAAATAAAGTGTAAAACTACACTAGGACTGAACACTCTTTCTTGAGAACTAAGGAGAACTTAACATAATAAGTAAGATAAAAAATAGAGATAAAAATAATGCAAGTAATTTATATCCTTTGTCAAATTTGATGCTTAATTTTTGGCATAAGGATGATCATACTAATCTTATGATGGAAAATTATTCTATCAATCCTTCTCAATAGTGATAGTGATTTTCCAATGGTCACTTGTGGCTTGTTGTGAATCTTGGCATAAAATGGGCATTATAACACTACTTTCAATGGCTTTTTGAAGGTATTCCAGTAGAATAACCTTACAAATAAAATATTGTTGGTATATGGTGTGGGAACTTGTATTTATAGATCAAATAACTAATTTCAACCCTACGGATGTTAGGTTAAATTATAACTTTGGTTGAGTCTAAATTAACCTAGGTTGAATCAGGCTAACCCTAGGCTGGGTCAAAACACTCATGAATTCTTGACACCTCAATTTTAGATATTTATGAGGCATGAAAACTCACTTTAAATATTTTTGAGGTTGTGAATCATAATGTTAGAATATTTACGAATTAATAAATTATTTTATTAGCTTGTTTGACCTTTGACTTCATATTAGGCTAAAAATTCCTTTTTTGATAAATGAAATTCACTAATTTGATTTGGAATTTGTGTCTAATCAAGTTAATTTAAGATTTAAAATGTAATTAATTTTGCTTAGTGATTTTTTAATTTTGTAAATTATTATTATTAATTTTTAATTAATAGCTCAATAGGCCAAAAGTGTCAAATTACTAGGTCGTAATTTGACTAGGGTTGAAATTGAACTAGTTTATTAGTGAATACAAAGTAATACACCCAATAAACTAGCCTTCTCATGTTTATAGGTAATTAAATCCCTTATGTAGACAAATTTGGGAAATTTAGATGATTTATAGGCTTAAATTGTGTCAATTTTTAGAAATTAAATTGAATTATAATTTAGGCATGAAAGTGGCCAAAACTAACTATCTACAGCTACCAACATTGTAAATCTTATAAATATATAGCTACACATTGAGAGGAAATAACATATTCTTCCCAATTTTGAGTCCATATAATTGAATTATTGCTATGTTAGGTCTAAATACAATAGCAAGGTTAGAGTCATTGTTCAAGCACATGATTACACTAAGATTACACATACATATTGCATTTCACCAATAATTCACACACACCACCATAACATGGGATAAATACATGGAATATCTTTGGAGTATTTGTATTTAGGTAATACTCAATACATGGGTTTTTGAGGTCAATCACAACCCCATCCTATTACCCTATTCCCATTTTTTAATTCATTTGTTCTTCTTTGTCTTTAACTAGGGTTTTAAGTGAATAATAAGGCACACAATGACTCCCATAATGAATATAATGACTCTAATCATACACACAATCATTACATACAAAACCACATCTTACATAATTCATATGGAGGGTAAGACCCCTAAAGGATGTTGGTTTACCCTATACACAAAAATATAGGTTTTACTAGTCCAAATAGTATGACCTAATCCCAGAATAAAGAATATCCCTATTCTTGATTAAAAGTACAATCACATAACCCTATACTCAGTTTTCATAGTCATTGTTATAGTCTTGTAGACTTGATTTCTAGATAAGTAATCTATTCCTTAGTAATTTACACTTTTATAATATTTATAAAAATATTAAGTTCTAGATCAGTCATGTCTATTTATTTCATCACTCAGATATTAAAATTTACTTATCAATTTGTCTTAATTATATTAATACCTCTTATTCTCTAATTTTAAAGAAGCATATTTGTGAACATAAAATGAATTGATCATGAAACCTTTTAATATTTTTATAGAGAAAATAAATTATTCCTTTGGAATCTAATACTTTGAGACATCTACAACTATGGCTTACTTACCTTTATATGCATCAATAAATACAAAACATATATCGACATTGACTATGGGGGCAACGCAAGGTTTTTAGTAGATCAATATGGCAATCTTTATTCAATCACTTTTTACACCAAATTTAGTTAGCATGCATTATATTCCTAATGTACAATACTATATTTAGATAATTTTAAATTTGTAAACTAAGGTATTATGTTTGGAGAAATATGACTTGAAACCAAATCAAACAATCAACTCACATAATTTACTACATACTCTATTGGTTCAACATATTTCACTCTATCATTTACTACGTAGTTTTATGGCACATAATCTTACATTTTATGATGGAAAATGTGACCCCAAACATCATCTAAGAGAATTTCACATAGCATGTTTGGATTGTGTCTAATGATAGATTTTTGTCCAACTTGTTTCCTAGGTGTTTAAAAGAGTAAACCCTACGATGGTTTTCAAATTTATAATATGAGTTATTTTATGCATTCAATCCTTTTGAATATTTTTTCCTTGTACATTTTTCATTAATATAAGTGAAAAAAATCCATATGCTTAGATTGTTCAGTCAAACAAGAATATAATGAACATATCACATATTATGTATTTCAATATGATACCATGTTATCCAAAATGATGAATATTATGGTAGATAAGGATTTTAAAGACATTCAAATAGATTTTTATTCCACATTTGCATGAATATATTATGTTTAAGAATTGTTTATCAATCATTGATTTATGTCATAGTTAAAAAAAGAGGTTGAGTTTCTAGAAATGAATAAGCTAAAGTATGTGACCCACCTAGTTTCTATTTATAATACAAATAATCAAAGTAATTGAACATACTAGGTTAATCCAAGTAAAAATAAGAATGATCAAAATTAAATCATGAATTTGGTTTCATATCCTACTCCATGTATTTTTTCATTTTCTCCTCCAAGGAGATCGTTTACCAAATTCCTAAAGCTCCTTATAAGGTGTTATAAAATTTATTGTAATGTCAAATCATATCACCCTCTATACTATAAACCTCTTCCAAAAGGATTTGATCCAAATTTTAATGATTTTCATAGATCACCATGGCATACTACTAATAGATCCATCAATTTGAGACATAATATACATAATTTGATAGATGAGAACATCATTAATGTGGGTAAATCTAATGATAATACATAGTATTAATCAAGTTAGATTAGATAAATGAATATATTGAGTTATCATTTTCCTAAACATATAGGTCAAGAAATAATATATAAATCATAAGTGCATTAGACATATGGCACACCATCCACTAGCTTGTTATCATCTTCATACATAGGAATAACTTCATTTGACTAGAATTATTGGTACATATCATGTTTATAACTATATGGACCACTTATTATATTTATATAACATGAGATAGTAGATGATGAGTCCAATTTTTACTATGTTCATTTGAGCTTACATTAATCATCAACCTATGTTTAATTTCATAGTTGATAATTGTTGTAGTGTGAATATGTGCACTATCACACTTATTTCATATTTTAGGTACAAAAATAAGGATATACTTCTTATAAAAATAGTAATAATGGGATTAAATTTCCTTTTTTAAAGTTATATTAGTGAGATCACAATAGCATCAACACATATAGCCACCAAGTTTATAATAATACCTAGTTTGGGAGTCTTTCATATGTTATTGGGATGTCCTTGGATTCAAAAATTATGTAGTACATTTTATAGTACATAAATGTTTGAAATAAATTTTTATAATGAGGTTATCATAGTTTATGATATTTAACATTAATTCTTCCTAAAACTAAAGGTTATTTTTTCCACACAATATATATTAGTTAAGCAACCTAAAAAAAATTTATCCTACTCAAAGAATTTAGTTTCAAGTTGTCAAATTTATAAGAAGACTTATCCTTGAAAATAAACTTAATAAGATTTTTGTAACATATTTTAGAGAGACACTCTCTACTATAACACATCCTAGATTGGTATTATAAGGCATTAAAATTGTTCTAAAATGAGAACCAACACAATTATATCATTCTACATGATGTTTTCCAAAGAGTCTAAAGACTAGCCATGCTAAAACATATACACAACATACTATCATCATGAAAGTGGAAATTATATTATAGATCCAAATAACCATTTATATTCTAAGTCAAGTCCAATTAATTCATAGTGGCATGATACTTTCCATTTATGAGAGGTCATCCTTCTTATGTTAGATACATGACCTTTTTATTGTGAGGCTGTTACATGAATAATTGGTTAGTATGTTTCTTTCTCAATTATATATATTTAAAAATACAAAAAATGTTATATTAAAAAAAATTATAAAAATAAGGACCTATGCATGATTTTTTTAATTTATTTACATCATTTGATTTGTGATTTAGTATATATATTACTTCTCTAGATCTAATTTTATAGCAAATATTATTCATAAATGTACTTATTGACTTTATAATTCACCCCTAGCTTGTTAAAAACACATTAAAAATCTATAAAATGTTTGTGCACTTGTAATTATTAAGTTATTTGAAAATCAATTCATGCACAAATGCCTCCCATATATATTTATACACAAAGTAGATAACACATATCCATGAATCGAGTAAGTTTTGAATTATATTTACAAGGAGTTTGTAGTCATATAAGATGCAAAAAATGATAACTTGAGTGTCACTAATAAAAAATGACCCATAGGTCCCTATTTATTACTCTCATGACCCTCATAGGCATCTTATCACTAATGCCTAGTCATCCATAGCCTTCTAAACTTGATCATAGCTAAGCCATATCACTTTTTCCATGACTAATCCACCCCAAGTCCTATCAGCTTAGAACAATAGCAAAACACTTAGACTATAGCACTGGTGCCACTCCTATCCACTTTCAATGCTTATGTCCAAGTGCATTTTTGGCCCCAATGGTTAGTTTCTTTAAATTCCCCATCCTTTTACTTGTTGACCTAATGTGAGTACATTAAATCCATGACTAATAGATCCCTATAAAATCCCATTCAAATATCATTTAGAAAGGGTTGGAAAATATCAGTAATCAAGCAAGAATAAAAACAAGACTACTCATGTAATCTTCCTTATTCTCTACATACATCGAGCCAATATATATACAATATTATTCAAATCCTTACACCAGTCCCTAGTCACCTCAAGTATATCTAGTTTAGAATTTTTCATATTCATACACTCAGTTGCACAAATGGCTTGATCCCTCTTCAAAGTATTGGTATGTGGGTAGCATGCCCACACAAAGGGTGTGGATACATGTTTAGTGAATCTTACACAAACTAAAACCTAAATATTTCTCAAAATTGGTCAAATCATAATGGAGTATAGGGTTTAAAGAGAAAATCTACTCTATAATAATCCCTATACAATTTTAGCTATCAAAAATTCATGGATAGGGTCACACAGACCTGGAAAACAAAACCTAGAAACTTCAAATCCTTAGGACAATAGTGGTAGAGGTATAAAAAAGTGAAAGTACCACTCCTATAAAATTTTAACACTCTTATCCAATCATAAAACAAAGGTTAGATCTCAGTTTGTGATAGTGTTACAGTCCTGCATAGTGAATCTTAGACCCTGTCTCAGTTGTATCAGCTAATTTCCAGCTAAGTCTTATTTTTTCCATCTTATTACTATTTCTATAAAGATCAAAATTGAAATCTAATTTACATAAATCAATATCTTAATTATTACATATTTGTTTAATGATTTTAATACTCAGACCCTTTAACTAAATTAGAAATAAGACACCAATATTATCAAAAAGGTTAAATCATTTGGTGAACCTGACTTACTTTGTTTATGCATAAAAACCCTCAAAACCCCATGGTAAATTTCCTATTGATTTTTCCTTTTTTTAATTTTTTACCTACATAATAAAATAAAATATTAGTATTAAATTTTAAAATATTGTAGTAATTTTTAAAATATTTTCTTTCAAACCCTAGTTACCCATATTAGGTCCCAGTATTTTCCCAATAATTTTCCAATAATTTTCTAAATTCTTAATAACATATTAAAATCAAAAAATCACTTCAAATTTAAAAATTGAATAGTAATTTTGATAAATATTTATTTTTCAAAACCCTAGTTGCATCTACTAGGTCTCTTTAAATCACAAATTTTCCAATAAAATTCTTGATTTTTTACTTGCATATTTCCCTAAGAAATTCAATTTAAAATTCAAAATTTCATAGTAATTTGTCAAAATATTTATATTTAAAACCCTAATTGCATACACTAGGTCCTATTGTTTTTGAGATATCACCTTACATTCTAAACTTAGATTTCAAAAATGGATTTCACTTATTTACAAATTTTACTTACATTTCTTATAAAAATAAGGAGACCACCATTGGTCCTATCATATACATGAATTATGAAGTTTACCATATGTTAATGCAAAGCTTTATTCTTTGCATTTCATGCTTATTTTTCATAATATGGGATGATTTTAAGAAAGTTATTACTAAAAAACATGCTAAGATATCTTTTGCATCACCTCACTTAGAGCCTATATCCTATGTTAAGTCATGTTTCATGGTACATTTTTCTCTTTCCCAAGTCACTACCCATCGCTAGAGAGCCCAGTTGACACCCTTTATCCCTCTACCACCTTGACTAGTTGATTATCTTTGCTCTCTTCCCATAGCTACTACTAGTCTTATATGGATAGTAGACAATGTAGTTAGATCTATTACTAGGTGTGCCACCATGCCTCCTCCACCTAATTAGGAGCCTCACCACCCTCCCATTCCTTCCCATCCCAAGCCCAACCCACCAGCATAGGTAGATCTATACAAGGCATGTGATATTATTGATCAATTAAGAAACACACTAGCTAAGATTTTTATGTTAGAACTGATTTAGAAAACTAATGTATTCAAGGACATTTTGTATTAGGCACTCACTCAGACTTATATGCCTATTGATTTAGAGACTTCTTATTTTACATCAGTGGTCAACATGATAAAACTATAAAAGATGCTATTAATTTTGATCATGATGACATTCCATCTTAGATAGTTATTGATAAAAAATTACCACTACTCATACAAATTCAAGTTAAAACTAACATAGTTCTAGTTGATAGTGGTTCCAGACTTAATATATGTAATATTACATTCTTATAGACTATGGTCATAGATATGACATCCATGCAAAAATCATATAAGAAAATTATAGGGTTTTATGATATACCATGAAATTTATTGGGAACCATTACTTTAGATATCATGATAGGACCCAAAACCCTCTCTATATAGTTCTAGGTCATGCCAAGTCATCTTCATTATAATATTTTACTTGGATGACCTTGAATACACACTATGGGGGTAGTTCCTTCTACTCTTCATTAATATGTTAAGTTTATCCATGAAGGATACCTATACACATGTCCAGTAGATAATCAACCATTTAGATATTATTGAACTATAGAGTCATATTTGACTATTTTTCTAGATGGGCACCTCATATCATAGTTCAACCACCACCTCATTACATTTATCTTGATTAGATACATACATATGAGGTTGGAGAGATTAGCACTTCTCACACTCCTTTACTTATAGTTATGTCCACTCCAAATATTTAGCTAGTCATAATATCTTCAATCATTCTAGCTACTCCATCAATCATGATTCCAACACCTATTATAATTATACATTCGCTGATAGTAGTTCCAATAGTAATAGTTTATTCTACAAATATAGTTACTCCATTAGTTATAGACACTCTCACAACACCATTATATTATATTACTATAGTTAATGAGACTCCTATATCACATTTACCCCTTTTTGTAAATTCTAATTTACCATATGTACTTGATGTTGGTATAGATTCCTAGGCTTCTTCAAATGATGATACAACACCCACACTCATAGATGACTACTTATGTGGGTTGATTTTTATGCTAGATGACCCAAGAGAGTAATAAAATGACACTAGAGATCTCATTACACATCATACATCACTCTTAGCATCTTCTACCACAATCTTAAAGATATACCCCACATTCACAACCATAGATAAATCACTCAACACATATAGTTCACATGGTTACCTCTATGGATATAGAGCTAGTCATTCAAATTTAGGTAGGGAACACAAAACATCAACCATAGATTATGTTATATATGTTACTTGATCATGGATTAATCACATTACCCATAGTATGACATAGATATATTAGTATATTATCAAAATAGGATGGTCACCTATTTTATATTTTACTCAAGATCACGAGCCATAATACAAACTCATGTATAACTTTACAATAGAGATTAGATAATCTATAGGTTTAAGATATTATTCAGATTATAACACCACTAGCACCAGCTTCTCCACTTCCACTAAAGCAATCTACTACTAGAGCTAAACATCCTAGAGAAGAATCAACATCTCCACCACTAGAGTAACCTTTAGTTCACCTTCGGTAGGATGACACCATGTACACATCTTCTATAGCATATGATGATACTTATGATGATTATCTTGAGGTATTTGATGATTTTCATGATCCTTTCCTTCATTTCCATCCCTAGCGAGATTTATCCTTGGACCCTTTACTCCCTCTAGCCTAGTCTTTTATGTCATCATGTACATATTGCTCTATTTATATGATTGTATATAGCCTTTTTTCAAATGTTTGTATATATATTCTTTTCAAATTATTTTACATAGCTTAAATTCTCAAAAATACAAAAATAATATAACATTTCAAAATACAAAAACAATAAAATATGTCAAAACACCAAAAACATTTCAATTGTATGTGTTATCCATGGTTTAAATTTATATAACTATGCTAGACTTATATTTATTGTTCTATGGTATTGTTTGTTGATTTATCTACATTAACATGTTTTACTTGATCTTCTTTAAGTGTGTGTAGCAACATCCAACTCCTTGATTGATTCACTCTACCCATTAAGGGGGAATCCTACTTCTACATTCGAGACACACATAGATATACATACCCACTGGGGGTATATTATACATTACTAAACCATCCAATTTATGTAATTACTATACCTCATACTATAGTTATCATGTTGATGTACAATATTTACTAGCTTACATAGATTACTATATCGACATCTCACTAGTATATAACACTTGTGTATTTCTTAGCATATACCTAGTCTTGTACTAACATGTCTTACATACTTTCACTTATTTATTTGATTATTTAGGTGTGATTATATTTATAGTATCTACATGCTTTCCTTTCTTGCTTTGCATAGATAAATATGATTGCATTTTATTAGTTCTTATTTTATCTCATATATGTGCCTTATGATATTTGCCAATGTCCTATAATTCTATTCATGTCTGTGACTTAGGACATTCTCCAATGTCCTTTGGATATACACTTCTATGTGATTGTGGATTTCATACCAACCTTACTTGTTTCAATTGTATGTGGATGTGGCATTTGAACATGACTTATATGTTTGCCTTATAGTTTGAGTGACATGTGCCCATGTCCCTTTTTTTTAGCCCTTTAGCCACCTTTGTATGCTTCTTGATTCTTGCCTTTATTTCTTGTTTGTTGTTTGATTCTCATTTTTTACAATGACATGATTTACACCATGCATTATCTTTATTTATTTGATGCCATGATGGACATCATGCTCCATCCATCCATGACAACTAATAACTAACACTTCTAGTTCCAATTTAGTTTAATGCATATGTTATTACATTGTTAAATCTATCGAGGCATACCCTTGTTAATCTAACAATCTCTCAGTACAAACCATGCTATATCTTGAGATATCTTGTCGATTATCATTACTATATCATGTATCTTTGTAACATAACACACTTGTAGTGCTCTTTCTTTTGAGGGTAGTCATTATAGGGTATTCATTCCTACCCTTAGAGGAGGGGGAAACAAATATAGGTTTTTTCATAGATATAACATCTCCTAATGGTTAAAAAACTAACATTTAACAAACTTAAAATAATAACCAAACATCAAACTAGTCAAAATAGACTAGGTAGATAGTGAAAATGTCAGAATAGTTGCCATATTTGGCCTAGGATAATAGTTCCAAGATTAGAATATAGAATTAGTGCCACTTATATAAATTTTTGTGCTCTTATCCAAATAATAAAAAACAAAAAATTTTGTAAGCTGGTGGAAAAGTAGGTTTAGCTATAGTTTTTCATAGTCAGACTAGTTTAGAATCATTAGTTATTAGTACACTTTTGCTCAAAGAATCTAGATGTAGGAGGTATTATGCATGTCATAAAGGCTCTCACTTCTAGTGTTAGATACATTAATTATCATAACTTATAGATTTGGATCCATGTTCTAGACACCAGTGATTAGGGGTAATGAGCAAGGCACATTTGTTTTCTTTTATTTTTGAACTCAACATTACCTAAGCATTCTTAGTAGTTGTGTGCCTTATTCCATCTGTAGGTGGTTGGCATCATTTTGGAATGGCTTTCATATAGGAATAACTTACACATTTTAGAGTGTATTTCATTTAACCCTAGTGCACCAATTCTAGATTGTCTTTCATACAAACCTAATCTCCATCTTTTGGAGTGGCCAAGAGTGGCCTAGTTTTTAACACACATTCCACTATGCACATCAACATTGTTAAATCATAGAGAATTTATGGTGTTCAAGATCTATCTCATATGACACACATTTCATATCAGTATTAATTCATATCTTCACTTAGTGGGAAATGATGGAGCCAAAGGTCTATCTAGCCTTTGTATTTTTGAGTCGCCTATTCAGAGGGATTAGACACATAGTCCAAACATTGATTAACACATGCATGGCCACCTAGTTTCACTTATTAGGTGATGATGGAGCCAAAGGGATAGCCTTTGAATTCTTGAGATATTATTAAGGAATTAATCATTCAACTCCATTTGTGATATCACTCTTAGTACAACATACTCAATATATCCAACATATCTAGCATCAATCAACATCACAATAGGTTTTGTATGGGTCCACATACCTGATGAGGTGTATTCATTTAATTTCTTTTCCTCTCTCTCTCTCACCTATATTTTTACATTCTTATTTTAGATATAGTGTATCTATTACGAACTGATCTACTCCTTGTTTTCCTTGTAGATTCATACGTCATAGTGTACTATCTCTATGCACACCTAACATCACAAAGATTCATGAGCTTCACCCTTACAAGTAAGTTCAGGTATGCTTTCGATTTTTCCTTTATCTTAATATTTCACTTTGTTTAATCAATATAATAAAGGAGGGGAAATTTTAGTCATATAAAATGCAAAAATTGGTAACTTGAGCATGGATAATGACACCCAACCCTTAGGTCCCTCTTAATTGCTCTCATAACCCTTATAGGCATATTTTCACTAATTCCCAATCATATATAGCCTTTCAAACTTTATCCTAGCTGAGATACACCCCTTTTTCCATGATTAATCCATCCACCTAGGTCTCATCATCTTAGGATAATAGGGCCACACTTGGACTATATAATTGGTGCCATTTGTATCCACTTTCAATGCTCTTATCCAAGTGTACTTTTGGCCCCAATGGTTAGTTTATTTTGATTTCCCTTCCTTCTCCTTGTCAACTTAATGTGAGTATATTAAATCCATGACAAATATATCCATATAAAATCCCATTCAACGATCATTTGGAAAGGGTTGGCAAATATCACTAAGTAATCAAGAATACAACCAAGACTACTCAAGAAATTTTCCCTATTCTCTACATACATCTAGACAATATACTTAAAAGATTATTATAATTATTAAAATATTCATTAGATACCTTAATTACATCTAATTTAGAATTTTTCATATTCATACACTCAATTGTATAAAACACATCAAGTGGGAGAACTACATATGGCTTGATCCCTCTTTAGAGTATTGGTATGTTGGTAGCATGGCTACACAAGGGGTGTGGATACATGTTTAGTGAGTATTACAAATAATAAAAACCCCTCTTTCTCAAAATTAGTCAAATCATAATGGAGTGTATATTTTAAAGATAAAATATTCTCTACAAGGAGCACTATAGACTTCTAGCTATCAAAACGTCATAGATAGGGTCACACAAACTTGGAAAACAAAACCCAAAAAGTTTAGATCCTTAAGACAATAGTAGTAGAGGTGTAATATAGTGTTTGTGCCACTCTTATCCACTTTTTGTTCTCATATATAATCATAAAACAAAGTTTATATCTCAATTTTTGATAGTTTCTCAATTTTGCACAGTGAATCTCAAACATTGTCTCAGTTGTATCATCTATTTTCTAGCTAAGTCTTATTTTTTCCATCTTATTAATATTTTTAGAAAGTTAAAAAAACTATAATATAATTTACAAAAATTTGTATCTTAATTATTGATTATTTATTTACTAATTTTACTACTCAAACCCTTTAACTAAATTAATAACAATACACCAATATTCCCAAAAAGGTTAAATCAGAGTCTATAATGCACACCCTATCAAGGAAACCTCCATCACATAAGAAAAAATGGAGTATAGGTTGAAGAATATAGATCCCATATTCATATAGTGTAGGTAGAGGTACATAAGAAGTACTTCTAAATTGTAATAAGTGCACCAAGGATATTTCATATTCATGTGCATTTCTATTCAAAATAGTTCCTATATCTCCATGATGAAGTCCCACACCAAATCATAGAGTCTCACTTCTATGCTCTCATAAGTTATAAATTGTGATATATGTTATGTAAATACTAAATAATAGAAAAACATGGACCCAAAGTGTAAATCAATGATGTGGAAATTCAAGTGGGGCCTACATAGTGATTAACAAGTGAAAGCAAGGTATAAAGAAGTAGTTATAAAAGTAGTTGAATAGAATTAGGGGCCTTGTTAGAATATGTAAATTCATAAGTGGATGTTATATGTCAAAAAATGATCATATGCCACCCCTATAACTATTATAAATATCTTTTGCTCTTAAATAAACACAAGGATCTAGAAAGAATCCTACCATAACTCCCACATCTGAATTGCCAGATAGAATTTAAGATACATGGGCATGGTGATGCATTAAAATTAAAAGACCATGTATACCACCCTAAAGAAGGATATTAATTATAAAATGATTTATACCTTATAAAATCATTGTTCTTCATTTTAATAAGGGTAGATATTTTTATTCAATCTTACACTACTAAAATTTTCCCTCTAAGAGCACTTATGTTGGCTGAATATTGCATGTTGATGAGAATTAAGTTCACCTCCCTCTATTATTCATGAAATATATGTGTTATTTGTGTTTTTTGATCTTTTTCTATGGGTAATGGTCTTCCCTCTCATCATTTTCCATTCCCAACACCTATGTGTGGAACTTAGATCTCATTTTAGGTCATGTTCTACATATATAGGTCTATGTAGACATTGATTGTAGATCATTTGTCATCCCTCTAAATGCCATGATATATTATCATGCCTCTATATGAAAAACATATGAATCTAGGGTATCTTTTATTGAGTCTATGTGATAACATCTTGTTCTCAAATATTTTTAGTGTGCCCACAGTAGTAAGAGTGCTCATTATATTCTCAGTGCATCACCTTTTATATTGTAGAAAATTATTACCTTCTCCCTTAATTTTTGATCAAAAAAATAGGTTTAAATTAATGGTATATTTACCTTTGTGATGTTTATGTTTTTTTTATATTCCTAAACTAGGTGTACTTAGAATATAAATAATTCAACCTACTCTGGAGGCTAATCCCAAGGAGCACAATGGTCCCACACCTTGGGGACACTCCTATTATTGTGATGAGACAAATGATGATCTATGAATTTAGGTGAGTGATAACACTTTCATGCATAGAATAAAATAATTTTATGCCCTGCATAAGACATTTACATTCTACACCCTACCTTAAAAATTTCATGTTCTACATATCATCCATGGGTACACATTTTTTATGAAAAAAAATTATAACATGCCTAGTGGGACAATTTAAAGTAAATATAAGGAATAAATGCTACCCTTAGCTAACAAGTGTTAAAGTCACTCAATAAGAGCACCTAGTGACTCCAATAATTTTTGGTAAAAATAAATATCCCCCTATCTACATGCCAAGACAAATAAGATCATCTATAAAGGGTGTTTATATCCATTTTGTTGAGATTTTAGAACCCTATATAAGGATAAGAGTAAGAAAATATTTATCTCCTACCAAGAGAAGGATTGGTTTAAGGTATTCATCCCCTAGAGTTCAATCTACACCCCTATTTAGGAGATTCCCTACACCTAGAGGGAGATTATTCCCTATCCCATTCATGGCTATATAGATAAATAAGACATTTGGTCCTTTAAATGGGGTATTCCATTGATTCTTACCTAATATGATGACATTCCAATCGCAACCTTCAAAATTTTATCCTACTTTATTAGCAAGAATGTGACTTCCTTTATGGAACACATTCAAGATATCATGAATATTTACTCAGTTCACCATGTCATAAAAAATAATGTTGTAGTCAAGATACTTTCCTCTTCCTTCAAAGGCAAATAACTTCAATTGTATTGAATCTTGAAAATGAATTCTATTCATAACTAAGATGAGCTTGAGAAGGAACTATGCAAGTAATTTGAGGATCATAGTGACCACTTATCCCTAATAGATAAGATAAAAATTATAAAGTGATCCCTGCATGAGATGATAGTTGATTTCAAGTTTAGGTTTCAAAGAGTATGGGATAGGATCCCACCCTTGTGTAAGCCATCCCCCAAAACTACATTTTTATATTTTTTAAAAGATCTTAAAGAGTGATATACTTGTGATTATTTAATCAATGGGAGGCATAATATAACCCAATGCCTATGAAGTCATTGTACACGGAATTTTTTTGATCCACATAGGGAAAATAATGCGTAGATCCCATATGCCTCTATTCACAGAGCCTCCTCCTAGCCAACTAGCTATGCAACCTATTTGATCACCTGTTCCTACCATATTTAGGCTAGTAAATTCATCTATTATTCCCCATAATGAATTGAATGAGGTTAAATTTTTGATATAAAACTTGGAAATGAGCTTGTCAATCTCAAAAGGTAGTAAGTGTAGTACCTCAAACCTCATTAACCCTTCACTTAGTAATACTACCCCAAGCAAACCTCCTTGCCAAGGTGGCATGTAAACATAGAATTAGCTTTCATATAATAGAGCTCCTTATTCATATAAAATTGATTTTTTTAGTGCCTCTAGACCAATTGTACCTTTGAAAAAAAAAATTCACAAGATATTTAATGGTGTTTCCATGTAACCAACCACATAATCAAGATACATGTGCAAATGGAGTCATGAACCAAGTGCTCATGGTGAAATTTTTTTTAATAACCTCAAGACAGAAAAAATACCATGGATTTTTATGGAAATATTTAAGTACCATCATAATAATAATATGGGTTTAATCTTATCAATTGGTAGGAGGCCAAATTAAATTATATGAATTAGAATGGTGCATCAAGTGGAAGGAGTACCCCAAATTTTTCAATACAAGATTCAAAAGGAGAGTGATAAAGGAGGCAATAATAAGATTTGATTCCCTCACCTTTACTTCGCCAAATCACTCACATAGGTACACAAGCCAAGTTGCATGCACAACCTTGAGTGCACATGAAATAGGATGCATAAAGAATAGAGCTACCTTAGACCAGTGCAAAAATATGGGAAGAACCTATTATTTAAAAATCATATTCAAAAGGACCTCAAATTCCATTCAACATAGTCAAACATATAAAGAATATGAGCCTAAATTAACCATGTGTGATTCTCTTTCAATTATAACTTAAAGTTATTTACTGAAAGATGCTCTTAAAATATTTTAGGAGGGTACCCAACTTATGCCTTATATATCTATGAGTCTATTCTTGGCCAAAGTGGAAGAAACACAAGATCATAGTAGAACCAAGATGCCTCCATTTGACATCTCCTTAATCATCATCCAATATCTAATACATAACTGCATGATTGAATCTGGTGCAAGTAGCTCAATAATGATAAAGATCATAGATATGCTAAAAATCATGTACTCCCCTATTTCAAAAAGATCAGTCTAGTTGGATGGCATGATAAAAAATTTATGGGAATCATCAAATATTTTAATGTTACACTACATGCATGCCCAAGTCTCTTAATTGTGTAGGATATTGCTTTCATTGACTTACCTCCCTACTTCACCATTTACCTCTCCCTATACTTCATGACAAATATGGGTAGATATTTATATTTAGATTCATCACATATGTTACTCATAACTAGATACAAGATTGAGGTGACTATTAGGGTTAAACCTATCTTCAAAATCCATGTTGAACCATACTCTCCCCACCCAATTAAATTAAACTATATAATAATTGTTCAAGAAGAGAATCCTATTCTTTATGAAGATGCAACACCACTTGAAGAGATCCTAGATGATTTATTAGATAAATGGGAATGTGAAAATTTTGTGTGTGATCCATATAACAATGTTGAGGAAATAGGACTAGGTACATATTATATCTTGGAGGAATATTCAACACTTCCTGAGCTCATAAAGGTGAAAGAAAACCCTGAGGGTACATGGAAATTATACTTCGATGGCTCCTAAAGGAAAAATGGCACTAGAGCCGATGCGATATTAGTTTCTCCTCAAAAGAAGAAATATTTCCATTTTTTTAGATTAAAATTCATTTACATTAATAATCTTGTAGAATATGAGTCGTTGATCCAAGGCCTCCAACTTGAAAAAAAGAAAGTAATTAAAACACTATAGATATTGGGTGATAGTGAACTAATTATTAACTAGGTTAGAAAGTAAGGCATAACCAAAAATGGCCTAATGAAGGTTTAAAATCATAGATTATGGGATATGATTGATGACTTTGATGCATTAAATATTATTTCCATACCAAGATCATAAAATAATAATGTGGATAGAATCCTAACTATAGGTGTGCAGTATGACATCCTTGATGACATAATGAAGGAGTCTAAGTAGCTTGTCAAACTAGTAATCAGACCTTTAGTCCTTGATAACATAAAGAAATGGTAGGATTTTGAGTGATGAGAAGATTATCAATTTCCTATAGGATGAGGTAAAGCACTGTGCCAAGAACCAAGCACATCTACAAGCCTAATATAAAGATCAAGTCATCGAATAAAATGGAAACAAGATGAAAAAAGGGTTAGTCAACCTAGAAATCATCTTCAATTATGATGACCAACTCAAAGGATAAAATCAAAGCATTACATCAAAAGAGGAGGTCTCTACACAAATAATCATTTATAAGGGGAAGGTACTAAAAAAATACATGGTATTCTCCCCACCAGAGATCAAGATCTTTATTAAACTCAATAAGATATATGATGATATCTTTTCATAGAGGTATAAAGACATTAGGGACTTTGATCTATGCCTAGTGTAATACACAACTGAGATCAAACCTAGTGCATAGCTAGTTCACCAGAAGTAGAGGCATGTCAACCCAAATATTTAACTATTGATGACAAAGGAGCTATCAAACATTATTGAATCCAGTATACTACTTTTAATTAAACACACTTCATGGATTGAAAACTTAGTCCTAGTGTATAAGAATATTTGGGAAATCTATCTAAGTCTAGACATTAGAGACCTAAAATAAACTTACCTCAAAGACCATTATCCCCTCCCACCAATGTAGTAGATCCTAAAAATAGTTTTAAGCATAGAAATATTCTCTTTTCTATATGGTTACTCAATCTATAACTAGACTCTTGTGCAAGAGTGTGATCATTATAAAACAACATTCACCACTAAGTGGTGGACCTTTACATACCAATAGATGCCATTTAGTTGGACAAATGTAAGAGTGATCTTCAAAATATCTATGGATATGGAAATTAAGGAGATCATCAATAAGGCATCTTGGGTTACCTTGATGATATAATTATTTTTTATATGCATGCAAAAGATCACTTAGGTCATCTGGAGTAAGTATTTGAAATGTGTTGAGAGTTTATAATATCTCCAAACCCTAAAAAGCGTATCTTCATAGTCCGTGAAGGTAATCTACTAAGGCACATTGTTTCTAAATAAGGACTTGAAATTGATCCCTAGTGAGTCAAGGATATTTCATCTCTCCCTTTCCCATGTCACAAGAGGATTATCTAGAGCTTCTTAGGAAGAATCAACTTTTCTAAGAGATTCATGCCTAATTTTCCACCCTAAACAAACCCCTTATTTTGATGCTTAATAATAATGTTGTGTTCAAATGGACTTATGAAGGCAAGGATAATTTTTAATCCATTAATAATTACATCATGTAGGTTCCCACCTTGATCAATATATATTATAGTAAGTATTTTATCCTTTATGAATTTAGTGAAGTGTAGGGCATCTTAGATATTCTTACACAACAAAACAATGATAATTTAGAGCATTTAGTTGCCTTCTTTAGCTAGATGTTGAAATATTATGAGCTACACTATATATTAATGGAGAAGCACATCCTTGTAATTTTGAGTGCTCAAAAATCTTGGGAATATTCTCTCCACCAATAAAATATGACTTATGGTTGAATACACAAGTATCAAAGACTTTTTACTTAGTAAATACATCAACAAAAAAGATTTTTTTGGGTGATGTAATATGATATGGACATCTAGATCACCAAGCTAATATAAGGAAAGGGGATTTGTGAACTATTTTTCAAGGTGGAAAAGTTTGAAGATAGAACAATCTTTGTTTCACATGAAAGGGAATCAATAGGCCAAAAAGTTTCAATAGACTAGATATAAAATATGATGGCCTTCCTTCAAATTAGATCATACCCCCTTGGATTAAATGAATCCAAGTGAACGAATTTTAGGTTTCAACCCATTCCCTATGTGTTGTTTAGTTGTGTACTTTTCTTTAATGACCTTAATAGAGTCCTATTTATGTGTAAATAGTCAAAATAGGTAAGTAGAATTATTTAATAATTATATGATGGCCTATACAAGGAAATTATTCACCTGAGACCACTACTAAAAAAATCATGTAAGCTGATTATTATTGGTAAAATTTATTCAAATATACACATACATATATGTGAAGTTGTAAGAGATTTGTTTTCTTCATAAAAAATAAAGTTTGAAAACCTTACCATTATAACCAATATAAGCCAATCAACCCTTTACATAGTGGGGCCTAGATTTTTTAGGCATGATTAAGACACCATCAAGAGATGTACATAAATGGATCCTCAGGACCACAGACTATTTCATAAGATGGAAACAAGTAGTAGTGCTCAAAGAGGCTAATTATACATCCATCATAAACATATACAAAGTCATTGTAACAATATTTTGTGTTCAATCCACCATTATATCTAATAATGCATTATCTTTCCTTGGAACCAGGATCAAGAAATGGGAAGTCAAGCATAGAATCTATATGAGTGACTCTTCAAATTATTACCATCAAGGTAATGTTCTATCCTAGTCCATAAATAATAATTTGATTTGTATCATAGATAATACCATGAAAGATAATTAATTATCTTGAAATACTAATCTTAGGACTTCCCTTTGGGGTAATTGAGTCATACCCAAAACTGTGTTGAGAAATTCACCCTTCATATTAGTTCATGGAAGGGAGGCTAGATTGCCCACATCTCTCAAGTTGCCTTCATTAGAAATTTTCCATCTGTTGGAATTTCTCAAAAGTGATCCCCTCACACTAAGATTACAATAGCTAATGGATCTTGAAGATATTAGAGCATAGGCTATGCATACACTATAACTCCAAGAGGCCAGACAAAAAAATAATTTTGATAAGAGGGTCATTGATAGAAGTTTTAAATAAGGATATATAGTGTTCAAATGGGATGCAAATAGACAAAAATATAGAATTCATACTAAATTTGACATAATATGGAGTGATCCATATACCATAACCATCTATAAGCAAGCCAATGCTTCCCAGTTTGCTACACTAAAGGGAAAAGAACTTCCTATCCTAGTTAATGGGATCTATCTAAAACATTATCTTCATTGATTCTTATATTTAAGACTAGATAACTCAAAAAAATCCTACATGAGGTTTTCAAACCTTCAAGTATTGAGTTATTTGATAATCAAGTCATGTGTAGATGCCTCCTATCCGCACCTATGACTAGAATAGATAGTACATATCCACAAATAGACTAAGTAATAACTTATATTTACAAGGATTATCTAATGCAGGACCCATAAATAAAACCTACATCACACAAGCATAAATGGTATGCAAGTTTAATGATGCAAAGCCATAGTCTTCAGATAGCATAGGTAAAGGTGTGCAATAAGTAGTTCTAAATTGTAAGAAATGCACCCAGGATCTTCCATATTCATGTGTATTCTTATTGAAAAGGTTTCCTCCATATCCATGATGAAGTCCCACACCAAATCACAAATTATTGATTCTACACTCTCATAAGTAATAGACTATGATCTATGTTGTGCACATACTACTTCACAAACTAATATGGACACTAGGTGTAAAGCAATTATGTGGTATCTTAAGGGGTACTCATGTAGTGATTAAAAAGTGGAAGTAAGGTATAAAGAGGTAGTTGGAAAAGTATTTGAATAATTTTTTAATCCTTATCATAATAATTAAATGAAGAAGTGGTTGTAAAACATTGGACATGATCACATGCCACCCCTTTAACTATTCTAATGATCTCCTGCTATCAGACACACATGTGGATCTAGAGAGAATCCTACCATAATTTCCAAATATTTATCACTAGATAGAATTTAAGAAGCATGATCATGATGCCACAATAAAATCAAAAGACTATGTATGCCACCCTAAATGGGTGCACTAATTATAAAATAATAGATCCCTTATAAAATCCTTATTCTTTATTCTAATAAGGGTTGACATTTTTAGGCAATCTTACATTGCCAAAATTTTCCCTCCAAGAGCACTTCTATTGGTTTAATCTTGAATGTTAATGATAATTAATTTCAACTCCATCTATTCTTATTACATTATATTTTGTATTTGTGTTTTTTTATCTTTGCTTGTGGGTGATGATCAACCCTCTCATCATTGTCCATTCCTAGCACCTTTTTGTGGAGATTGGAACTCATTTGAATGTCATGTTCTATGTGAATATAGGTCCATGTAGACATTATATGTGGATCATTTTCCATCCCTCTCAGTATCATGTTATGTTCTCACACCTCTATACAAAACACTTATGCATTTGGGGTATCCTTGATAGAGTTTTTATGATTACATATTGTTCTCAAATATTTTTAGTTTGTCCATGGTAGTAAAATTTCTCATTTTATTATTGATGCATCACCTTTTATTTTCTAATGAATTATTACCTTCTCTCTCCCTTTTCCCTCAAAAATATTAGGTTTAGATTAGCAAAAAATTAAATTTTTTCTCTTTAGGTTTATGCACTTGTTCTAAACCAGGTGCACTTAGAGTAGAAGGAATCCAAACTAATTTTAAGGCTTATACTAAGGACCACAAGGGTCCCACAACTTGGGGATATTACCATCATTTCAATAAGATAATTGATACTCTACATGCATAGGTGAGTGATAACACTTCCATGCCCAATGTTGAACACTTTTTTACCTTACATAAGGCATTGATACTATACACCCTACCACAAAAATTTATTACACTATAAACCATCCATGAGTTCATGTTTTAAATGACAACAATACTTGAGTGAGTTTTATAACAAAATATTTTTCAATTTAATATGAATTTAGATGTGGTGATATTATCTTAGACATAGAAATAATACATATGTAAAATACATAAACTAATGCCATATGCTCTTATCCCATTCTAATAAACTTGTCCTTATGAACATATACTCTAATTTAGTAGATACAAGATAATCACATGCCTTATATAATTTTTTTTGTATCATACCAAGTTCACTAGGGGCATCTTTTACTTAGGTTTTATCATTTTATGGCTATCCTTTTTGTTCCTAATACAATATAATATATTGTGTGCACCTTTCAATATTTTCTCACTTACTCTCAAATTGATAACTTAATGGATAATTATATTTCTAAATACACTAATGTTAAAAATTACTTATGTAGATTAATTTCACTTATTCATGCATACTTATAATGTTTTCTTATTTAATTCATGTTAGTGTGTATTCGTTTGTCTAGATTGGGGATATTTAAACATGTATTTTTTATGGATCTAAGCCTTATTTCATGTTTCTATGCATGTGAGTGAAATTTTAACATGTCTTTTGTATGTTTCCCCTTGGATTTACTCCATGTTTTGTATGATTTTTTGTGTGACCTTTGTGTATGTGTCATGACCATGACTCATTTTTATTATTATTTACTTATTTTGTGATGCCATAATGGACATCATGCACCTCCCTAGTTTTTTGATATCATGTATTTTATTAGATTAGTTTTATATTAGTTTTAAGTACTGAGTATATGATCTCTCATTCAATATTTGCCTAATTGCTCACATCTATCTAGACATGACACTATGCATTCTTAGTTTTACATGTATCATACATTACTAGTTTTATTAGATTATAAATGTGATACCATGATCTCAAATGTTTTAATTATTACTCTATATTTAAATATTTATATAACATCATATGTATATTTTTTATTTTTATCTATGTTATTGCATAGGCTTCACAAATCACCTCAAAAGAGAGGACATACATAGTGTCTTGTTTTATAAACCAAGGTGCAATAGTACACTACATAAATAGAAAATAACAATGCAAGTTTAGTTAATCAAAATGCATGATCATTTTTTTCCCAAAAATTTAATTTAGAAATCACCATTCCATTTAGATAGCAATATAGATCATGGTCGTCCAAAATAGTGTGATTTCATCCCAGGAATTGAAAATAATGTTTTTCAAAATTCTCAAAATCATAATCAATCTACAATATAATTTTTTGGTGGCTACTAAAAAATAATTTTCATATTTATACATAAGATTATTATAGGTTTAATTCATATTTAGGGAGTCATGTGTATCATTTGTTCCAAGTTTTTACTTAGACATTTAGTTGATATTTATTAGTTATCATAATAATTATACTTAGATATCATACTAGGGGCATGTCTGTGACATAAATCACTTTATTTGTTAGTTTTTTTACCATTTATCTAATAAAGAATGGAAATTCATATCATTATATATGTTGTAAAAACCAAAATAAATTAATAATATTTTTAAATAGTTTTTCATTAGTTTCATATTGGTTTTACATGAGAATGTATCTTATTCCATTTGCAATAATTGAGTCAACATTTTATCTAGTTTTTCATACAAGGATTCTAAGCTATTATGCTACCCTAACTTGTGAAATGATGAAGTCTAGTTAATATTGATTTTTAAGCACATTATCCTACCAATTGGTATTGGGGCATGCATATTCAAATCCATGTTTTTCAAAAAATAAATACTAAAGGATTATACCCTCTCCAATCACCATTTTTTCACTTGAAAACACAATGGTTCACATACATGAAAATGTGTATGCATTCCTTATTCTTTGATGTATAAGTTTCTTATCTTTAATTTCAGGTTTTCATCCTAAATAAGGACTAATTCATACATGTTTCATTACAATAATTCATGAATCATGATTCAATGTGTGATCTAAATCCAAGCCTACTCAACATAGGTAAGCTTAGGTATAAATCTCTTTACTTTTACTCTAGTACTTTCACTATGTTGTGTTACTATAATAAGGGGGAATGTAGTCATTAAAATTAACCTTCAATGTTAAAATAATTCAATTGTGAAAACTCCTTATGCACACTTAACCTAATAATAGTTTCATGGTGTTAAACTATTATTCTTCTACTTCTATGTAGATGACCCTTACCCTTAGGAAACTCTAATACTAGATATTCCTATTCCTCATTCAAAGTATCCTAGACTCATTATTAGACTAATTCACACTTCTAATTTAGATTTATTTGATCTTTAGATGAAAATATTTCTTATGGATAATCCTATTGACAAATAATGTTTAAATCTACTAGTTTAATGCTCCAACTAATAAATGACTAATGCCAAAAAATAAAATTCATCGCTATAAGTTACCCCATATGTTTTTAAATTGAAATATGATGAAATCCCAAAGATACCATTGTATAATCACATTTTATATTCATTTTTTCACTAGATGGAAATAAACTATGACTATTATGAATTAAATACTTATATAATTTTATATTAAGAGGGAAGAACCTATTCTTCCCAATTATGAGTCCATATAACCCAAGTAGCACTTAGATAGTCATAAATACAAAAATAAAGTTACCTTTCATTATTCAAGCACATCATTAAACCATGATTATACCAAGGTACAACATTTCACTAGTATTTCACACACACCACTATAGCAAGGGAGAACAAGATGGAGTTTATTCTTCTTTAGAGTAATAGTATGTCGACAATGCTCAACACATGGAGGTTTGAGGTCAAACACAACCCAATCCTATCACCCTGCTCCACCATTTTACTACATTTATTCCTCTTTATCATTTATATAGGGGTTTTAGTGAATAATGAGACACACAATAACTCCTATAATTAATCAAATTAATATAATCAAACACAATGGACTTATAAGAGAAGGTGCATATAAAAAAATTTAACATAGATGGAAAAAACCCTAAAGGATGATAACACACCCTAAAAATAACATTGTAGGTAGACCTAGTCCAAATAGTATGACATTATCCTAAGATAAAATAGAGCCTTGTTCCTAATTTACAATACCATCACATATTGCTACTATAAATTTTCACAGCTATTATTGTAGTCCTATTTATTGTGGCCAACACAACCCCCTTCTTTTAAAACTAGAGGACCCTTTTAAAAATTAACTTAAGGGTTCCTAGAGTTTCAATACCTTATACATTAGCCCTAGACATTTAAAATTATTTAATTCCTATTTCACCTTAGTCTATTGAGAATTTAATAAATTATATAATGTAAAAATAGTCTCTACTAAGGATCCATGTAGTTTTCCAATGTTCAAGCATAGTCTAGTCCTTACTACATTATAAAAGAGCATTATATTTCTCATACTTAGAAATATTTTATTATGATAACTATGTTTTCTATATATTTGGAATCATGTTTTTTTATTTTTTATAATTACAATATCCCAGAGTCCTACTCAACACTTCTTAAATATTTGTTGGCATACGAGTAAAACTTTAGTAATTTACATGGATTTATTTAGTTATCATTTTTATGAAATCCTATAGAATATCTCAATAAATGAGGAAATCCCATACACCCTGATTGTTAGAGTTATTAGTCTCCTAGACCTGTTAGAGATGATAGAGCTTGGGAGAGATCAACTCAATGAGGAAGCATCGTACGGTTTGACTATCAGAGATATCAAATCCCATGAGAGGAACTAGATAAGGAATCACCATGTAGCCTAGTTGTTAGAATTATTAGTCTCCTAGACTTATCAGAGATGTTAAATCTTAGTAGATCATAATTAATTGAGGAAGTACCATAAGTTTATCTCCTGACCTATCAAAGATGTTATAGACCAGGAGAGCACAATATATTAAATCATGTCACTCATCACTTCTGTAAAAATTAGTAAAAAAGGCCTAAGATCCATGAGATGGTTATGAAGAAGTACAATTAGATTAAGATACTAATCAGAGGATGTCACTCATCATTATGATGTTCCAAGTGGCTAATTATAACTCTCAAGTAGGTATAGTGTGATACCCTATTGTGCTTAGATGGCACTAGCCACAGGCAAGACTAGCTAGAAATAGATATTTGGAAAAGTGTTATGTGCTTACCACACACCTCACATAAATTAAATGAGGAGATAGGCCCCAATTACACTATTTTAAATGTATCATAATAATCACCAAATTTATTTGGCAACATAGATTTAAATTTCATGAATTAATTCCATATAAATAAATGAATAGGTGGTGTAGACATCCAATTTCTATCACTATTGTGTTGAATTGTTAATCTAATAAATATTTTATGACAACTCAGAATATGGGCCACAATCACTAAAACACACTAAATAGTTTGAGCTTATCATGTAAAAGTGCTAATTTAGGCTAATGTATCCCTGAATGGGGCAATGAATTTTATGTGATTATTGTATTTTCTCAAAACATTTCAAGTCAAATTCTGATGACACAAAATGATGCTTTAGACCACTAAATTCTTACAATTTAGTAGCACATGTCATGTGCATGTGTTATTTTGAATCTATAATGCCTTAACTAGGGTATTATTCTATACACAAATGACACATTCTTCTAATTATAGTCCAATCAAATTATGACTTCATAAAATGACATTTCCAACCAGGTTGATTAAGCATGCAATACATTTCCAAAGAATTACAAAAAAATTAAGAAAAGACACTTAAGAAAATTAAACCAAATCAAGATACTAGTGAAAAATCCATGGAAGTTATTGAAAATATATTGATTGCAAATTCATTCCTCAAATCTACATCAACTTATGACATAATCAATGGGATGGCATCCATAAGCCATTAATGGAATAAATATTAGGATTAAGCCTTCTCATGCATCAGTAATTCCCCATTTCTCTAAATATTTATGACTTGTCCCTCCAATATTGAATTGGTTTTTGGCCACACATCTTGATCTCAAGATGGATAGTCATGGATGATCCTTCACATTTTCATAAAGTTATAAATATAGGGCATCACCATTGATTAAGAGAGATTGAATTTGTAATTTTTTAATGTATAATTGTCTCCACAAAGCTTCACCTATTTTCATACATTAATGAAACTCATGAGCCTAATCCATTTATGTATTAACAAATGACTAAGAGGCTTGCTAGCCATCATTTATATAAACTTGGAGCACCAAATCTAGGTAAAAACATGCTTATTGGCCACACTTGGAAGTAAGGACATTATTTGGAAGGTTTGGTAGTACTTATTATTTAAATATATCTTATAATTAATTTAAAACACTGCATGAGGGAGTGGGATTGATGTTTTAGTGTCTATATACTTATTTAAAATAGTTTTTCTTGATTAACACATGGATTAACACATCTTGTAATCTTAGTCTACATTTTGGCATGCTTGAGGGGACTCAAACCTCACACGAATATTTATACCTTATAACTTTTCATTTAAACCCTATTTAGAGGATGTTTTGCACTTATTTTTCTGTCATTTAACATTTCCATGACTTTAATACAAGTGGAAGGATCAACCTATGAAATGAAGGGTTTCTTTAGAAGTCAGCAAGATTGACATGAATTTCAATGACATTGACCTATGAAAAGAATGCATCCATGAATAAAGCGGTAAATTATATTCATTTTTATCCACCTATGTATTTATAGGATCAATGAGATCACTTTGTAAATTGGTGATTTTTCTCTATATAATAGTAGGAATGCACTGTGGATCATCAAGATCAATTTATAGATTAGTAAAATCATCCTATGAAATGGTGAGATCACTCTAGACCAAAAACTAGAAGGTGACTAGTATTTTAATTTAATCATTTTTTTTCATTTTAGTAGGATCTCCCTGTGCTTTGATGATTTTATCCTATTAATCACCCTATCAAATGGTGATATTGCAAACCAATGTTGTCTTTGTTCTATATTTTAGCAGGATTGCTCTATGGAATGGAGGAAATGCTCTATTAAATGGTAAGATCACTTTGTGGAATGGTTATATTGACTTTCATAAGAAAAATAAAGACTTAAATCAATAAACTATAAGTTTGTGCTAATTATTTAAACCCTCATTTCAAACCTCTAACCTCTTTTTATAGATTTTAAGGTATTTAGTCTCTATTTCGATAGTAAAACAAAGGAAACATTTATTCATGCTGAATTTTGGTGATTTAAAATGAACTCTCACATTATCTAAACACTCTTAAGAGTTATATTTTTCTTTTTTTCTTATTGATTTTTTTAAAAATCATAATGAGTGTTGTGCATATGCTCTCCCCCTATCCCGTTTAAGGAACTTGGGTGACCAAAAGTGATCATTATTTTCATTTTTACCTTGTCCAAAGGAATTTAAATAAATTAACTAAGACCATTCTCAAATTTTCATGGTTTTGGTGATCCTAAGATGACCTTAAATTCTTTTCACTTGTCCTTATTTTTTATGTAATTTATCTTATGAGCAGGATTTCATAGCCTCCTCATGAGTTATCTAGGAAAATGTTGACCCAAGAATTCATCTCTTGGCATCATTTCAACCCCACTCTATGTTGGGGTATATAATTTTAGTTGGTTAACTGTTAGTAAGGTAGTTTGAGTAGTTAAACTATCTTCATTAGCGACTACTACCCTCAAAATATATGATCAACTTAGACATCACACTACACTAAGTAAGTAATATATGTAGTTGTTATGAAAATGACAAGACCTTTTCATAACAAGTTGGTTGATGTAGATCCAATTAACATGAGCATATATTGTGTTATCCATGCTTGGGACCATCTAGATGTGTGAGATTTTAGTTTTAGAATAACCCCACTTATCGTAGATATACAATTGATGCAAGGAGAGTAGCCTAAGGTTCCATGTTATTGTAAAAAAATCTTGAGAGAAGATGGGGTGTAAAAAACCTAATTTTCATGTGATTTTATTTTTGGATTAATAATTGAAATCCTCTTGAGATCATGTATATAGATGGAATTTGATAGTATCATGTAACCTTGTCAGTTTTAGGACTTTGAACATTATACTTAGGTGTTTTGTAATTTTATCCTTTACTTGCTTGGTATTTTTGAGTCTAAAAACTATTTGAAAACCAAAACACATCATAAAAAAAGCACTTTATCATACACCATTTGAATAAGGAGGCATTACACTGACCAAATTAAAACCACTTTTTTCCTTGTTTAAAACATCATTTAGAGCAGTGTGTTTATATTTTATGAAAAATGTTGTCATGATATCCATTTTAGGCTAAACCATTTACCCACTTTTAAAAATTTGAAAGTACTTCATTTTTATCTAAATTCATAATATCACCTTTCTAAGTTATAGGCCAAGGTGTTATCAATTTGTCATTCATACTTGGTTTGAGTAAACTTGGGTAAAATTTCCCATTTGGATTGAAGGTCATTATCTAGACTCATCATCCCTTTTATTCTCATTGTGGACTTATATTATCTTGCATTCACTCATGATATAATTTCTAAGACCATTCTACATCCTATAACCATATGATGACATTATGTTTTCTATTTGGTTTTAACTTTATACTTGGAAGTTCTTATGTTAATTCATATTTTGAGCTTCTTGGTTTGCATTATTATCTTCCTAATCAGAAAGACCTTTTTCTAATTTTCTAGTTATAAATCATCATTTTTGTATCTATATTTTATGATATTTATTTATCTTTGACCTAAATTTGTTGTGTTAGGCTACACCTTAGGTTCCAAATTTATCTTACCCTCTTCTAATTTGATGATTTCAACCCACCAAAGTTGATAAATTTATAACCATTTCTTATAAATTATGTGGTACTGTACCACTTATTTTATTATAGTCTCATCTTACCTTGTCATTTTTTAAAATAATTATGAATAACCATTGTAAAATTTGTAAAAAACATTTCACATCTTAGCAAATGAAGAAAACAATCTTCTAAGCATGACATAAAGGTATACTCTTAGTGGGATCTCTTATGGCCCTAGTTTTGAGGAAGAGCATTTTTATGACATACAGGATAGTTTCATTATGTTTAAAGATATTACAAAAACTATAGGGTATTAATAATAATATTATGAACATCAACCCTTATAAGACAAATATTAATCCCTCCTAAGGTTGATAGAATCTAACACTAGGTTACCATTAGATTTCCTTATAAAACAATTACACATATTAGTTAGAGTAGACGAGCAACATGAAGAGAAATATCTTGCTCATATATCAAAATCCAAAATTTCTTCTTCTATCAAAGGAAAATAAACACTCATAGATTTTACACCTAATGATCAATATCTTGCTATCAAGATCAATAAAATAAGTATAAGGTATGCAGGCCATCTTATCATAGACTTAACTAACTCTTTGGATATAACTTTGATAAACAACAATGATTCTAAAGATTAGTAAAATGTGATGGAATAAACACAACATAACCTTGTTGAGAACACATTTGAAATATATCTTATCATCTCATTTGAAAAAAATAAACTGAGGGATACTTTGTAACATGTTTTTCTAGACATGGAACATACATTTTTCAATAAACAAGAGGCTCTTATCCCTTCACAGAACCAAGGGATGAAAAAATTATAAAAAATTGAGGGTATTGTTCAAAACACTTTGGTAATTTCTTCTCAAGAAATGCTTCCTTTGGTGAACTGACCCTAGACTCCTCAAAACTAGTAGTATACTTACAATTTATAATGGTAGATTTCAGGGAACATTTATCAACCTAAGAATTAATGGTTAACCTACTCATCTCAAGGATTAAACCAAAAAAATTTTGCTAATCATAGGGTTTATATCCATAAAAAATAATGAAATTAGGGCACATACCATCCTAGTTAAATTTTATTCCACCTAGAAACACACAAAACATGCAAGAGTAGAATTTGATAAAAGACATCATGTCAAGATTGGAAACGGGAAACCAAGTCAAGAAATATAATTTTGATGAGATATATCCATATCCATTTGACTTAAGTATTCTCTAAGTTTCATTTACACCTCACTTTTAGGTACCTAAATTTTACAAATAAAAAGGAAAGGGTGACCCTTGAGAACATATCCAAGCATTTTTTGTATTGTGCCAAGAGGTAGCTTATAATAGTGTTTATCTACTTTTTTTGTCTTTAGATAGTTTGGCATGCCAAGCCTTATAATCGCTCTTCAAGTTACCTAAGGGATTAGTGGTAGATTAGAGTGATTTATCTAAAAAAAATTCAACCACTTCTCTTATAACATTGAACATTGTTAGAGGTATAATCACTGAGAAGGAGGGTGAATCAATTATAAAATCAAATCAACTTCAATCCCAATAATTTAAACTCTTAACCATTTAACATAAGAATTCATGAATCATATAAACCATTCATTATAATGAACAAGTAAAATGATGAAAGATCAAAGCACATAACACATTAATTATGTGGGAAACACTCATGGGGGATAAAACTCACTCTCAGGCATACAAATACATAGACTACAGTCCTATATGATATCAAAAACAAGATACTTTAGTAAGCACCCACTTCATCAGGACCACCAACCCCTAAGCAAGGACAAGCACCCACTTGCCTTAGATTTTGATCACCCACACAAAACCTTTTGATATCAACACCTCCAAAACTCTAATTTCCTTCCAATATAATGGAGAAACAATTACTAACAACTCCACACTTTCTCAAGCCTTCACACATAAGAAATGCATCCAGAATAACCTTTTGGATCACTCTACACTTATTCACTCATTATGAATCATCAACCATAAAAAAAATATTAAAACATCAAAAATATGACCTCTAAGTCACACACACACTCCTCACACTACTCTAATCTTCAATCCATCCACCAAGCTTACTCACACTTCACTATTCTTCACACATCAACTCTAGAAGCCTTCTTCTTTATTTATGCTCTTTATAAAGCCTTCATTAGCACCAACTTCTTGGTCAGCCACAAGACATTAATTAACCCTTAAATATTATATACCACTTAAAAAAAATCAACACCACCTACATAGGTTGACCATAGCTTTGATATATCACCCTTAAGCAACAACACCTTTCAATTAGGCCTAAGTAGCCCTTTTAGGTCCATGGAGACCTATTCACCCATTTAAAACTTTACCAAGATAAAATAAAAACACAAAACCAATTCAAAGAACATAGGTCAATGACACATGATATTTAAGACACCCTCAAGTTATTCCATTCATCACTACACTCCTCTACATAATCAATTACCTTGTGCATGAAAACACCATGAATGAATAAATAGTCAACTTCCAAGCAATGGTTCATACTATATATGGATTGGTCAAACCTCAAAAATCCATAAAAATGATCTTCAAGGAGTATAAAACAATCTCAAATAGATAATTCACCATGAAACATCCAAACATCATCCATAAATTCTCAAACATCCTTCTCGAGTCACTTATAGAAGAAAGTCAAACCTTTAGTTAACTTTGAACCATAATAAATGCAAATGTATGACTAATCAAACCTCCAAATAAATTTTCATGGATTATGCTTCAAGTTATATACTATTTTTATTTTTAATCCAACATAAAATTCATCTATAATCAAAATTTATAGGCAAAACATTAAATACTAGTTTTCTTTTGTAAATTTAAATATTTGAATTCTAACAGTCACTTTTTAATGCGAATTTGGCTAAGTATGGAAAATAGTGAAATCTACTTGGGAGAGCAACTTTGAACCATCGTAAATTATTATAGACATTGCGTTAAGATTTTAAATTTGAAACACATTCTCTAAGAACAAATATAAACAAACTTATGTGACCACATTCTTCTGACACCTTCACACATATGAATGTTGATGCCATGAATCTTCTTACTTAGGAATATCTACCAAGATGACTAGGATAACCTAGAACAACACAATACTACTTATAATATTTAATTTAAATTACACAAGTACACAAATAAATATTTACACCCCATATGACCCCTCAATCAAGGTCAACATATCATCAACATCCATCATCTTATCTTGCCAAGAAAAAACTACAAGGTCCATACATGATCACTAACACACACTTTTTCATTGACCTACTAGCATAATTGACACCTTATGAACACCCTTGGACACCTTAGATACATAATTTAAAAGACCTCTATAATATCCGCTATTTCATTGAGTCAACACTTAGAAACACCAACACAGAGCTATGCACATACTCTTTCTCCCTCTACAACAATTTCTCTCACTTTGACATAATGACAAAGTGGGATTACTTGTTTATCCTTAGGACCTATAAATTTTTTCAAAGACATCATTAAAAAGGTACCTCCTATGAGATATGATATAAAATCCCCTATCACTATGCATGCCATTTCTTGACATGACTACTTTAAACCTGCCCATTGACAACACTCATATGTGACCATAAATTTCTCTATGAAGAATAAATGAACAATATAAAGTAAATATGAGTGATCACACCTTAATAAAATTGATAGAGATTCCCCCTAAGTCACCTAATATTAGGTACCCCTTAATCACCTTTATATCATCTCCAAACATGATGAAACTTCATAGTTGCCTTCATTTTTTCTCTCACAATCCAACTCCATGATCACGAAAAAATGTTCAAGACATTCTCCAAACATGAACTATACTGAAAATAGATTGAAAAGCTCATATGAGAATAATAATACCTTATTATTTTGGAAATAAATCACTAAAAAGTCCATTTGAATCACTTAGCCTTATCTAGAGGTATAAAATTATGTGTAGAGACATTCATGACTTAAAAGTCTATATCTTTTCACACTCATATGCCCCCTCATGCATGCCAATTTTCATCTTCCAGATCTTCCTCTGCACCATAGCTCCTTCACAAATTGACCTATTAATTAACCCTCCAATTGAAAAACTTCTCAATAATAGAACAAAAAATATAATTCTAGATTATTTTTAAGTAATTTTTGAGCACCCATTTGGCCATTTCAACATATTAAGTAGATTTACAACTCAAATCCTTTGGGAAGGTCATTAACCCACATGGGCTAAAATACTAGGGCATGTGAGAGAAATGTGGTCAACTTACCATCTTCCAATCAAATATAGCTCATAAAACTTATCTCACACCTAAAGGTAATAAATAAACACTATTTTAACAATTATTGAAGCTTAAATCCTTAGGGAACCCATAGAACCTTGAACGTGGTTTTTGTACTACTAGCCCTTAAGTAGAGACAGTCATACCCGAGATCCATAAAAAATATTCAACTTGGCCTCAAGAGGTATTCAAAGACTAAAACCATTTAAATCATACATGTATTAGGTTAACACACATTTCTATGCCATAGAGTCACCTTGAACACTCACCAATATTCATTTGACACCCAGAAAGCTCATGATTGTGCTTGTAGACCCTATGTATACCCATGTGACTATGCCAAAACACCTTCAACTGATCATGTGATCAAAATTATACCTTTAAGGCATATTTTTTACTTAGATACATCAAATCCAATTGGCCTCAACCTTTAGTTATCCTCATAGACCCAAAATACACCTATTTTTCATGATGAGCTCTCACTAGGTAGTGAATATTGAGCAAAATGGTCAAACTAAACAAATGGTCATGAATTATAATTTTGACCAAATGAGAACATTTTAAACCATGTAATAAACTTGGTTAAGTCCTCTCCATTTTACAAATCAATCTTACCTTCATTCTTCATGATTGAATAACTAAACCAAGTTTCAAAGATTGATTAAAACTTGCCTTTAGGACCAATGTCTCTAAATAGATTTTTTGAATCTTTTCATCATAAACCTTTAGATAAATCACATGAACTTGTTGCTCCCCATTTAATAGTGACCTTATATTTATATATATAATAGGAAATGACTCTCAAGATTTGTCTTATATATTCAAATGTTTCTTTTATCAATGGTTTAGTCATAATATCTATGAGTTATTCTTTTGTAAGCACATAATCTAAATTAACACATTGAGTACTCACTTGTTATCTCAATAAATGATATCTAATAGGAATGTGATTAGTTTTTGAGTTTATAATAGGATTATTTGATATAATAAATGCACTAGTATTATCAAAATAGATAGGACAAGGTCAATTTTGTCTTACCTTATAGTCTTCTAAGGTTTGATTTATCCACATTACCTGAGTGCAACAAGAAGCAATAACTATATACTTAGCTTCTACAATTGATAGGGATATAAAGGATTAATTATTGCTTATCCATGACACCAATCATTCACCCATGAACAAAACACCACCATTGATACTCCTCCTATCATCCACACATCTTGCCCAATTTGCTTTAATGTATGTCCTTAGACTGAACTATTTGCTCCTGGGGTACTATAAACCATATTCTATAGTTCTCTTGAGATACCTCTAGATTATTTTGACTAATTTCAAGTGAGACTCTCTAGGATCACCTTGAAACCTACCTAAAAGGCCTACTACTTCCATGATATTAGTCATAGAAGTAGTATAGTACAAAAGACTTCCAATCATGGATCTATATAAGGTTTAATCAATCTTTGGTGAGTCATCTTGTTTACCTAACTTGCATCTTATGATCATTGGAGTACCGATTAGTTTAAAATCCAACATGTCAAACTTCCTTGGCATATCCTTGATGTATTTCTCCTCTCAAATGAATATCCTTGCATCAAGTTGGTTAATCTACAATCCTAAAAAGATATAAAGTTCTCCCAACATTGGCATTTCAAACTCAGTCTTCATAGCATCTGCAACTTATCTACTCATGGTGTCATTATCAGATCCAAAAACTATGTCATCAACATAAACTAACACTAATAATTGATGAACACCCTCTATATTAATTTAAAAATTTATATCAACTTCCCTTCTTTTTAAGCCTTAGCTTAATAGATATTTGTCTATCATGTCATACCAAGCTCTATGAGCTTTTTCAAGACCATATCAACCTTCTTTAGTTTACAAACATAGTTATGATTAATTATCATGGAAAAACCATTAGGTAGATCAATATATACTTATTCATCTAAGTTTACATTTTAAAAAGTATATTTCACATCCATTTGGTAAACTTTGAAACCTTTGAAGCTTGCATATGACAAGAAGAGTCTAATTTCTTCCATTTTTGACACAGGAGTAAAAATCTCATCAAATTCTATTACTTCAACTTGAGCACATCCTTTACACACCAGTATAACCTTATGTCTTATGATCTCTCCTTTCACATTCATCTTGTTTTTTAATACCTACTTAGTTCTTATCACATTTTTGTCTTTTGGCCTAGGTACTTGATGACCAAATTTGACTTTTAGGTCAAATTGAGGCACATCTATCAAAAAACATAGATTTTTGAGTATATAATGGGGTGTAATATATTTTCATGAGGTGTTTTATAGGTTAATTGATGTAAAATAATTTAATATTAGCTTTGGTCAATTAGGTTTTATGTCCTTATATCACTTTTGGGTTATTTGAGGTGTCAAAATAGTGTATTTAATGCTTTGTACTAGTTTCTTGGGAAATATGAAGGTGTCAAAATGTGATGTCTTGTCCCATGTGTCCTTAGAAGTATTATATAACTGAATATACTAAAATATGGTATGTTATATATAAGAAAAGTCAATTTTCTTAAAGAGAAAGGAGAGATTGGCACTTGTACAACCTATTTGGGAAGTGTGCCACTTGAAAAAGGTTGAAATGTGACACTTCAGCTCCCAAAATCTTAGTTATACATTTTTTTTGATATGGAGATGTAATTTCTTTCTCAAAACTATTTTTCTTCCTTTTCCCCTATTTAGACACATAAAAGTGACTTGCAAGTTTGTACTTGGTATGACCAGTAAAAAGATTTTCAGGTAAAATACTTTTGAGAGGTTTTTTTAAACTCATAGACCTTAATTTTCATAGAAATAAGTATAATAATGATCAAATTTCATATAAAAAAGTTTGAGAATGATCAAATTTGCTTTATGAACCATTCATTTGAAGTTGATTATGCAAATCTACCTATCAATCTTTGTACCCTTCCAATTTTTCATTGGTTTGAAGAAGTCTATATAATCTAGTTAATAAGATTGATTATAGATAATTTTGACTTCCTTATAAAATTCTAACCACACTTGGTTTCATGTTTCATAAGGTATTGATATGCTAATCATCTCAATTTGTAGGAAGCTATAATTTTCTAAGTTATGGGTAGTTTTCAATATTTTCAATAGTTTTTGTGCTTTATCAATGGATTCAAAGGGTTGTGCTAGATTCATATACATTTTTTTAAATATATAATTAACCCCATTTTTCACCTTTTCATCCAAGTCTGCTTGATTCTCATGGTTACAATCCCATTCAACACACCAACCAGTCATTCTAGAGACCCCTGCCTACTCTTTTACAAGTGTTTGCAAGAAGCATTAAACATTAAAAATGGGTTTTTAAAGTTTTATTGAAGATTTGGAACATATTCATGTTTCATTATAATATCATTTTAAGAGATCAAGTGACCATGAAAGGGAAAATCACACCATACATGTTTCTAACTCGATGTCTACCTATGTATGAAATATGTATCTATGGGGGTGTTAGTAGAGATATAAAAGTACCTATATGGATAATATTGGATATATAAATAAACTATTTTGAAGTCATAACATGTGGTTTTTATCATAATATAATTTTCCAAGTGTGATTTTGGCAAAGTATAAGTGGAATTATGACTATGGAAGAGTGATTGTATATTTAGAGATAGTTCCTAAAAGGGAAAAATAAAGGCCCAACCATGTTTAATAATTGTCATATTATAAAGATGCCTTATCATTTTTATACATATAATGACAATATTGATCCTATAAACATTTCAAGTGACAATTTGGGTGACTTTTCTACCCCAATTGGTGGCAAAACTTCCTGGAGCCATAACTTTTGCACCATAGCTCTGTTTGACTCCCCATTTGAACCGTTCGCAAGATAAGAATGAGGAGAATGTGATGAGATTGCATGGAGATATTCTCAATGGTTTTTTACCTCAAAAACACCAATGTAAGTGTCTTAAATTTCAATTTTAATAGTGTAGTCTAAAAATAGTAAGTTTTTAAAAATAGTAATTTCTCAAATTCTATAATGTTGTAAATCAGGGAAGTTGAACCACTTCATCTCCCTTGATATTGGTGACCTTCCACATCCTCCTCCTCACTAAAAGTATGTAGAAAAATATATGTAGCCTAGAAATGCAATTAGACATTTATTCTTAGAGATAGGAATATGTTTGGATCTGCAAATTTGATCAATAAAATATCTCTTCTTAGAGATAGAGTTATTACAATTATGTTATTCTTGTTTCTTGAATTATCTTTGAACCAAAGCTCCTATGTTTTGGATCAAATATCCTTTAGCACTTGGAATAGACAAGAATCCTATAAAATATATAGGGTAAATGAATTAAGGAGGATATTTTTTAGGATCTCCAAAAATGCACTTTTATATATTGAACTTAGTCAATGTCATCTATAGACTTTGACCCAAAAAATGACTCCACTTCTCAAACATGGCAATGCCAAGTATATTTACATGATTGAAGAGTTTAAATAGGTGTGAAAAACACACTAATGATTTAAAGGAGGCTTAAGGTGAAATTTTATAGTCAGGTATCCCTCTACAGGTGTATAGTGACTTAAAAAAGGCCACCTACAACCAACTCACTAAGGTTATTTGCATCCAACACAGACCTACACTTGAAATGTTTGAAATCATTAATAAAAGTGATATCTTATATATTGAGGTGATAAAATACAAGAGTGATAGGTTAATAAAATAAGTTCTATTCTTTTAGACATACAACCTTCTTCTCAAAGTATTCATAGGCCTAAAAATGACCATCTACAACTATGTTATGACCATGATAGGCATTAAGTGAGAAGTGTGCCTAGGTGAGGTTTCAAAGCCACCAAAGGTGAATCAAAATAATTAAAAGATTTTTAAAAAAATTTAAAGGATTCCTAAGCATAATTTTAGGGCCTAATTATATTTATGAACATCTAAAGTTGACGGTACAATAGATAGGGGTTCACAATCTCAAGGAGAAGCTCAGTTTGGGAACCCAAGTGCATAGAAGGGTTAGAGGTGTAGTTAACATGATGGTATAACATGTGAACAAACTATTAAAGGACATGGTGATATTTTTTCACCCTTAAAAATACTTTATAATATTATATACACCTCTTAGGGCCCTAACATCACATATAGCCCTATATATGAAGATATAGGTAGTGAGTTAAAAATAGGGTATTCTTGGTGCTAAAAGAGACTGTGTTTGGTACGGTTTGACATATACAAGGTGGAAAATTGAATAAGAAGGACTATATATGAGTTTTTAAACATTATTTCAATCTTGTTTTATGACAAAATAATAGCAGAGGTCCATTTTCAAGCAAAACATAGTCATAATCAATTGTGACTAAGTAGGCATAGAACCTGAGGGATATGTGAAGGGAGTGAAGAGATGAATGGTTTTATAATACATTTTTTCATGTTTTTTTTGGTTAAATACATACCCAAAAATAAAAATATAATTAGAGTATCCCAAATCAAGTATACACAGTCCACACTAGAAATCCATACACTCTATCTACTTTCTTAGGAGGCAATTTTGGATTTTGTAGGTTTCTAGAGGCCAAATGAGGTTACCAAGAGCTCAAATATTGTATATGTAATCATAAATACCTATATAATTGTCTATAATATCAAATTTTCCTATTCAAATAGGGTAAATACCCTTTATTTTATCTCAGATAGAAGGTACTTCCCCCATGCTTAAACCTACAACCTTGAAGAATAAAGACAAATGGGTGAACCAGAAGCTAAGGAGACCATTAAAATAATTATGTAAATTTGTAACACATATAATAAAACATAAATAACCCTATTTATAATGAGGAAACCAAATTTAGTTCTCTAGACTACTAGGGTTGCAGTCAAACCTAATGGGCGGAATTAAGGCCTAATAGCCAATTTGAGAAACTTTCACATTTCTAGCCTTAGGTAGGCTCTCTAACAAGTTGGAAAATGTATATTATATATTTTTGAGCCTATTTAATATAGGTAATACATGAAAAGAGTCATTTTGTGTTTTAAAGTGCAGGTAGGCCTATTGAACAAGGTATATGCCTAGCATCTAAAAGGGGGTCATCTTCATTTCTAGCTTTTGAGAAGCTATCCAAATGATTTAAAAATGTTTATGGGATGGATAAAAATGTGTTAAATATTTTATATTTCAAATAAATCATCAAGAATCCATTTTTAGCTTAGAAAAGCACTCAGACTTATAGGATATATATATATATATATATATATATATAGGTGATCCTCTCATTTCTATTTCCATGCATCACCATTTAAATTTAATGTCTCTATCTCCCTTTTTCCCTTTAAGGTTTTCCTTTATGCGATTAGTTTAAGTAAATTAGTACAAATTTAGATAGAAAACCCACTAATTTTGGAGGTTCCATACAAGGAGTAGTCTTATATTCTTTATCATTCCTATGAAGAAACTTTTAATTGGATATTTGAGACCATTAGAAAGAACTATAACATACTATAAATTTGTTATGTACTTTATAAATTTTTAAATGTGTAAGGTTCACAATGGTTGTTGACCAATGTTGACCCATGTGAATGTGATAAAGGGACAAGGAAAATACATAATATAGTATAATAATTTTTTAAAATATTTTTCCAAAAATAGTATATTATATAGCAATAGCAAAATATTTTGGGGATTAATTCTCTTATATATATAAGCATGATAAAAAAATTATATAGGCATGGAAATCAAGTAAAGAATGAAGATGTTTATAATTTAATTGAGAATTGAATTACGCAAAGTTTAATGTGATATTGGAAGATCCCAAAAACAAGTGGGAAAAGAGGATATATCTTTCTTAACATCAAATATAATTGAAACACAATAATACTATATCATTGGAGTGCTCTACATATGATGACATTCAAAGTAGATACTTGAATAGTCTACAGAATGTGTCCATATCCATTATAGTCTAAAGAGAAAATGAAAAAGAATAAAACATTAAAGATAGAAAAGTGACATAAGTTTAAATTAACTTCTTACTGCTCAATTTTTTTTAAGATCATTTTAATTTTGAAAATATTAGTAAAATATCTATCTATCTAACTAACCTCTTGAGGATTTGTGTTTAATCCTTTACCGGCCACATATAGAGATATTTGTACAAGGGTGGAAAATGCAAGATATTGTGTGTCAATTATAAATTTACAAAAAAAATTGTGTAGTATGAGGCACAAAATTATGATGATGGGCATGATAGTAGTATTTATGGTCGGTCAAAGGGACCTAATTTTGAGCATATGATTTATATAATTCACATTCGAGTTGCTAAATGACAAATTCAAAAATTCTAAATAAAACTTACTCAACACAATACAAAAATTTACATAATGGCCTTGCAAAAAGACACTGAACTATCTACCAATTACTTTTGATTCTGCTTATTTCTCTCTATTTTTGTGGATTGATTGATCATGTCATCCTCTAAAAAAAATATCAAAGCAGCAACAACAACACTACAAATATTTTTTTTTGTGTTTTAATTATAGTTGATGTTAAAAAAAGGTATATCCTCTTTGCCCACTTTTTTTTGGGATCTTCCAATCTCACATTAAACTTGGTGTAATTCAATTCTCAATTGAATTATAAAAATATTCATTCTTTACTTGATTTTCATCCCTATATAATCTTTTTTATCATGATTATATATATAAGAGAATTATTACCCAATTTTTTTTGTAATTGATATATAATATATTATTTTTTGAATAATATTTTAAATAATTACTATACTATATTATGTATTTTCCTTGTCCCTTTATAACATTCACATGGGACAACATTGGTTAGCAACCACTGTGAACCTTACACATTTACAACTTTATAAAGTACATAAAAAATTTATAATATGTTATGGTTCTTGTAAATGGTCTCAAATATCCAATTGAAAGTTTCTACATAACAGTGATAACTTGGGATGTTTACTCAATGCGAGACTACTCCTTATATGTAACATCCAAATTTAGTGGGGTTTTACATAAATTAGTACTAATTTACTTTAAATACTTTAATAATGGAAAAAATTAAAGGAAAAAGAGAGAGAGACATTAAATTTAAATTGTGAAGCATGAAAATATAAATGAGAGGAAACCATTTTTAGCTCAGTTGGTTGAGTCCTAAATGAATATGAAGGTCATAATTGAGTCTAAAACATGGATAAATGATCTTAATAGATAAAAAATGGATCCTATTCACTATATCTAAGGATAAATCATAGTTACACCTAAAAACATCACCCTAAAACATGAAACATAGTCTACTTGCAAAATACCTTGCACATACTGTCTTGAAAAGGTATACCTTAGAAATTAGGGAAGTTTAAATGTTTAAATTAATCACCAAAGGTTTAAAATTTATATAGATAGTCTTTGGAATTTTTATAATCCCATCCAATATTCATTTTTGGTGAGAAGATAGGGGAATTTCCCCCTATTTTATCTCAGATAGGGGGCATTTTTCCCTTGCATAAACCTTGCAAGTTTTGGAATTAAAGATGGAGGATGAGACAGAAGGTGTATATACATTTAAATATGATTTAATAATTTTAAATAAATATGAAAAAAATTATAAACCAATTAGTAAATTTTAAAACCAGATACGGTAGTCTAAACTACAAGGTTTATAAGTAGACCTTGCTAAGCATGATCAAGCCTATCCCCAAATTGAAAGTCATTTTCAACTATAGAATTTAGATAGAATTTTAATGATTTGTAAAACATTAAATGGGATAATAATAATTTATTTAAAACATATCAGAGGTATGGATGGTCATCAAAAAGGTCTAAACCATAAATTTATAGGTAAGGCTTACTAGACCTAGTATAGGCCTAGTACTTAAAAGTAGTTCATCATCATTATTGGGACTAAATAGACATTGAGACCATATGATAATTTTTTATTTAAGGATAATAGAGGTTATTAAACCTTAAATTTTCAAAAAAAAACATCAATAAGCCATCTCTTGGCTTGAAAACACTCAAACCCTACAACATACATAGAAAAGACATGAGTGACCATCTTGAAATGCTTAGAACTTTCATGAAAAATTTCATGGAGATATAAGGTGTTTAGGAATTTTATATATGGTCCTTAAGATTCCATAAATCTCATTATTTTAATATTTAAAAGTGTATTCTCTATGAACAAATGCTAAGACCTAAAACTACTCAAAAACCCTCACAAACCCCATCTAGGACCTGATTGGGAAGATAAGGCATATGGAGTATCTAGATGGGAATTAAAGGATAGGGAGATTATTTATATTTTTATATGACTCTTTAGGTCCCTATTACATGTGACTGAGGTGTACCCTATCTATATGGATGGTGTAGAAAAGGGATTTTCTTAATAGATTTATGTGTTTTGTAGGTATGGAGTTTCAAAAGATGAAATGACCTGTAGGAGAAATACTGGGACTTTTTATAGGTCCCCATGTTTATATATTAAGGAATATAAAATCCTAAGTGTGTCTTCTACCTTCTTCATCTTAGCTAGTCATAGTGGACAAGCAGTGAACACTTAGTGAAAATGGTGAAACTCTAATTGGGAATCCTTTTAAGGCTTGATTCATGAATCTTATGAATTATAAAATCTTAAAATGTACCATTCCTCCATTTTCATGGATTATATTGTGGAATTGGAATAATTTTTTGTGCCAAGTGTGAAAGGTGCATGAGAGAGAGCCATTTATAATAGTTAGAGATGATTGCTCATGGATAGAAGGATATAAATGGTTTGAGACCATTATAATACATTTAAAAGATTTTTAGTAACCCCTAACCTTTATATCAATCATAAAACTTAACCCTACTAAGTAATGAAGTAATCTAATGAGGGCAAATCATGGAGATAGTTTCTTATGCAAGCAAGAGAGAATATACACCACATATGGAGGAGTTAGTCAAGTTTGAGAGACATTTATCCTTATTTTTATTATATGAGCTATCTCATTATTTATTCCATGCTATTTTAACTCTTTCTTCTTGCTTGACAAGTGTCCTGATGACTCTTGAACTTCACCTTCTATCCCTTTTTTCACATTTTCTATATATACTAGCCTTTTTGGCTAATATACAGATGTCTTCACCTGAGTATGGTGAATACCTACTCAATTTTTACCTTGAACTAAATAATGATATTTTACCTCATTCATGACTTTATGAAGTGCATGATATGGTTTTTGGTCTTGTACAAGTGTATTTTGCTTACCTTGACATGTTATCCTTCTTACTACCTTATGTAGTTTGAAATCTCTCTTTTGCAGGTCAGCAAGAAGTGTCTAATGTGGATTGTAGGTATAGTGAGTAGCTTATTCATTAGTATTTATATAAGACCTATTGTCTAAGTCTTCCTAGCCTAAGCTCTCTTCAAGACCCCATGTTTGAAACATTGATGTAAAAGAGGAGTGTTTGATTGGATGAAGTGTATGTGTGGGATTATCTTTGGTTCCAAGTGCATTAAAGTGTTGTGATTAGACCATCTATTTGGTGTATCACCTCCCCTAGATTAGATTTGTTTTTAGTTATCTCTCTCCCTTTTCACCCCCAAGGTTAGTAGTAGGTTCAATAGTGAGTGGTACATTAAGGGAACTAGCCTTAATCTATAGACTCACCTCAAATTTGGGTCACACACAGCCCCAAGGTGTTTCCATTGTGCCACTTGAAAAAGGAGAGTTGAAACATCTCTTTAATGGGTGTAAGTTCAAGTCATAGTAGTTTTTGGCATGCCTAGTGGGACTGAATATGTCCATTCCTTGAGGATTTTTGGTGTTCTCAAGATATCAATATTTTGAGGAAATTCCACTAAGCACCAATGGTGATTCTAAGAATAAATATATTAGTTAAGCAGTCTAGGTACTCTATTTGAATTTTTTTTCTATACACTTTTCATGAATGATTCATGGATAATTTTGATGTTGACTTTATCTTAACATAATTTGGTGACACATATCCATCTTTTCATATCCTATATCCATGTGAATAAGTCCTTGGTCAGTCTTAAAAGTCTCAATATGACAATATTCAGCCCTACTATGATTGACATTAGTATTTTAATCAACCTTTCGAAGCTTATGTTTTACGTATTTCACCTAGTTCCTCTCTACGTCAATCTATTGTAAGTTTTAAGAAGACTCTCATTAGATATAAGGACTATATTCTAGACCTTGATACTATAAATGGTTGTGGTCAAGTCATCCCTAGTGATTATGTCAAAATTGTGAAGGATTCTCTAGAGCTAGTCAAGAGAGAATGGATGCCCATTGAGAAAGCTAATTGGCAAGGTCTTATGGGTGAAATTCTTGATGTTTGTGGCCTAATTTTCCACATAGAAGAAATATTGAAATCTCATGAACTATATTAGTCTTGGAAGATCCAATACACCTTGCATCAACCTTAAAGTGTTTCAACTATACCCATTCAAAATGCTAATCTAATCATGCTTCAAAATGCCCCAAGTCCTTCATGCATTCCATAAATTTTCCCTTCTTGTAAGTCCATCCAAGAGAGTAGCCAAAGGAAGGAGGACACTATTATTGAACAAGCTGATCCATCTTAGAGAATATTTTGAGAAAGGAAGATTGAGGTTTGAGGCCCATCTTGACAAGGAGATTGAATTGTAAAACCAACATTTAACACAATCCATCATGGCAATAGAAAGTGAGGTTCCTAAGCCTACCTCCTCAAGTTGGATACAATATGATAAGCCCAAGAAAATACCAAGTTTCCTAAGCCTATCATTTACCCCTATATTTACATCTCAACCCCTTGAATAGCCCTCTAAGCCTAGATTCCCAAGGTGGAAAGAAGGATAAAAAATGTCTAAGTAGAGAAGTTGGAAGTGAAAGGAAACTTGAACCTACTCAATTCCCTCCCACCCTTCCTCAGTAAGCCTTTTACCCTTCATCTCAATTTATTTCTACTTCCTTTCCAAATGAATATCCTATCTCCCCCCAAGATAAGCTATTTCAAGAAAGCCTTGCCAAAATAATTGAGGAATTATAACTCAAAATGCAAACCCTATCATATATGCAAGGTAAGATAAAATCAAATGAAGTCATTGAAGCTAATATGGATTAGTTGATTGAGGAGAAATTATATTCTAATATTGAGGAATACATTGTTCCTTGGAAGCCTTCTTGGTCTAAAATTCTTGGTTTTGAGATGCCTAGTATTGGCACCACTAAGATGGAGAAGGAGATGGAGATTTCAGATTGGATTGATGATGAGAAAGAGCTAACTCCTTGTCAAGAAACATCAGATTGTGATGATGGGGAAGAGGACCTTACTTGTACTGAAGTAGAAGTCTTGGAGGAAGTTATTTTGGATTCCAAAGAATAATAAGAAGTTGATTTTATTGTTTCCTTTCATGATGCTAATAAAAAAAATATGATTACTTGTGGTAGAGATTTGAAGACATTTCCAATGAAGTTGAAGGTTCTATATGGCCTATAATTCCCTTGGAGATGAATATAAGACATGGTAAGAAAGATGATATGTTTTAAAAATAAATCAATAGGCACACTTATATTTAAATATTCAAAGAATATGAAGATAGTGAGAAGGCAAGACTCCTAAGAACACAAACCTTAGATGTTGAGGAACAAGTATGTGTTGATAGGTATCATCATGGAGAGGATCTAAACCATGATGACTATGAATATTTTTGAGAAAGTTTCAAGATTGATTATATAATTACATGTGAAGCTACTTCTACAAACATCAATAAGAATTTTGAACAAGAAACACTCTTATAATGACATGATACAAGACTTCTTAAAGGGTTTGAAGAAGTTGTAACAATAAAAAAGAAAAATGAAACCTTTCAAGAGGACAAAGACATTCAAGATGTTGTTCCATTTATGGGAATGCAACTTTGATATGATGAGACAAAGGAGTAGTAGTATGAGTTATCTTTCCAAGGTCAAGAAGAGTTAATTTACCTTTGAGACTTATCTAAGATGACTCCATCAAAAGACATGCCAAGCCAAGGATCAAGAAAAGACATGAGCCATCTAACACTACATCCAAAAGAAATAATTCTTAACATCCTCATTCATCTCATGAAGAAAGAGATTAAAGTTACTTTTCTTTTGATCCAAGAAGGGAGGTATGTTTGGTTAAATTTTCATAATTATTTTATTTTCTATTGTCTTGTGATCCCTAAGTGCTTAACAGCACATGTGCCTTTGCTTTGTGTGTTTCTTTAGTATTGGTGTGTGTTGTCTTTCCTTTGTGTGTTTTGAGGTCAATCATATATATTGTTATTTATGTTAAGGTCTAATATTGTTTTAGAGTGCATTTGAATCCCTTTGCCTAATGGATGTGATAAGGCTACCGGTCCTTAACATAGGCAAGAATGTTAACCCTAAGAATTGCCAAAAGTGTTGAACAAATTTGAATTTTATTCAAATCGGGTCAACCAATACATATTTAAAATTTTAAAAAGGTTCCTATATTTCTAAAAGGGTCTCATATGTGTCTAAATACCTCACCCATCCCTACTCTAGCCTTAGTCTAAGCCTAGATTCCTTGTACTTATCTAGTAAACTATGGTCAACTCTAGTCAAACATGGTAAAATTCTCAAATTGTTTTAAAAATTTTCTAATATGGTAATTTAAATGTTTTAAGGTGATCCTAAGTCACAAATTTTCCCTTTGATATGTTATATATGCCAAAAGTGCCTTTTTGTCACATTTTTGGCTCATTAAATGATTTGTATGGATTGGTTATGGAATAAAATTTATCACCAATCATTTTTTAAACATGGATAAGGCTATAATATGTTAGTAAGTAGTTATATGGTAGTCAATAAGTAGTTTCATGCATGAAAATATAAAAAACTCCTCCAAAATAACCCCTTAATGGTGCTTGTACGGACTTGGGAAGTCCATCTTCAGCTTAAAAAATGGGAATGTGTATCTTAATCTCTATAATGTCTTTAACACACTTGGTTTACATGTAAAAGGTTAAAAAATCTAGTTTTAGCTTCTGCTCCTTTCTTACCTTAGTAAACCAAGAAGAGTCAATTTTAAATACTTGATACAGTCCGTATAAATGGAGTTGGGAGGAATGGTCTTGGGGGTTGAGAGGGGCCTTATTGTAATTTAAATTCATGGAAATAATTACAATTTTCTTATCTCCTCCTTTATGAACCATTTCTAAGAATCTATACATCATTTTATGCTCTTGCATTCATGAGGGGTCACTATTTGAGCTAGTTTCTAAATATTTTGTTTTGGTTTGATGGTTTTGATTATTTCATATGTTTCTCAGGGCCTTTCCATAGTTTTCCAAATTTTATTTTGGATTTTTTATATCTCAATAACTTAAGAAGACTCTTCTAGGCTTGTTAGTACTTGCAGATTGGTTCATTCTTCATGGTGAATCTTGTTGTTGAAAGGAGGTTATTAAAGCTTGTTTCAGGATGCTTTTAGTGTTTACCATGCATTTTAAAGGTTCATATTTTTTTAAAATTTATTTTATAAATTTTTTCAATAATTTTTTCAATACACATATTGCTTCAATTCTCCCTCACTACCTTACACTCAGAAGTATACACCTACATGTATCATTTGTAGACTTTTAGAAGTGTTTTATGGACTGATGATTGATAGATCTTGGTCTTCATGAAGAGTGTGAGGTTTTGTGTTATCATATAAGAATTATTAAGACCCTTGGTATCCCAATATGTGTTGAGATACCTTGTCAAACAAAAGCGACTAAATTTGGGAACTTTTCCTTGAAGTGAGAAAATAGAGAGCTTTTACCTTTTTATTATTTGATATGGAAATCCAAGAATGGATCTAGAGAAAATTAATTGTGATATTTTATATTCCTACCATGGGGATAGACAATTTAAATATAATTGGAATGAAAAATTAAAGGAACCTAGTGTTTGAGGTCCTTAAGTCATGCTTTCACTCACTGAAATTGCTTAGTGTTATCTATAAAAATAAGCTCCAAATGACTCTCAAGGTGACAATATGTAAAGAATTACCACCATATTAAGTGATTTATATAAATTTATATCACAAATATGTTTCAAATACCATATATAGTATTTTTTAACGCAAGTGAAAAAATAATGGTTTAAATGTAAAGAGGCTCAGGCAACCTACAGGTCTCCTTTTTCTGTACAATGGAGCACCTACTATTGGGGACTTCACCTTGGGATAAAGCTTGACATTTCTATGTGATTGATAGCCTATATGAGATATAAAATGGATTAAAAATGTTCAATATAAATTTTTTAATATTAGAGGAGATGGAATAGAGATGATTCAAAGGTCTAGACCCATAGAGACATTAGGTGCACTCATGCCTAGAAAATGGCCATCTAAAGGTTTGTTTGGTAAAGCACTTGCAAGTTACAATAATATTATAACATGGATACTTCCATAAAGACTCAAAAACAACATGGATACATTAAATGAGATAATTTATATCCTAATATGCATGGTACAGGTCTTATAATGATAAAACACTCACCTACATGCCTCCTTCAAGCATAATTTTGTCCACCTATAGCTGAGAGAAAATAATGATCTAAGAGGCGAGTCTTGATGACATTATAACTCACTAAATGAAGTACAAGGTGAAGGAAATTAATAATTTTCCACCAAGACTAAATTTAATATTCCTAATATCTAATATATTATCTAAACAAGTGAAATAACTTACAGGTAGGGGAAGAGTAGGGATGTCATATTCAAGACAGGGAGCTCAATTGGGTGAGTCACAAGTGCATATGAAGGTGATAAATGAGTATAAAACATGGATAAATGATATTAGGAGATAAAAAAAGGTATAATATGCACTATATCCAAGGATAAGTCATATTTACACCTATAGACATCACCCCAAAACATAAAACATAGTCTACTTCCAAAATACCCTACACAATCTGTCTTGAAAAGGTATACATTAGAAATTGGAGAAGTTTAAAGGTATAAAATCATCACCAAAGGTTGAAAATTTATACATATAATAATTTGGAGTTGGATAATCTCCTCCAATATTCATTTTTATGATATTATAGGGGAAGTTCCCCCTATTTTATCTCAGATATGGGGTTCTTTTCCCTTGCATAAACCCTGCAAGTTTTTCAATTGAAGAAGTAAGATGAGACAAAAGGTATAGATATATTGAAATATGAATGAATAAAATTAAATAAATTTTTAAAAAAATGGGAAACTAAGTATGAAATTTTGAAACCAAACATGGTAGTCTAAACTACAAGGTTTACAAGTAGACCTAGTTAAGCATGATCAAGCCTAACCCCAAATAGAAAGTCATTTTCAAATCCAACCTTGGGAAAACATCACAATGATTTGGATAAAATTTATGGGGATAATAATATTGTGTTTAAACCATCTTATAGGTTTAGAGGGTCATCAATAATTTTTTAAACACAAAGTTACAAGTAAGACTTATTAGACCTAGTATAGGCCTAATACCTAGAAGTAGTCCATCATCATTATTAGGACTAAATAAACATTGAGACCATGTGATACATGTTATTTGGAGTATACCAGAGTTTTTAAACCTTTATTTTTTATAAAAATTCATCAAGAGTCCATCTCTTGGCTTGAAAACACTCAATCCCTATAAAACACATAAAAAATATGAGTGACCATCTTAAGATGCTTAGAAATTTCAATAAACTTTGCATGGAGATATAAGGTGTTTGGGAATATTAGATAGGGTCCTTAAGATGCCATAAATGGAATTAGTTTATGACTTCAATGTGTATTATCTATGAACAAATGCTAAGACCTAAAATTGCTTGAAAACCCTCACAAACCCCAAATAAGACTTGATTGGCAAGATAAGGCAAATGGAGTATCCAGATGGGGATTAAAGGCTAAAGACATGATTTTGAGTTGTAGAGGATTCTATAGGGACCTATTACATGTGACTGAGTTATACCCTACCTATATAGATGGTGTAAAATAAGGACTTTATTGATAGATTTATGTGTTTTGTAGGTGAGGAGGAGTTTCAAAAGATGAAATTACCTTAAGGAAAAATATTGGGACTTTTTATAGGTCCCAATGTTCATATAGTGAGGTATATAAACTCCTAAGTGTGTTTTCTACCTTCTTCATCTCAACCAGTCACAGTGAACAAGTAATGAACACTTAGTGAAAATGGTGGAACTCTAATTATAAATCCTTGTAAGTATTTATTCATGAATATAATGACTTGGACACTCTTAACAAGTATCATTCCTCATTTTTCATAGATTAGATTGTATAATTGGATGCATTTTGTGTGCCAAGTGTGGGAGGTGCATGAGAGAGAGCCATTTGTAACTATTAAATATGATTTCCCATGGATAAAAGGATATGAATGGTTTGAGACCATTTTAATTCATGTAGAGGCTTGTTAGTAACCCTTCCTCTTTAGACAAATTATTATAATTGACCCTACTCAAAGATGAGGTAGTCTAATGAAGGAAAATCAAGGAAGTAGTTTCTTATGAAATAAAGAGAGAATCTACACCACATATGGAGGAGTTAGAAAGTTTGAGAGATATTTGTCCTTATTTTTTCTTATAAGACCTATCAAATTCTTGATTCCATGATATTTTAACTCTTTCTTCTTGCTTGAAAAGTGTCCTAGTGACTCCTAAGCTTCACGTTCTCTCCCTTCTCTCACATTCTTTATATATGCCAACCTTTTTGGATGTTGTAAAGATCTCTCCACCTATGTATGGTGAATCCATACTAAATTTTTTCCTAAAAATAATAAATAATGATTTTTTGACTTATTCATGAATTCATGAAGTGCATGTTATGGTTTTTGGTCTTGTACAAGTGTATTTTTCTTACCTTGATATGTTATCCTTCCTAGTGCCTTGTGTACTTTGAAAGCTTTCTTTTGGAAGTTATCAAGAAGTGTCTATTATGGATTTTAGGTATAGTGAGTAGATTATTCATTAGTGTATCTATAATACTAATTTTCTAAGTCCTCATAGCCTAAGATCTCTCTAAGAACCCATGCTTGAAACATTGATGAAAAAGAGGAGTGTTTAATTTGATGAAGTGTGTGTGTGCGATTCTCTTTGGTTCCAATTACATTTTAAGTGGTTTGAGTAGACCATATATTTGGTGTATCACATACCCTATATTATATTTATTTCAAATTATCTCTCTCTCTTTTCACCCTCCAATGTTAGTAGTATGTTCAATCCTAAGTAGTACATCAAGGGAACTATCCCTAATATAGATACTCACCTCGAATTTGGGTCGCCCATAGCCATGAGGTGTTTTCATTATGCCAATTGAATAATGAGAGTTGAAACATATCCTTAAGTGGTGCAAGTTCAAGTTAAAATAGTTTTTGGCATGCTCGATGAGACTGAATAGTCCATTCCTTAAGGAGTTTTGGTGTTCTCCTCAAGATATCAACCTTTAGAGGTAATTCCACTAAGGACCAATGGTGAATCCAAGCATAAATATACTATTTAAGAATTATAGGTACTCTAATTGAAGTTTTTTTATTGTTCTATACACTTCTCATGAATTATTCATGGATAATTTTGATGTTGACTTTGTTTTAACACAAGTTAGTGAGACATATCCATATTTGCCTATCCCATATCCATATTAAAAATTCCTTGGTTAGTCTTATCAGTCTAAATATGACCATATTCATCCCTACTATGATTGGTATCAATCTTGGAATTAGCCCTCCCAAGCTTATGTTTCACCTAGTTCACCTAGTTCCTATCCAAGTCAATCCATTGACAGTTTCAAGAAGACTCTCATTGGCTATAAGGACTATATGTTAGACCTTGATACTAAAAATGGTTGTGGTCAAATCATCCCTAATTATTTCATCAAAAGTGTGAGGGATGATCTAGATCTAATTAAGAGAAAATGGATGGCCATTGAGAAAGCTAATTGACAAGGTATTATAGGTGAAATGCTTGATGTTTATGGCCTAATTTTCCACATAGAAGAGAGATTGAAAGATCATGAACTAGATTAATCTTGGTAGCTCCAATACACCCCACATTATCCTCCAAGTGTGTCTATTATACCTATTTAAAATGGTAAACCAATCATGATTAAAAATGCCCCAAGTCCTTCATGCATTCCAAAAAGTTTCCCTTCTTATAAGTCCTCCAAGTGAGTAGCCAAAAGAAGGAGGACACAATTATTAAGAAAGATAATCCATATTACAAATATCTTAGGGAATATTTTGAGAAAGGAAGACTCAGGTTGAGGCCCATCATGACAAGGAGATTGAGTTGGCAAACTAACATTTGACACAATTCATCATGGTAGAAAAAAGTGAGGCTCCTAAGCCTACCTCCCCAAGTTGGAGACAAGATTATAAGCCCAAGTAAATCCCAAGATTATTAAGCCTATAATTTACCCCTCCATTTTCATCTCAACCCCATGAAGAACCCTCTAAGCCTAGCTTCCCAAGGTGCAAGGAAGTAGTGAAAGCTTGTGGAAAGAAGGATAAAGAATGTCTAGGTGTAGAAGTTGGAAGTGAAAAGATAATTGAACCTATTCAATTCCCTTCAAACCTTCATAGAGAATCATTTTACCCTTAATATCAATTTATTTTTAATTCTTTTCCCAATGAAGAACCTATCTCCCCCCAAGAGAAGATATTTCAAGAAAGCCTTACAAAATAATTAATAAATTAGAACTCAAAATGTAGAATCTCTCATCTATGCAAGGAAATATTTAATAAAATGAAGTCATCAAAGATAATATGGATCAGTTGATTGAAAATAAATTAGATTCTAATAGTGAAGAATGCATTTCTCCTTGGAAGTCTTCTTGGGCTAAAATTCCTACTTTTTGATATGCATAGTATTGACACCACTAAGAAGGAGAAGGAGATGGAGATTTAAGATTGGATTGATGATGAGGAAGAGTTGAATCCTTATGAATAAATATCAGATTGTGATGATGGGTAAGAAGACCTTGCTTGTAGTGGAGTAGAAGTCTTGTAAGAAGTTGTTTTAGATTCCAAAGAATAAGAAGAAGTTTCTTTTGTCGTTCCCTTTGATTATGTTAATAAAAAAGAGGATGATGACTTATGGTAGATATTTGAGGACATTTGAAATGAAGTTTAAGGTTTCATTGAGAATATATTCCCTTAGATATAACTATAAGACATGGTAAGAAAGATGATATGTTTTAAAAATAATACATGTGGTACACATATATGCAAATGTTCAAAGACTATGAAGATAGTGAGAAGGCGAGACTCCTAAGAACACAAACCCAAGATATTGAGGAATAAGTATGTGTTGAGAGGTATCATCATCAAGAGGATCTAAACTATGATGGAGTAATCCATGATGACTATGAATCTTTTAAAGAAAGTTTGAAGACTGATTCTAGAACCACATGCAAATTTGCTCCTACAATCATCAAGAAGAAGTTTGAATAAGGATCACTCCTAGAATTCTATGATATAAGACTTCTTCAAGGGTTTCAAGAAGTTATAACAATAGAAATGAACAATGAATCCTTTCAAGAGGACAAAGACATTCAAGAGGTGATTCCATTCATGGGAATACAACTCTACCATGATGTGACAAAGGAACAGTAGTATGAGATATCTTTTTGAGGTCAAGAAAAGTTCATTTACATTGGAGACTTGTTTGAGATGACTCTATCACAAGACATGCCAAGCCAAGGATCAAGAAAATAGCATGAGCCATCTATCACTACATCCAAAAACAAGCATGCTTAGCATCCTAATTCATTTCATGAAGAAAGAGATTCAAGGTACTTTCCATTTGATCTAGGAAGGGATTTATATTTGGTTAAATATACATAGTTATTTTGTTTTCTACTGTGTCTCATGTTCCCTAAGTGTCTACTAGCATAAGTATGCCTTTATTTTGTGTTTTTTTAGTCTTGGTGTGTGTTGTTTTTCCTTTGTGTGTTTTGAGGTCCATCAGTTATCTTGTTAATCAGGTCAAGGTCTGATCCTACTATTTTAGAGTACATTTGATCCCTTTTCCCAATGGATGTGATAAGGCTACTAGTCATTCACATAGGTAAGCATGTTACCCCTAAGAATTGCTAAAAGTATTGACCAAATTTGACTTTTAGTCAAATTATATCAACCCATAAATATTGAAACTTTTCTAAAGGTCCTTATATGTCTAAGAGGGTCTCATGTGTGTCTAAAACCTCACCCATCACTACTCTAGCCTTGCTCTAAGCTTAGCTTCCTTGTACTTGTCTAGTCAACTCTAGTCAACTCTAGTCAAACATGGTAAAAAGATAAAATTATCTTTAAAATGTCATAATATGGTCATTTAAATATTCTAAAGTGATCCTAAGTCATAAATTTTCCATTTGCTATGTTTTATATGCCAAAAGTGCCTTTTTGTCACATTTTTGGTGCATTAAATGACTTTTACAGATTTGTTATAGAATAAAATTTGTCACCAAGAAATTTCTAAACATTGATAACGTCATAATATGTTATTAAGCAGTTATATGGAAATTGAGAAGTAATTTCATCCATGAAAATAGGGAAAACTCCTCCAAAATATCCCCTTAATGGCACTTTTATGGACTTGGGAAGTTCATCTTCAGCTTAAAACATGGGAATGTGTCTCTTCAGCTCCTTAAGGTCTTTACCATGCTTTTTTTCCTTGGAAAAGGTAAAAAAAAAAGTTTTAGCTTATGCTCCTTCTTTCTTTCCTTTGGAAGCCAATAAGAGTCAACTTCAAATGCTTGATATAGTCCATACAGATGGATTTGGGAGGAATTTTAATGGGGGTTAAGGGGGCCTTAGTATACTTCAAATTCATGGTAAGAATTATAAGTTTCATGGATCCTCCTTTATGACCCATTGCTAAGAATCCAGATAGTTTTTTATGATCTTGCATTCATGAGGGATCCCTATTTGAGCTAGTTTCTAAATATTTTTTTTCTAGTTTGATGGTTTTGACTATTTCATATGCTTCCTATATCCTCTCTATGCATTTATCCATTATATTTTGGATTTTGGAGATCTCAATAACTTAAGAAGCCTCTTTTAGGCTTGTCAGTACTTGTAGATTGGATCATTCTTCATGGTGAATCTCATTATTGAAAGGAGGTTATTGAAGCTTTTCTTAGGATGATTTTATTGTTTTCCATTAATTTGGAAGGATAATAACAAGTTTTAATTACTTTTAGGCCTTTTTTCAATACACTTATTGCTTCAATTCTCCCTGATTACCTTACACTTAGAAGCATACACCTATAGGTATCATTTACATATTTTTAGAAGTGTTTTATGAAGTGATGGTTGATAGGTCTTGATATTAATAAAGAGTTAAATGTTTTGTGTTACCATATAAGCATGACTAAGAACATTATTATCCTAATATGTGTTGAGATACCTTTCTAAATAAAAGGGCCTAAATTTGGGAACTTTTCCCTAAAGTGAGAAAACTAAGAGCTTTTACCTTTTTGTGATTTGATTTGGAAATATAAGAGTGGGTCTAGAGAAGATCAATTATGAGGTGTTTATAGTACCACCATGGGGATAGCCACTTGAAAGAGAAGGGGAATGGAAAATTAAAGGAACCTAGTGTTTGAGGTCCTCAAGTCATGCTTTCACTCACTGAAATTGTTCAGTGTTATTTGTATAAATAAGCTCCAAATGACTCTCAAAGTGACAATATTTAAAGACTTTACACCATATTAAGTGATTTATATAAATTTATATCACAAAAAATACCATATAGAGGTTTTTAAAGGTAGGTGTAAAAGGAATGGTCCAAACCTAAAGAGGCTTAGGCAACCTATAGGTCTCCTTTTCCATGCAATGGAGCACTTATAGTTGGGGACTTCACCTTGGGATATATCTTGACACTTATATGTAATTGATAGCCTATATGGGATATAAAATGGATGGAAAAGGTTTAAATATCACTTTTTTAAAATTAGAGGAGATGGGATATATATGAGTCAAAGGTCTAGACGCATAGAGACTGATAGGTGCACTCAAGTCTAGAAAATGTCCATCTATATGTTTGTTTAGGAAAGCACATAGAGGTTGCAAGAAACCTATAACATTGAGACTTAAAATAATACTCCAAAACATCATGGATGAATTAAATGACCTAATTTATATCCTAATATGAATGGTACAAGTCTCATAAGGATAAAACACTCACCTATAGGCCTCTTTCAAGCATAATTTTGTGCACCTACAACTAAGAGCAAAAAGTGATCTAAGAGGTGAGTCTTGATGACATTATAGATCACTAAATGTGATTCCAAGGTGAAGGAGATTAATATTTAAACACCATAACTAAATTTATAATTCCATATATCTAATACATTATCTAAACAAGCTAGATAACTTTTAGGTAGTGGAAGAGCAAGGTTGTCATAGTCAAGACGTGAAGCTCAGTTGCGTGAAAACTAAATGCATATGAAGGTGATAAATGAGTCTAAAACATGGATAAATTATAATAAGAGATAAAAAAAATTACACTATGAATTATATTTAAGGATAATTCATAGTTACACCTATAGACATCACCCCAAAACATGAAACACATTCTACTTGTAAAATACCCTACATAGACTATCTTAAAAAGGTCTACCTTGGAAATTAGGGAAGATTAAAGGTATAAAATCATCACCAAAGGTTTAAAATTTAGAAATATAATAATTTTGAGTTGGATAATCCCCTCCAATATTTATTTTTGATGAGAATATCAGGGAAGTGCCCCTATTTTGTCTCAGATAGGTGGCACTTTTCCCTTAAATAAACCCTGTAAGTTTTGGAATTGAAGAAGGAGGATGAGACAAAAGGTAAATATACATTTAAATATGATTGTATAAGTTGAAATAAATCTGAAAAAAAATGGGAAAACAAGTAGGAAAGTTTGAAACTAGATAGGGCAGTTCAAACTACAAGGTTTATAGGTAGACCTAGCTAAGCATGATCAAGCCTAACCCCACATAGAAAGTCATTCTCAACTCTAGAATTGAGAAATAATTATAATGATTTATAGCACATTAATTTCAATAAAAATAATGTGTTTAATCCATATCAAATGCATGGATTTTCATGAACAAGGTTTGAACCACAAAGTTGCAGGTAAGGCTTATTAGACCTAGTCGAGGCCTATTACTTAGAAGTAGTCCATCATCATTATTGGGACTAAATAGACATTGAGACCATGTGAGACATGTTTATTAAAGGATAATAGAGGTGATTAAACCTTTATTTTTTATAAAAATTCATCAGGAAGCCATCTCTTGGCTTGAAAACACTCAAACACTACAAAATACATAGAAAAAAACATGAGTGACCATCTTGAGATGCTTAGAAATTTCATGAAAATTTTCATGGAGATATTTTATGTTTTTTAATGTTAGAGAGGGTCATTAATATACCCTTATTGGAATTATTTCAAGACTGAAATGTGTATTTCTATGAACAAATGCTAAGACCTAAAACTACTTGAAAACTCTCATAAACCCCAACTAGGACCTGATTGGGAAGATAAGTAAAATGGAGTATCTAGATGGGGATTGAAGGAGAGAGATGATTTGGAGTTGTATAGGACTCTCTAGGGCCATATTACATGTGATTGAGGTGTACTCTACCTATATAGATGGTGTAAAATAGGGATTTTATTGATAGATTTATGTGTTTTGTAGGTGTGGATGAGTTTCAAAAGATGAAATCACCTTTAGGAGAAATATTTAGACTTTTAATAGGTCAAAATGTTCATAAATTGAGGTATATAAACTCCTAAGTGTGTTTGTTACCTTCTTCATCTCAGCTAGTCACAATGAAAAAGTAGTGAACACTTAGTGAAAATGGTGAAAATCCAATTGGGAAGCCTTTTAAGGATTTATTCATGAATCTAATGACTTGGAAACTATTTAAAATTATCATTCCTCCTTTTACATGGATTAGGTTACAAAATTGGAAGAATTTTGTCTAACAAGTGTGACAAGTATATAAGATAGAGCCATTATTAATTCTTAGAGATGATTTCTCATGGATAGAAGATAATGAATTATTTGAGACAATTCCAATGCATGTAAAGGCTTATCAGTAAACCCTCCCCTTAAAATCAATCATTATACCTAACCCTACTTAATGATGAGGCATTACAATGAAGGAAAATCATGGAGATATTTTCTTATACAAGCAAGAGAGAATCTACACCACATATGGAGAAGTTAGACAAGTTTGAGAGATACTTGTCCTTATTTTTATTATACGACCTATCTCATTCTTTATTCCATGTTTTTTTAACTATTTATTATTGCTTGATAGGTGTCCTAGTGACTCTTGAGCTTCACATTCTCTCCATTCTCTCATATTTGTTATATATACTAGCATTTTTTGGTTATTATATAGATCTTTCCACCTAAGTTTTGAGAATCCCCACTCAATTTTTTCCTTAAACTATTAAATGGTGATATTTTACCTCATTAATGACTTAATGAAGTGCATTTTATGGTTTTTGGTCTTATACAAGTGTATTTTTTGTTAGGAACCCGTGGAAGCACCATTGATTACCATATACAAGCAACTTAAGACGCGGAATTAAACCAGAAGTAACAAGTAACTAGAAACTAGAAACAACACAAAATATGAGAGACAATACACAACTTGTATTAATACTCATCCAGAAAATAATACAATAAAGAAGATGCCACTTCTTCTTCACACCTCTTAGAGGCTTCCCACACCTCAAGTGTACAGTAATTCTTTCCTCAAAGATCTCTCTCTTATGGTCCCAACACACAACTCAAACACAGAGTTGGTGTTCACCTCCAACCAATCAGTATCCACTACTACCAGTACACCAGTGCTCCATGCACTCCAAGTACTCAATCATACTTCAAGTAGATCTCCCAAGAACTGCAACAACCTGTAACCCAAATGATCTTACTTATGGAAGGAACTACCTTGCCTTCCTCTCTTGCTCTCTAATGTGTTGTTGTCACCTTTGATTCTACTGCCACTTGCAGATCTCCTTTGACCTCGCACACACACCTGTTACCATGTAGATATCTCTACACCCTAAAGAACCCTTGTCCTTGCCTCACCAAGTCCTTATGATTCTCCAAAATAGTACAATGGTGGATCTTCTCCCTGATCTAGCACACCTTTAGACCAACCTGATCATACACACTCAGCACCCTTGTGGAACTAGGAGGAACACCCTTGCTCACTTCACACATAGAAGGAGCTAACTTTGCTCAACTCAAACTAGAACACCTTTACAATACAACCTATGAGTCTCTTAAATATATCTCATGAAAACAATAATTAGACATCCAATTACAATAATTAGATCCACAGCTTCAAGTCTAAAATTGGCTCTTAACATGCAAACACTCAGTTCGTTAACAAACTATTCATGCAACCAATAGTTCTAGAACCGCACAGTCGATCAACATCGGTCCCTGTCAGGCTGGAGATGATCGACGTCAGTCGATACCTAACTGATGTTGGTTTCCTTTCCCACTGTATATGACCGATGTTGACTGATCAGACTGACGTTGGCTGCCCTACAACTTAGCAACCTCTCAACAACCTCCTTCCCTATTTGCATTAGTGAAGCTTTTAGCTCCACAACCTAACAATCTCCCACTTGGAGATAAATAGCTACACTGTACCTATACCTGTACCCCATCTAATCTATATCCTAGCTTGTATCCCTCTTCAAGCTCAATCCTGAAGACCACTGACCACACAACATGTGGTGCACCTCTTGTCATCCAAGTAACCTATTGAATCTGCATCTACAAACACATGTAGAAAAGAACTTGACCTTGCATAACATGTCAACCTACTACTGGTCCCTCTCAAATACCTGAGAATCCACTGAACTACCCTCCAGTGCTTCTTTCCCGAATCGGCTCCAAACTTTCTGATAGCACCCACTACTTGGGCAAACTCAGGTCTATACCAGACCTCATGTGATTTCAGACACTAAACTATCTAGCCCTTGGTGTGCTCTGATTTTGCATCCTAAACCTCACCAACACCTGATTCGCATCAGCTCCCACTGGAGACAAAATCAACCTATGATCTTCCATGTCTCTCATGCCAAAGAATTTTGCTGCTCTAAATTCCTCATGACATGCCACTAAACTAACCTTTCCCTTAGCTCAACAAAACCCTATATGTCTGAACCTTCACCAAGCTCATCCTCCACATACAATAATAGGATAATGTTGCGACCATCATCCACCTGGTAAGACAAACACAATGATTACACTGACACTGACTAAAGCCCTACTTTATCATCCACCTGTCAAAACCTATACCACTATCCTACAACTTCCTTAAGACCATATGACCTGGCCTTCCATCTCATGTGTCCATTATCTCTATTCTTTCACCAAGGTATCCATTCATCTCAGTGCTTTCATCCCAGCTGGCAACCCTACCAAATCTCCCATTTGGTCCTACATCCTGTTCATGCCATGCTCCCACTATTTCCTGGATCCTTCCTACTCTATAGTCAGCAACTAGTATAAAGAAGAGGAACAATGAATTTGAGGCTTAATTACACTTTCAGTCCTCCCCATGGGCATTTGAGACTCCTTGATAGCTTGCTATCTACCCAAAATCCATCTCAGTGACTGACCTCGATCACTACACAGTATGCATCTGACTGACATCAGTTCCATGCGACTGTCTAGGTCATCAATGCTAGTTATCCTATCAACATCAGTCTCCACCTACCTAACACCACTGACTCCTCTGGTCTACACATGACTAACATCAGCTCCTGTCTATTTGATGTCAGTTACCTTTGACCGATGCCAGTACCTACGTTCACCTATGAGTGATGACTTTTTACTCGCAAACTCTTTTGAATCAATCCCATGTCCAAACTGCCCTGCTCAGAAGTATCCAACCCCATCCACTAAACTCTATTCGTCATCTCATCCAAGAACACCAAGGCTTTCTAGTTCTTAATTCTATCAAACACATCTATCTTCTGCTTAAGAACATGCATCTCCTTCTTACTCATGTGACCAAGCCTACAAAGCCACATCTTTACAATAAAAGAAGAATCACTAATATAAGCAAGTAGATAAAGAGTACATGATTTCTTACCACCTGCTAATTCAAGTGCATCCACTGTGAGAGTTTTTGTGCATCTCTCATCACCCAAATTTCCTAAAGCAATTAGCCACATCTCCAAGATTGGGACCTGCATGACCTTCTTCAACACCCATGTGTTGGCTGCCTACAATTTCAGCAACACTTCCCCTTTGCCAATACTATGACAAGGCTCACCAATCCCTCTACTTGGGGCTGCATGGAAAGAGGCAACAAACTCTTTTAACCAAGATTCAACTTTATCTAGAGCATCCTATGCAACAACACCTGCAACATCTGCTTCTTCATGCTGATCTACTACCAACCAACAATCTTTATTTACCTGCTCTTTCTTTCCATAACACTATAAGTGACCATTCATGCTATTTAATTTCTCCATTCATAGCTTACTTTATTTTGCCATTGCTATACTCCCACTCAATCAGAAACCCTTGAGAGTGACCTATAACCAAACACAAAACCTGCTCCCTGCAGCCTTAGCTCTAATACCAACTGTTAGGAACCCGTGGAAGCACCATTGATTACCATATACAAGAAACTTAAGATGCAGAATTAAACTAGAAGTAACAAGTAACTAGAAACTAGAAACAACACAGAATATGAGAGACAATACACAACCTGTATTAATACTCATCCAGAAAAGAATACAATAAAGAAGATGCCACTTCTTCTTCACACCTGTTAGAGGCTTCCCACACCTCAAGTGTACAGTAATTCTTTCCTCAAAGCTCTCTCTCTTACGGTCCCAACACACAACTCAAAAATAGAGTTGGTGTTCACCTCCAACCAGTAAGTATCCACTACTACTAGTACACTAGTGCTCCACGCACTCCACAAGTGCTCCACACACTCCAAGTACTCAATCATACTTCAAGTAGATCTCCCAAGAACTGCAACAACCTACAACCCAAATGATCTTACTTATGGAAGGAACTACCTTGCCTTCCTCTCTTGCTCTCTGATGTGTTGCTATCACCTTTGATTCTGCTACCACCTATAGATCTCCTTTGACCTTGCACACACATTTGTTACCATGTAGATCTCTCTACACCCTAAAGAACCCTTGTCCTTGCCTCATCAAGTCCTTATGATTCTCCAAACCAGTACATTGCTGGATCTTCTCCCTGATCTACCACACCTGTAGACCAACCTGATCATACACACTCAACACCCCTGTGGAACTAGGAGGAACACCCTTGCTCACTTCACACACAGAAGGAGCTAACTTTGCTCAACTCAAACTAGAACACCTTTACAATACATCCTATGAGTCTCTTAAATATATCTCATGCAAACAATAATTAGACATCTAATTACAATAATTAGATCAGTAGCTTCAAGTCTAAAATTGGCTCTTAACATGCAAACACTCAGTTCATTAACAAACTATTCATGCAACTGATAGTTTTGAAATCGCACAGGCGATTGACGTCGGTCCCTGTCAGACTGGAGATGACCAATGTCAGTCGATACCTAGTTGATGTCAGTTGCCTTTCCCACTGTATATGACCGACATTGGTTTCCCTACAACTTAGCAACCTCTCAACAACCTCCTTCCCTATTTGCATCAGTGAAGCTTGTAGCTCCACAACCTAACATTTTTATTACCTTGACATGTTGTCCTTCCTAGTGCCTTGTGTAGTTTAAAATCTCTCTTTTGTAGGTCCACAAGAAGTGTCTAATGTAGATTGTAGGTGTAGATTGTAGGTATAATGAGTAGCTTATTCATTAGTGTTTCTATAACACCTATTGTATAATTCATCCTAGTATAAGATCTCTTCAAGAACCTATGCTTGAAACATTGATGTAAAATTGGAGTGTTTAATTGGATTAAGTGTATGTGTGGTATTTTCTTTGGTTCTAAGTGCATTGTAAGTGGTGTGAGTAGACCATATATTTGGTATATCACCTCCCCTAGATTATATATTTTTTCATTTATCTCTCTCCCTTTTCACCCCCTAAAGTTAGTAGTATGTTTAATCCTAAGTGGTACATCAAGGGAACTAGCCATAATCTAGAGACTCACCTCAAATTTGGGTCACCCACAACCCTGAGGTGTTTCTATTGTGCCACTTAAACAATGAGATTTGAAAATATCCTTAAGGGGTAAAATTTCAAGTGATAATAGGTACCATGGTGGAATTATCCTTAGATTTGTATCTTCTTTTATCTTTCTTCCCATGAAGGCATGCATTGCAAAGAGTAAGAGGAATCTTAGTGATTTTAGGCATATGACTGACTAACCCTTTTGAACTGATCCTCACCAAGTTGTCAAAATTTATATGTACAAATATCCTATTATAAATACATCTTTCCTCTAGTTTATTCATGTAACACTCATTTTTAGATTCATGAAACACATACTAGATATTGTCTACCTTATGAATATTTACAACTAATTTTCTAGACTTGGATAATCTCACTTCACACCCTTTATCATGAAAGGTCAGAACATTTCCTTGCTTACACATTTAGATAACACTTAGATGATTATGTTTAAAACCTTCTACATATAAAACATTTTTATTTTTAGTATGACCATTGTCCAAACTTATATAACCTTTGTTAACTATGTTATCATAATTATTGTCACCGAATATTATTGAACCTAAATTTTGTTTTTTGGGAGAGATAAATTGACTCTTTTCACCTGTCATATGACTTGACAATCCACTATGTATGTACCATTTCTTGTTTTCATTATCTTGAGTACTTAATGTAGTTTTAACAAACATTGACTCTTCCTTTGGTTGACTACATAAAGTTTGCATCTTCGTTTCTTCAATCCTGGATTTGTCTTCTTTGAACCATTTGATGGTGTTAATAACTTGAATGTCCTTTTTCCGATAGGCCCTCTTGTATTATTTATCTATATATCAATATGGATTTAAGTTGTAACATAGAACCTCATTTATATTCTTTGAAAATAAAGTATAGTCCCTATATCTATGATCATATTTACTAAAAGTGTAATAGTACCCATTTAAGATATAACTATAATTGTTTATGTTAGACATTTCTTTTATTTGACCATTAATAAACCAATAATTTTCATCTTTACATTATTTGGTAGAGCTAGGATTCTGATTGTCTTTAGATAAAATCACATCTATATTTGACATAGCTTTACCTTCCAAATTATTCATTCTTTTATTCAATCCTTTATCCATCATATCCTAAAAATTCTTGACTATTTTTTCTAATTCATCTATTTGTGTCTTCCCACCATAAATTCTTTAATTAATCTCATAACATATTGAGGAAGTTATATCTGAATTTTTATTTCCATTTGTGTTCTTCAATATTTCATTCTCTTACTTTAGATGTTTAATCTCTGATAGAGGACATAACAACTCACCTTGAAGTTATGTCTTAGCTTCTTTCTCATCCATTGTACCTTTGATCACCTTTAAGTGGTTAAATGTGAAAATAAGGTGTGGCTGTGATACCAATTATTAGAGGTAAAATCATTGGAGGGAGTGGGGTAAATTAGTGATGGAATAAAATCAAATTCAATTCCAATCCTTCAAACTCTTAACCATTCAACATAATCATTCATGAAGCATATAAACCATTCATTGCAATGAACAAAGAAAACCATGCAAGATCAAAGCACATAACACATGAATTATGTGGGAAACCCTCTTGGGAGACTAAATCCACTCTCAATCCTAAAAACACATGGAATATAGTCCTATAATAAATCACAAACAAGAGACTTTAGTGAAGCACCCACTTCATATGGAACACCAACCCCTAAGCATGGGTAAACTCTCACTTGCCCTAGATGTTGAGCACCCACACAACAACTTCTGATATCAACACCTCTATAAATTTTATTTCCTTTAAATATTATGGAGAAATAATGACTAACATCTATCTTCAACCCTTCACATTTTATGAAGCCTTCACACAGAAGCAATGCATCCAAAATAACCTTTTGGATCACTCTACACTTCTTCTCTCATTCTCAATCATCAACCCTATAAAAATATTAGAAAATCATAAATATGACCTTTGGGTCACACAAATATTGAGATAAATTATTTAAACTTTGATATATATATAAAATCAAGCCCTAATAACAATATATACAATGATAAACAACTCTAAAACTTCCACTAAAAAGACACCAAGATAAAACTAAAAAATAAATAACTTGCGCTAACAAACTAAAGCTAAAAAATTTAATAAGAATATTAATTATTCCAATATTCCCCCCTTTATTACATTTTAAAAAAAAATATACCCCTGAAATAGATCAAGTTTTACCTTTTCAAGAGACTTGGTGAGTATATATAGTATTTATGAATCTGTCAGGTAGTATTAGAGCTAAATATGGTGATTCAAAACTTGTTCTTTGATTTAATGAAAGTGAACCTCAATGTGTTTGGTTTGTTCATGAAATAATATATTCTTCACAAGGTTCAAGACACTTTGATTATTGTAGAATAGAATTGATGGCTAATATTCAATAATCTCTATATCATACAAAATGTGACATATCTATATTGCTTTGCATATAGCTCCTTGTGTAGCGTGATATTTTATCTATGTGGATGAGAGAGAAACTAATAATTTATTTTTTTTCATACATGAAATTGGTATAAATTAAATATGAAAAATTTATCTTGATGTATATTTTATATCATCAATAAATCCAAAATAGTTCAAGTAAGTGTACCCCTACAAGAAGAACTAACTATTCTTCTTGTATTCCAGACCATACTCAAGTGTACCTCAAACATATCTCAAAACATGTTTTGATATAATCTAGTGAAATTTATTCAACTCCTTCATAAATATAGAAAGATATCTCATAGCAAAACATATATCTAGCCTAGTGTAGGTTAAGTAGATGAGACTCTCAACGAGCTGAGTTATATCCACTTGAGGGGAATCCTAGAAATGAGAGAGTTGTCAACCTTTATCCATAAATGTTGAAAGAGGTTTATATTATAATATTCTATGCTTTTCAAGGAGTGTCTTGGCATATTTCATTTAGGAGATAAAGATTTGATTCTATTTTTTCCATATTTCCAAGCCAAGGTAATAATATAGTAGCTAAAAATCAGTCATATCAAAGGATTTTTTTAGGTCATTCTTTACGTCATCAACAAGATCATCTAAACTACCAGTGATCACAAGATCATCCATAGACAAGATAATAATGACAATATCTATACCAACCTTCTTGATATACAAATTGGAATTAGAAGGGCTATGAATGAAACCATGTTGAAATAGGTGATCATCTATTTTTATGTACCATGCTCGAGGTGCTTGTTTAAGTCCATAAAGATACTTAACTAGATGGCATACCTTATGTGGATGTTTTTCATCGATGAAACTTTTGGTTAGGTCATATATACTTATTCTTTCAGATCACCATTTAGGAAAACACTCTTGATGCCCATCTACTAAAGTTTCCATCTATACTATGTTGCCAATGTGCAAACAATTATGATGGTCTTCATCTTAATAGTGGGTAAAAATGTCTCCTTATAATCAGTTCCATCTTGCTAATCATAACCCTTTACAACAAGTCATGTTTTGTGTTTGTCAATGGATCCATATACCTTATAATTTGTTTTGAAGATCCATTTATAGCCAATGGATCTCTTCCCTATAGGTAGATTGACAAATTCCCACATCCCATTCTTGATGAGGGCATCATATTTTGCATCCATAAATTTATTCAACTAGGGTTTACTTAAGGCCACTTGAACTATCTCTAGTTTGGTGTTGTCAACCATTGAACTCATGAGTGCAAGATTGACTTCATCTCTAACATATCTTCTTATTAGAACTCATGATGATGTGTCTAGAGGAGAGCTCAAGTGTGATTCCTTGACTATGAAATATATCCATTTAGGACATCATTTTGTCTAGTGATTTGATGAAGAATTACCCTGTAGATTACCAAGATCAATGAACAATTCTCCTTATTATAGCTCACCTTCTTCATGCTCATCATCTAACTATGGGAATAGTTTATGAGAGGTGGTCTGGTCTATCTCCTTCTATGCCAATGAGTCAAAAGATGACTTATCACAAACCACATCACAACTTTCATAAATCTTCTTCATCTCAAGATCCATGAGATGGTATGCTTTAAAGGCAATGCTATGCCCCAAGAAAATACACTAGAGGGTCTTTGGCTTGATCTTATTCCTCTTTTTATCTAGAACATGCATATTAGAAGTAAAACCAAATACTTGAAAATGATAAATAGATGGTTTATGTCCACTCCATACCTCTTCTAGTGTCTTATCTAGTAAGATATTTTTTAGTGCTCTATACTACTTATACCTAAAATTGTGCCATCAAATTTGTAGTGGATAGCATGTAATGAGCCATCTCCATGACTAAGCAATTGTGTTATTCTACTCTTCCATTCTACTAAGGTGTGTAGGGATCAGTTAGGTGTTTCTTGAAGCTATGTTTCTTTATAAATGTTGAGAACTCTTTTGATGTGGATTCCCCCCTTGATCTAAGTGGAGGAGTTGAAATTTCATCCCAGACTATGTAACAACATGCTGATAGAAGGTCTTGAATTATGCAACAGCTTCACTCTTATTTTTGAGAAAGAACACCTAATTATTGTAATAAAAGTCATTAAAAATAAACTAAAAGTACCTAAATCCTCAATGGGATTCTAGCATGGGTCCACACAGATCATTATGCACCATAGTAAGTAATTCCTTGGCATATGAGGAACTCAGCTCAAATGGAACCTGATGTTGTTTTTCTATAAGACAACTAGGACATATCAACAAAGAATGAGAAAACTAAGGAATTACATGTACCATTACATTAGAAATAAGATAGAAAAGGGAACCAAAAGATAGATGCCCATAGTAATAGTGCCAAAGTGTAATGAATTTTATTGTAGAGGTAGTGAGTACAACTTCACTGGTTGAAACTACATCTAAAATAAATAACTGATCCTTCAAGAAGGCTTTATAATAACTTAACCTTATCAAGAAATGATACATGATTTGATGCCTTGTTTTATTAAAAACTCTACTTTTATCTTATGATTCAATAGTTGATTGATAGATAAGAGATTTGTTGTCAAACTAAGGACATAGAGTACCTTTGTGAGAACACAACATCTTTTCTTGAGAGGAATGGTGATACATCCAATTCCTTATACAACATACTCTCTATCATTAGTAATTAAAACTCAATCTCTAGTTGGGTGAGTTGTCAGTGGATTGAAGATTTCCTTACATCTAGTCATGTGTTTGATGGTACTAGATTTTATTAACCAAAATTTACTTGTTGTTGTTGAGGTTTGAGAGACTAGTACAAGGTCATCATGGGCTCCATATGGTGGTTATTCTTCTACTTCATCATCAAATGAATTATCTTCTTGATTTTGTGCTATTACATTCCATTTCTACTTCTAATGTTGAGGATGTCTCTTAGATTTCTTTGAATCTTCTTTACTGGAATAGCCCTTATGACTAGATTGGCCTTAAGCCAAGGAATTATACCAATAATGATTAGTATCATGCATGTGGGTTTTACAAATGTAACACCACCACTTTGGATTATTAGTCTTCTACTATTGTTGATTTTTTTATGGCTACTTTTAAGGTCCTTTCTTGAATTTTAGACCCTATTTCTTGGAGATTAGGGCTTTGTCCTCAAATTCTTCATGCACAAACTATATTGCTTATTCCTATTAAAGTAAATTGACTAGTTATTTAAATGACACAAATTACTTGGTAATGTTGAGTGTCATAATGAACATGTAAAACTAAGATGGGAGAGATCTCAACATGATCAAAACTAGCATCTTGTCCTTGATCTTTTTTCCAAGTGTAACAAGTTTTGCTTGTAGTTCTATAACCCAGCATAAGAAATCTTCAACCTTTTCAATTGATTTCATACTAAGTGTATGAAGAAGTGATTGTAAATGTAAAATTTTTGTCTGGTTCTTCACATCATAAATTGTGAACAAAATGTCCCATACCTCCTTTGATGTATATGCATCATGAACATGTAGTTATACTTCATCAGTAATACTAAGAGTTATAAGCATGAGCGCTTTTGCATCTAACTTGTCAAACTTATTTTGATCATCTATTTTGATAAGATGGGTCACTATTCTAGTGATGATTCCCCATAATTCTTCAAATTAAAGAATCATTCCATATTCATCTTCTAGGTAGTAAAATTTGGCCCTTTCAAGAGCTAGGCATCTGATAGTAATAACCTAGGTGTAGACATATTTGTGTGTTTCCTTACTTTATTTTTACAATAAAATTACAAGAAAAATAGGATATATTACTTCAAAGTTTCAAAAAATTTGTATTTTTTATTTATTTACAAAGGAGTGTACCTTTTTTTAAAGGTTTAACACTATTTTCATTAACAACGGTATGTCATAGAAAGATGGGCTTGGTATGCTCATGAATTCAAACATATATGATTTTTGGTGCATTATTCTTCATGTTCATCATCTATATCATAGCCTTCTTCAATAATTTTGCTAATATTCTAAGCTTGACACTTCACATCAAATAGGAAATAGTTGAGGAGGCCCTGGCGTACTAGTTTGTCAAGTTGAAGATTACTAATGTCTTTAAGGGAATCTTGTAAGGAAAAATAGAATCCAATGGGATTCACTAAAAATTATTGTTTTATAATTTCAAAAAAACTTAAATGTACCTTATTTACCAGCTATCACCTTTATGTAGATCTATAGATATTCTACACACAAGTCATGGATGATGTTTTTAGGCTCTCCTTCCACATGTTTATGCTTTACAGGTTGTGGCTATAACTATGGGATTTCATGATACACTCTTATTTTTCATTATACTATTCATCATACTCTTCTTTTGTTGGATACTCAACTAGGGTATCATGTTAACTTTCTCCAATGTCACTTTTGCTCCTAGGATTTCAATGTTTTCACTATAGGTTTTAGACAGTGTTCAAACTTTTTGAACACTATCAACTTCTTCTCATTTGAAATATTATTTGGAAAAAATAATTCACCATTCCTCTCCATGGATATTGTGATCAATCTTGTGTCAATGTCTTATAGTAGTATTATATTCTCTAGGATTCATCATGGCTCTTTCTACCTAGGCTTACATTCAGGCTACAAGCTTCATTCTAGATCTGATACCAAAGTGAGACAAATTATTGAAAATTTAATATATATAAAATAAATCCCAAACAAAAATATATATAATGATAAATAGTTATAAAACTTCCACTAAAAATACACCTAGATAAAATTGAAAAGCAACTAACGTACGTTAATAAACTAGAGCTAAACAATGTAATAAGCATATTAATTATGCAAACATATATTAATCACACTAATATTATCTTCAATACCTTTTCCAAGCTTACTCACACTTAACTATTCTTCACACATCAACTCTAAAAGCCTTCATCTTTTTTTATGCTCTTTATAGATCCTTCATGATCACCACCTTCTTAGTTAGACACAAGACATTACTTAACCCTTAATTCTTATATCCAACTTAAAAAATATCAATACCACCTACATAGGCCAACCATATCTTTGATATATCAAACTTAAAAAGCAAAATCTTTCAATTAGGACTAATTAGCCCTTTTAGGTCCATGGAAACCTATTCACCCCTTTAACACTTCATCGAGCTAAAATAGAAACAAAAACCACTTCAAAGCACATAAATCCATGAAAAATTATCCATAAGACATACTAAATTTATTTTTTTCATCACCACACTCCTATACATATTCAAAACCTTTCAATCAATTACCTTGTGCATGAAAAGACCATGAAGTAACAAATTGTCAAGTTCTAAGCAATGGTTCATACTGAATATCAATTAGTCAAACCACAAAAATCCATATAAATTATCCTCATGTAGTAAAAAACACTCTCCAATGGATAATTAATAATTAAAAATCCAAAGACCATCAATAAAAACTCAAACATCCTTCTCAGGTCACTTGCAGAAGAAAGTCAAACAACTTTGAATAACAATAAATGCAAATGTATGACTAGTCAAACCTCTAAATCAATTTTAATAGAATAAAATTGAAGTTATATACTAATTATATTTTTAATCCAAACTAATATTCATCTATCATCAAAATTTATAGGCAAAAAATTATAGACTAGTTTTCCTTTGTAAATTCAAATATTTGAATTCAAATGGTCATTTTTTAATGCAAATTTGGCTATGGAAAATAGTGAAATATACCTAGAATAGAAACTTTGAACCATAATAATGTTTTATATACATCATTTAAAAGATATTAAATTTTAAACACATGATCTAAGAACAAATTTGAACAAACCCTTGTAGCCACTTTATTCTTAAACCTTTACATGTGTGAATGTTGATGTCATCAATCTACTTAGAAAATTTTGCCAAGATGACTAGTATAACTTAGACCTTTACAAGAATAATTATATGAATTATTTTCACTTCCACAAGTACACCATGGACTCCTTACACCCCATATAACCCCTCAAACAAGGTTTACACATAATCAACATCCATCATCTTGCCTAACCAAGTAAACACTGTAATGTCCATGAATGATCACTAAGGCACACTTTGTCATTGACATACTAGCATACTTGACACATCATGAACACCCTCGACCACCTTGGAGAGATAATTGACAAAAAATCAATGATTTCCCCCTTTTTAATGATTTTTCAGACTTGTAAACACCAACATAGAGCTATGTGCATACTCTTTCTCCATCTACAAACACTTTCTCCCCCTTTGAAACAATGCCAAAGTGGGCTTACCTATTGATCTTGAGGACCTATAAAAGTTTTCAAATTCAATATAAAAAATTCACCTCCTATAAGAGATGATAGAAACTACCCCTATCACTATGCATACCATTTCTTACCATGACTATCTTAAACCTTCTCATTGAAAAAAATCATATTTAACCATGCACTAATCTATGAAGAAGAAATGAAATATAAACAAGTCCTCTACACACTCCAATAATTTTTCATGATTTAACTAACTAAACCAAGTTTCAAAGATTGACTAAAACTTGCCTTTTAGGCCAATGTCTTTGAAAAGATTTCTTGAAGCTTTTCATTGCAAATATTTGGAGCAAGCACATGAACATTTTTCTACCCATTAACTAGTGACATTATATTGATTTATAGAAGATGAGATGACTCCCAAACATTATCTTAGATATTCAAATGTTTATTTTGTCAATGTTTTAGTCATAATATCTAAAATTTATTCTTTTATATGCACATACACTAAATTATATTCACTTGTCCTACTAGATATTCACTTTTTATTGTGTTATATAAATAAATGATATATAATATAAATGTGCTTATTTTTTGAGTAAATAATAGGATTTTTTGAGATAATAATTTCACTAGTATTATCAGAATAGATAGGACAAGGTTAATTTTGTCTTACCTTATAGTCTTCCAAGGTTTACTTCATCCACATCACCATAGTGCAATAAGAAGTAGAAAATATATACTCAGGTTTTGTAGTTGATAGGGATATAAAATATTTTTATTGATTATCTACGACTCTAATCATTCACCCATGAAGAAAATGCCACCACTATTACTCATCCTATCATCCACACATCCTACCCAATCAGTATTAGTGTATGTCCTTACAATGAAATCTTTGCTCCTAGGGTACCATAAACCATATTCTATGGTGATCTTAAGATACCTTAATATTATTTTGATTGATTTCAAGTGAGACTCTCTAATATCATATTGAAACCTACCTATAAGGCCTAATACTTGCATGATATCATGACTAGAAGTAGTAAAGTACATAATACTTCTAATCATGGATCTATACAAGGTTTGACCAACCTTTGGTGAGTTATATTGTTTACTTAATTTGTATTATGTGATCATTGGAGTATCCATTGGATTAAAATCTAACATGTTAAACTTCCTTGGGATATCCTTGATGTATTTTTATTGTGAAATGAATATCCCTACATCAAGTTGGTTAATTTCCAATCCTAAAAAGAAATAAAGTTCTCCCAACATTTAAATTTCAAACTTAGTATTCATAGCATCTATAGACTCATGGTGTCATTGTCAAGTTCAAAAACTATTACATCAACATAGACTACCACTAATAATTGATGACTTCCCTTTATCTTAATGTACAAACTATTGTCAAATACCCCTCTTTTGAAGCCTTGGATCAATATAAAATTGTCTAATCTATCACACCAACCTTTAGGAGATTATTTAAGACTATATAAATCCATCTTTAATTTACAAACATGGTCCTCATTACTTGTCATGGAAAAAACTTCAAGTAGCTCAATATAGACTTCTTCATTTAAGTTTCCATTAAAAAAAGTAGATTTCACAAACATTTGGTAAAATTTGAAACCTTTGAAGATTTCAAATGAAAAGAAGAGTCTATTTTTTTCCATTCTTGCCATAGGAGAAAAATTATCATCAAAGTCTATTCCTTCAGGGTGAGCATATCCTTTATACACTAGTCTAGATTTTTTTTTTTTGACCTATCCTTTCTCATTCATCTTGTTTTTGAATACTCACTTAGTTCCTATCACATTTTTGTCTTTTCACCTCGGAAAAAAATTCCATGTTTCATTCTTTACTATTTTATCAAGTTTTCCATCCATTTCATATGTCCAATTTTCATCTTTTCTAGCTTCCAAGAATGTTTTAGGTTCAACCTTGGATAACAGAGTTGTATCTTGTTGATTCTAATTGATCAACATTCTGATTATAGTCTATAAACTATCATTTTCATTTCCACTTACTTGGGAAACTAGATAATACTTTTGTATTCTCCTAGATGGAGATTTAGTGTCCTATATTACCTCTTCCTCTTCATCATTTGATTGATTAGATATGCCTTCATTATTTGAACTAGGGTTCTCTATAGTGTCATTTATCTACAAGTTAGGCATCTCGATTTCACCCACCTCTTCAAATATTATATTATAAATTTCAACAACCTTATAGAGTCTCTTATTGAAAAATCTATAAGTAGAACTTAGGGAGGAATAACTCAAGAAGATGCCCTCATCAGACCTTGAATCAAATTTGCCTATATTTTATTCATCCCTCTTGATAAAACACTTTCTCCCAAACACTCTAATTTTTTTGACATTAGCTGCCCTATTTTTCCATAACTCATATGGAGTCTTATCACCTTTTACTCTAATTTTTCATCAATTTATTATGTATACTAATGTATCAATAGACTCTTCCCAAAATCCATTTGATAGTGTGGAATTTTGAAGAAAGGTTTTACTCATGTCTTGAATAATTGTATTTTTCCTTTCAACTACCCCATTCTATTGGGGTTTCCTATTAGTAGAGAATTATATTCTAATCTCTTGATCTTCACAAAAAGTATCAAACTCATGAGACCAAAGTTCACCTCCTATACCAAATATCACACACATGATTTTTGATCCCTTTTAATTTTCAAAAAGTTATTTAAATGCTTTAAAAATTTTAAAGGTTTTTGATATTTATTTAAGTAAATGTATCCAAGTCATCTTAGTAAAATCATTAATTAATAGCGTGAAGTAGATATTAACTTAAATACCTGGAGTTCTCATAGATCCACATAGGTTAGTGTGGATCAAATCCAATGGTATTATGGTGTAACTCTCCTTATATTTATAGCTTCTTTTGGTTTGCTTCCCATGAAGGCATGCCTTGCAAAGAGTATGAGGAATCTTAGTGATTTTAGGCATATACCTCACTAACCCTCTTAAACTGATCCTCACCAAATTATTAAAATTTAGATGTCCAAGTCTCTTAGGTCAAAGCTAGATTTCCTCTCATTGATTCATGAAACTCTCCTCCATTTTTGATTCATGGAACACATACAAGTTGTTATCTACCTTGTGAATATTTGTAACTAATTTTCTAGACTTGGATCTTTTTGCTTTACACCCTTTATCATGAAAATTCAAAACATTTCCTTGCTTACAAATTTAGATAACACTTAGAATATTGTGTTTCAAACCATATACATATAACACATTTTTAGTTTTAGTATGACCATTGTCCAAACTTATAGAATATTTTCCATCTATGTTAGCAAAATTGTTGTTACCAAATCTTATTGAAATTAAATTATGTTTTTTGAGAGAGATAAACTTGCTTTTGTTTCCCTTCATACGACTTGAGCATCCACTATTTATGTATCATTTCTCATTTTCATTTTCTTGAGTATGTAAGGTAGTTTGAACAAACATTGATGATTCCTTTGGTTTACTACCTAAATTTTGCTTCTTTTCTTCAATCTTGGATTTGTCTTCCTTGAACCATTTGATGGTGTTAATGACTTATATGTCCTATTAATAATAGGCCCTCTTATAGTATTTATATTTATATGTCTCTATTGATTATATTTGTAGCATAGAACCTCATTTTTTTTCATTGAAGAGAAATTAAAATCCCTATATCTATGACCATATTGAATACAAGTGCAAAAATACCCACTGAAGATATAACTATAGTTGTTCATGTTAGACATTCCTTTTATTTGACCATCAATAACCCAATAAGTTTTAAATTTAAGTTCTTTGGTAGACCTAAGACTTTGTTTGTCTTTAGATAAAATAACATATATATATATATATATATATATATATATATATATGACATAAATTTACCTTCCAAATGATCCAATCTTTGATTCAAGCCTTTGTCCATCATATCCTACAAATTATTGATTGTTGTTTCTAGTTTACCTATTTATGTCTTCACACAATAAATGTTTAAATTAATCTCATAACATATTGAGGAAATTAAATATAAAATTTTAATTCATTTCTTTTTCTTAAATATTTCATTATCTTCCTCTAGATGTTTTAACTCAAATATAACACATACTAGTTCACCTTGAAGGTACATCTCAGCTTCTTTGTCATCTATTGTACATTTGATCACCTTCAAGTGGTTAAATTTGAAAAGATGGTATGAATTTGATACCAATTTTTAGAGGTAAAATCACTGAGAGGGGAGTGAATTAGTGATTTAAGTAAATCAAATTCAATTTCAATCCTTCAAACTCTTACCCATTCAACATAAGCATTCATGAAACATATAAATCATTCATGGCAATGAGCAAAGAAAACCATGAAAGATAAAATTACATAATACATAAACTATGTGGGAAACCCTCATGGGGGATAAAACCCACTCTCAATCCTAAAAAAACATGGACCATATTCCTATAATAGGTCACAAACAAGATACATTAGCAAAGCACCCACTTTACAAGGAACACCAACCCCTACACATTAACAAGTACCCACTTGCCCTAGGTGTTGAGCACCCACACAAAACCTTATCATATCAACACCTAAAAAACTTATATTGACTTCCAATATAATGAATAAATGGTGACTAAAATCTCTCTTCAACCCTTCACACTTTCTCAATCCTTTACACACAAGCAATGCATCCAAAATAATCTTTTTGATCACTCTACACTTATTATCTCATTCTCAATCATCAACCTTACAAAACACCATTAAAATATTTGAAATATTAACTTTGGGTCACACACATATTCCTCACTTTGGTCTACTCTTCAATACATCCACCAAGCTTACTCATAATTCACTATTCTTTTGACATCAACTTTATAATCCTTCATCTTTGTTTATGCACTTTATAGAGCCTTCATGATCACCACCTTCTTGGTCAGCCACAAGAAATTACTTAACCCTTAAGGATTCTATCCCACTTAATAAAATACCAACATCACCTACATAGTTCTACCTTATCTTTAATAGATCACCCTTAAGTAGGAACGCCTTTCAATTAGGCCTGAGTATCCCTTTTAGGTCCATGAAGACCTATTCACCCGTTTAACACTTTACCAAGCTAAAATATAAACACAAGACCACTTAAAATCACATAGGTCCATGAAAAATGACCCCTAAAACACCCTAAAGTGATTCCATTCATCACTACACTCTTATACATATTCAAAACCTTTCAATCAATTTCTTTATGCATGAAAACACCATTAATGAACAATCAATCAACTTCCAAGTAATGGTTCATACTGAATATGGATTGGTCAAACCTCCAAAATATATAAAAATTATCCTCAAAGAGAATACAACACTCTCTAATAGATAAATCACATGAAACATCCAAACACCATTAATAAAATATCAAACATATTTCTCAAGTCATTTATAGAAGAAATTAAAACCCTCAGTCAACATTGAACCATAATAAATGTAAATGTATGACCAGTCAAACCTCTAAACTAATTTTCATATATTTCCCTATAATTTATTTACTAATTGTATTTTAAATCAAAAATAAAATTAATCCATCATAAAAATTTATAGGCAAAACATTGCATACTAGTTTTCATTTATAAATTCAAATATTTGAATTACAACAGTCACTTTTTAATGCAAATTTGGCTAAGTATAGAAAATAGTGAAATGTTTCTGGGAGAGAAAATTTAAACAATAATTAATTTTTATAGACATCATTTCAAGATATTAAATTTGAATCACATGTTCTAGGCACAAATCTAAACAAACCCACATGACCACTTTATTTTGACACCTTCACATGTGCAAATTCTGGTGTCATCAATTTTCTTAATTAGGAAATTCTACCAGGATGACTAAGATAAGCTAGACCTTCACAAGACTACTAAGATTAATTAATTTCACTTAAAAAATTACAACAACCACTCTTTACACCCCATATGACCCCTCAAACAAGGTTAACACATCATCAACATCCATCATCTTGCCTAACCTAACAGATATTGCAAGGTCCATGCATGATCACTAAAGCACACTTTATCATTTATCTACTAGCATAATTTACAACTCATGAAAAACCTTGTCCACCTTGGAGACATGATTAAAAACACCTCAAAAATCTCATCTTTTATCATTAATGACAACACTTATAAAAACTAACATAGAGCTATACACGTACTCTTTCTCCCTTTACAATCACTTTCTCCCCCTTTGAAACAATGAAAAAGTTGGATTACCTACTTATTTTGAGGACCCATAAATGTTTTCCAAGCTACAATAATAAAGGTACATCCTATGATAGATGATATAAATTCCCCCTATCACTATGCATACCATTTCTTACCATGACTACCTAAACCTTGCTCATTGACAACACTCATCTTTAACCATGCACTAATCTATGAAGAAGAAATGAAAAATATTAAGAAATTAGGAGTGATAAAACCTTAATAAAACTAATAGGGATAACCCATAATTCAACAAATCTTAGTCACCGCTTGAGCACCTTCAGACCATCTCCAACCATGATAAAACTTCATAGTTGCCTTCAAATTTCCTCTCACAAGCCAACTCCATGATCACTAATAGTTGTTAAATGAATTATTAAACCATTAAAGATGATAAAAATATACTAAAAAACTCATATTATAACAATCATACCTTGGTATTTTGGACAAAAATGACCAAAAGTCCATTTGAATTACCTAGCCTTATCTAGAGGCCTAATAACACTACCTAAACCTTGCAGAGCCCATAACATTCTATGTAGACACATTCATGACTTGAAATTATATATCTAAAGCACAATAATATTTCCCATTATTAATGATAACTTAAATTTTCCATCTCTTTATCTTCACCATATATCCTTAACAAACTGACCTATCAATTAGCCCTCCATTCATACAAATGCTCAATCATAGAAAGGACCATACACTTCCAGATGACTATAAAGTAATTTTTTAGCACAAATTTTGCCATTTAAATAGATTAATTATATTCATACCTTGAATACTTTGGGAATTTTATTAACCCATATGGGCTAAAACACTAGGGCATCAAAGATAAATGTGGTCATGATTATGCCTATAGACCCTGTGTATACCCCTATCACTATGCTAAAACACCTCCAACTAGTAATGTGATCAAAATTAAACATTTAGGGAACCTTTTAAACTTTTATACATTAAATAAAACTTGTATCAACCCTTGGTTAGCCTTATAGACCCCAAATACACCTAGTTTACATGATGAGCTCTTACTAGGTAGTAAACACTAAGTGAAAGGGTCAAACTAAACTAATGGTCATGAATGATTCTTTTGACCAATTGAAAACATATTAACCTATGGAATAAACTTGTACAAGTCCTCTCCAAACTCAAAATAAATATTACCTTTAATTATTCATGATTTGACCAACTAAACCAAATTTCAAATATTGACTAAAACTTAGCTTTAGGACCAATGTCTCTAAATAGATTTCTTGAAGATTTTCATCACAAAACTTTGGATAAATCACATGAAATTGTTGTTTATACCTTAAATAGTGACCTTATATTGATTTATAGAAGAGGATATGACTCCCAAACTTTTTCTTAGATATTCAAATGTTGCTTTTGTAAATGGTTTAGACATAATATCTGTAAGTTGTTCTTTTGTAGGCACATAGTCCAACTCAACACTTTGATTACTCACTTGTTCTCTCAATAAATGATATCTAAAATGAATGTTATTCATTTATTATTGCATAATAATATTATTTTATATAATAATTACACTAGTATTATCAAAATAGATAGGACATGGTCCATTTTGTATTACATTATAGCCTTCCCAGGTTTGCTTCATCCACATTACCTAGGTGTAATAGGAAGTAGTAGCTATATACTCAGATTTTTTAGTTGATATGGAAATATAGGCTTGATTATTACTTATCCAAGACACCAAGATTTCACTCATGAATAAAACACCACCACTGGTACTTCTCCTATCATCCACACATCCTTCCCAATCTACATCAGTGTATGTCCTTAGAGTGAACTCTTTGATATTGGGGTACCATAAACCATATTATATGGTGTTATTGAGATACCTAAGATTATTTTGACTAATTTCAAGTGATACTCTATAGTATCAACTTAAAACCTACCTACAAGGCCTACTACTTACATGATATCAGACTTATAACTAATAGAGTATAAAAGACTTATAGTCATGGATCTATATAAGGTTTGATCAACATTTCATGGGTAATTTTGTTTGATTAACTTGTATCCTATGACTAATGGAGTACTGATTATCTTACAATCCAACATGCCAAACTTCCTTAGTATATCCTTGATGTATCTTTCATGTGAATTGAATATCCCTACATCAATTTAGTTAATCTACAATCCTAAAAAGAAGAAAGTTATCCCAAAATTGATATTTCAAACTCAATATTCATGACATATATAAACTCTCTACTGATGGTGTCATTATCAGATCCAAAAACTATGTCAACTAAATACATTACCAATAATAATTGATGACTGGCCTCTATCTTAAAGTATAAATTTCTATCAACTACTCCTCTTTTGAAGCCTTATCTCAATAGATACTTGTCTAACCTATCATACCAATCTCTATGATCTTGTTTAAGACCATATAAATGATTATTTAGTTTATAAACATATTATTGATTAATTATCATGGAAAAAGCAGATTTCACATCCATTTGGTAAAATTTGAAATATTTGAAGCTTGCATATGATAAGAGTCTAATTGATTCCTCTTTTTCAGAGTGGATAAATTCTCATCAAAGTCTATTCCTTCAACCTGAGCATATCCTTTACACACTATTCTAGGCTTATTTGTTGTGACCTCTCCTTTTTCATTCATCTTATTTCAAAATACCCATTTAGTTCTTATCACATTTTAATCTTCTAGCCTAGGTACCAAATTCCATGTTTCATTATTTACTATTTGATGAAGTTTCTCATCCATTTCATATGTGTAATTTTCATCTTTGATATCCATGGTTCAACTTTGGATAACATAGGTGTAACTTGTTGATTCTGATTGATTAACATTCCCCTTCTAGTCTGCAAACTAGAATTCACATCTCTAATTACCTAGGAAATTGGATGATCCTTCTATATTCTCCTATATGGAGATTTATTATTCTATATTACCTCTTCCTCTTCATCATGTAATTTATTAGATATGCCTTCATTATTTGATATATGGTTATCTTTAGTGTCATTTATCTGCAAGTTAGGATTCTTGATTTCACCTACCTCTTCAACTCTTACATTACAATTTTCAACAACCTTGTGGAGTCTCTTATTGAAACATCTCTAAGTATAAATTATGGAATAATAACCAAAGAATATTCTCTCATCAGACCTTAACTCAAATTTTTAAAGATTTTATTCATCCCTATTGATAAAACACTTGCTCCCAAACATGCTAAAATGTTTGACATTAGCTACCCTATTTTTTCATAGTTCATATGGAGTATTATCACCATTTACTCTTATTTGTAATATATTTAAGATGTACACTTATGTATTAAAAACCTCTTCCCAAAATCCATTTGATAGTTTGGAATCTTGAAGCAAGGTTCTACTAATCTCTTGAATAGTTTTATTTTTCCTTTCAAATACCCTATTTTATTGGGGTGTCCTAGTAGTAGGGTACTATCATATAATCCCTTGATCTTAAAAAAAAGTATCAAACCCATGAGACAAAAATTCACCTCCTCTATATAATATCACACACTTTACTTTTATCCCTTTTCATTTTCAATAAGATCTTTAAATGATTTAAACTTCATAAAGGCTTCTAATTTTTCTTTGAGGAAATATATCTAGGTTATCATAGTAAAATAATCAATTAATAACATGAAGTAGATATTACATTAAATACCTCTATTTATTTTAGGTCCACATAGGTTAGTTTGGATCAACTCCAATGTTATTGTGCTGGAATTATCCTCATATTTGTAACTTCTTTTGGTTTTCTTCCCATAAAGGCATGCCTTGCAAAGATTATGAGGAATATTAGTGATTTTAATCATATGCCTCACAAACCCTTTTGAACTGATACTCACCAATTTGTCAAAATTTAGATGTCTAAGTCTCCTATGACAAAGCCTATTTTCCTCTAATTGATTCATGAAACACTCCTCACTTTTGGATTCATGGAACACATATAAGTTTTTGTCTACCTTGTGAATATTTGCAACTAATTTTATAGACTTGTATCTTCTCACTTCATACCATCTATCATGAAAGGTCAGAAGATTTCCTTTCTTACACATTTGGCTAACACTTAGAAGATTGTGTTTCAAGCCTTCTACATATAAAAAAATTTATTTTTAGTATGAATTGTATTTTTTGAGAGAGATAAACTTGTTTTTATCTCATGTCATATTACTTGAGCATAAACTATCTATGTCCCATTTCTTTTTTTCATTTTATTGATTATGTAAGGTAGTTTGATCAAACATTGATTCTTCTTTTGGTTCACTACCTAAATTTTTATTCTTCTTTTCTTCAATCTTGGATTTGTCTTACTTGAACCATTTGATGGTGTCAATGACATGTATGTCATTTTACAATAGGCCCTTCTATAGTATTTGGATATATGTCCCCATTGATTATAGTTATATCATAGATCCTCATTTCTATTTTTTAAAGAGAAAGTATAGTCCCTATATCTATGACCATATTAATTATAAGTGCAATAGTACCTATTAAATATATAACTATAGTTATTCATGTTAGAAATTCATTTTATTTGACCATCAATAACCCAAGAAGTTTCATATTTAAGTTCTTTGGTAGAGCTGGGACTCTACTTGTATTTAGATAAAATCACATCTATATATGACATAGCTTTACCTTCCAAATGATCCATTCTCTGATTCAAGCCTTTATCCATCATCTCCTGTAAATTCTTGACTATTATTTCTACTTTATCTATTTATGTCTTCACACGATCAATGTTTACATTAATCTCATAACATATTGAGGAATTTAGATCTAAATTTTTACTTTATTTCTTGTGCTTTGATCTTCCATTCTCTTCTTATAGATATTTGATCTCAGATAGAGCACATACTAGTTCATCTTGAAGGTATGTCTCAACCTCTTTGTCATATATTGTAACTTTGATCACCTTCAAGTGGTTAAAATTGCAAGGAATTTGTGGCGTTAATACCCATTTTTATAAGTATAATCACTTAGAGTGGAGGTGAATTAGTGATGTAATCAAATTAAATTCAATTCTAATCCTTCAAACTCTTAACCATTCAACATAAGCATTCATGAAGCATATAAACCATTCATGATAATGAACAAAGAAAACATTTCAATATCAAATCACATAACACATGAATTATGTGTAAAATAGTCATGGGGGATAAAAAACACTCTCAAGACTATAAACACATGGAATATAGTCCTATAAGAGATTAAAAACAAGAAACTTTAGTGAATCATCCACTTCACAAGGAACACCAACCCCTAGGCATGGACAAGCACCCACTTGCCCTAGATGTTGAGTACCCACATAACACCTTGTGATATAAACACCTATAAAACATTGATTACCTTCTGATTTTATGGAGAAACAATGAATAACATCTCTCTTCAACCTTTCACACTTTGTCAAGCCTTCACACATAAGCAATGCATCCAAAACAAACTTTTGGATCACTCTACACTTTTTTTCTCATTCTCAATCATCAACCATAAAAAATAATGTTAAAACATTGTAAATATGACCTCTAGGTCACACACATATTCTTCACATTACTCTTCTATTCAATCCATAGATCAAGCTTAATCACACTTCACTATTCTTTACACATCAACTCTATAAGCCTTCATCTTTGTTTATGCTTTTTATAGAGCCTTCATGACCACTACCTTTTTGGTTATCCATAAGACATTACTTAACCATTAAGGCATATATCCAACTTAAAAAAATATCAAATCCATCTATAGAGGTCAACCATAACTTTAGTAGCAACACCTTTTAATTAGGCCTAAGTAGCCCTTTTAGGTCCATAGAGACCTATTCACCCCTTTAACACTTCATCAAGCTAAAATAGAACACAATACAACTTCAAAGAACATATTTACATGCCAAATAACCCTTATACACCCTCATAAATTTATTTGATTCATCACTACACTCCTCTACATATGCAAAACCTTTTAATCAATTGCCTTGTAAATGAAAACACCATGAATGAATAAATAATCGACTTCTAAGAAATAGTTCATACTTAATATGGATTTTTAAAACCTAAAAAATCCATACAAATAATATTTAAGGAGTATAAAACACTATCCAATAGATAATTCACCATGAAACATCCATACACCATCAAGAAAAACTCAAACATCCTTCTTGGGTCACTTACAAAAGAAAGTCAAACCTTTGGTAAACTTTGAGTCACAATAAATGAAAATGTATGACCAATAAAACCTATAAACCAATTTTAAGTATTCCCCTTTAATTTAACTACTAATTTTATTTTCACTCCAATATAAAATTCATCCATCATCAAAAGTTATAGGAAAAATAGTGCATACTAGTTTTCCTTTGTAAGTAGAAATATTTGAATTCTAATGGTCATTTTTTAATGAAAATTTGGATAAAATATGGAAAATAGTGAAATATTCATGGGAGATAAAATTTTAACTACTATAACATTTGATAGACATCATTTAAATATCTTAAATTTTATACACATGCTCTAAGCACAAATCTAAATAAACCCATGTAACCATTTTCTTTTGACACCTTCACATGTGTGAATTCTGATGTCATCAATTTGCTTACTTAGGAAATTATACCAAGATGACTAGGATAACCAAGAAATTCATAGGATTACTTAAATGAATTAATTTCACTTACACAAGTACACCAATCAGTCCTTACACCCCATATGACGCCTCAAACAAGGTCAACACATCATCAATATTCATCATCTTACCTAACCAAGAAAACACTATAAGGTCCATGCATGATTAGTGAGACACACTTTGTAATTTACCTAATAAAATACTTGAAACCTCATGAAAACCCTTGGCCACCTTGGATACATCATTTAAAACACCTAAAAAATCTCCCCCTTTGTCATTGATTTCAACACTTGTAAACACCAACATAGAACTATGCACATACTCTTTCTCCCTCTACAAATACTTTCTCCCCCTTTGACACAATGGTAAATCAAGATTACCTATTGATCATGGGGACCTATAAATATTTTAAAATCCAACATGAAAAATGGACCTCCTCTTATTGATGATATAAACTCCTCCTATCACTATGCATACCATTTCTTACCATGACTACCTGAAACTTGCTCACTAACAACATTCATCTTTGGCCATGCACTAATATATAAAGAAGAAATGAACAATATTAATCAAATAGGAGTGACCAAACCTTAAGGACACTGAGGGGGACTCCCCCTAAGTCACCTAAGCTTAGGCACCCCTTAAGTACCTTCAAACCACCTCCAACCATGATGAAACTTCATAGTTGCCTTCAAATTTTATTTCACAAGCTATCTCCATGATCACTAATAGATGTTAAATACATTCTTATAACATTAAATATGATAAAAATATATTTAAAAACTCATATTAGAACAATCTTACAATGGCATTTTTGTTTAAAATGATTAAAAAGTTCATTTAAATCACCTACCCTTATTTAGAGGCCTAGTAGCCCTACCTAAATGTTGGAGAGCCCATAACATTCTATGTAGATACCTTCATGATTTAAAATTCCATATATAATTCAATCTCATATTCCCCCTCACTCATACCACTTTTCATCATCCAATACTTCCTTTTCACCATTACTCCTTCACAAACTGACCTATCAATTAGCCCTCCATTTGCACAAATGTTTAATCATAGACCAAACCATACACTTACAGATGACTGTAAAATTATTTTTGAGCACCAATTTTTCCATTTTAACATATTATGTAGATTATACCTCATCTCCTTTGGGAAGGTCATTAACCCACATGGGTTAAAATACTAGGGCATTAAAGACAAATGTGGGAAATATTACCATCTTACAAAAAACTTCAAATCCTTAAAATAATCTCACACCTGGAGGTAAAAAATACACACCATTATACCAATTATTAAGTTTTTAATCCTTAGGTAACCCATAGAATGATGAACATTGTTTTTGTCTTATTAGCCCTCAAGAAGGGACTGTCATACCTGAGAGCTATCAAAACTTTTCAACTTTCCCTCAAGAGGCTTTCAAATCCTAAAATCATATAGATAACACACTTATGATGTTAACACACATTTATATGTCACAAATTCACCTTTAACACTCATTAATATTAGGTTGACACCCAACAAGCTCATGATTATGCTTGCAAACCACTATGACAAAACACCTTCAACTGATTAGGTGATCAAACTTACATATTTAAGGCACATTTTTTCCTTGTATACATCACATAAAAATTTAAATAACCCTTTATTATCCTTATATATCCAAAATACACCTATTTTTCATGATGAGCTCTGACTAGGAAGTGAACATAGAGTAAAATGGTCAAACTAAACAAATTGTCATGAATGATTCTTTTGACCAAAAAAACACAATTTAACCCATGGAATACAATTTTATAAGTCCTCTTCACAGTTTAAATCAATATTACCTTCAGTTTTCATGATTTTAGCAACTAAACCAAGTTTTAAAGATTGACTAAAACTCACCTTTAGGACCAATGTCTCTAAACAGATTTCTTGAAGCTTTTCTTCATAAACCTTTGGAGAAATCACATGAAATTATTGCTTCCCATTAATTAGTGACCTTATATTTATTTATATAATAGTATATGAATCTCAATATTTATCTTATATATTCAAATTTTGCTTTTTTCAATGGTTTAGTCATAATATCTATAGGTTGTTCTTTTGTAGGTACATACTCCAACTTAACACTTTGATTACTCAATTGCTATCTCAAGAGATGATATATAATAAAAAAAAAGTGCTTACTTTTTTACTACATAAAAAAACTATTTAAGATAATAATTTCACTATTATTATCACAATAGATATGACAAGGTCCATTTTATCTTACCTTATAATCTTCCAAAGTTTACTTCATCCACATTACTTGAGTGCAATAACAAGAAATAACTATATACTTAGCTTATACATTTGATAAAGATATAGAGGCTTTCTTATTACTTAGGAAAGACACCAAGAATTAACCCATGAAGGAAACACCACCATTGGTACTTCTCCTATCATCCACATATCCTACCCAATCTACATCAGTGTATGTCCTTAGAGTGAACTCTTTTCTCCTAGGGTACCATAAACCATATTCTATGGTGATATTGAGATACATCAAGATTATTTTTATTTCTTTAAAGTGAGTCTCTCTAGGATAAGATTGAAACCTACCTACAAGGCCTACTAATTTCATGATATGATGCCTAGAAGTAGTAGAGTACAAAATACTTCGAGTCATAGATCTATACAAGGCTTGATCAACCTGTAGTGAGTCATCTTGTTTACTTTACTTGCATCTTGTGACCATTGTAGTATTCATTGGCTATGAAATGAATATCCCTACATCAAGTTGGTTAATCAAAAATCCTAAAAATAAATAAACTTATCCCAACATTGACATTTCAAACTTAGTCATCATAACATACGCAAACTATCTACTCATGGTGTCATTATCAGATCCAAAAATATGTCATCAACATAGACTACCACTAATAATTAATTATTGACCTCTATCTTAATGTAAAAATTACTATCAAATACCACTCTTTTAAGGCCTTAGATAAATAGATACTTATTTAACCTATCATACCAAGCTCTAAGAGCTTATTTAAGACCATATAAAGCCTTCTTTACTTTAAAAACATAGTCCTAATTATTTATCATGGAAAAACCTTTAGGTATCTCAATATAGACTTCTTCACATAAGTTTCCATTAAAAAAAAAATTAACATCCATTTGGTAAAATTTGAAACCTTTAAATATTGCATATGACAAGAAGAGTCTAATTGCTTCCATTCTTACCATAGGAGCAAAAGTCTCATCAAAGTCTATTCCTTCAACTTGAGCATATCCTTTACACACTAGTCTAGCCTTATTTATTGTGACCTCTCCTTATAAATTCATATTATTTTTACTATTTTATGAAGTTCTTAATCCATTCTGCATGTCTAATTTTCATCTTTACTAGCTTCCAGTAATGTTTTAGGTTCAACCTTGGATAACAGAGTTGTATCTTGTTGATTCCAATTGATAAACATTCTCCTTATAGTTTTTAAACCAACATTCACATCTCTAATTACATGGGAAATTGGATGATCCTTCTGTATTCTACTATATGGAGCTTTAGTGTCCTTTCTTACCTCTTCATCTTCATCATTTGATTGATCATATATGCCTTCATTATTTGAATTAGGGTTCTTTGTAGTGTCATTTATCTATAAGTTAGGCTTATTGATTTCACATACCTCTTCAAATCTTACATTATAACTTTCAATAAACTTGCGGAGTCTCTTATTAAAACATATGTAAGTAGAACTTACAAAGGAATAACCCAAGAAAATGCCCTCATCAGATCTTGAATATAATTTGATAAGATTTTCTTCATCCATCTTGATAAAACACTTGCTCCCAAATAGTCTAAAATGTTTGACATTAGACTCCCTATTTTTCCATAGATCATATGCAGTATTATCACCATTTAATCTAATTTGGCATCTATTTAAGATGTATACTAATGTATTATCATTCAATTCCCAAAATCCATTTGATAGTTTAGAATCTTGAAGCAAGGTTCTACTCATCTCTTGAATAGTTCTATTTTTCCTTTCAACTACCCCATTATATTGGGGTGTCCTAGTAGTTGAGTAATATATTCTAATCCTTTGATATTCACAAAAATTAACAAATTTATAAGATTAAAATTCACCTCCTCTATCTAATCTCACACGCTTGTTTTTTTATCCCTTTTCATTTTCAATAAGAGCTTTAAATGATTTAAACTTTTCAAATACTTCTAATTTTTCTTTGAGGAAATATATCAAAGTCATCCTAGTAAAATAGTCAATTAATACCATGAATTAGGTATTACCTTAAATGCTTTGAGTTATTTTAGGTCCACATAGGTTAGTGTGGATAAAATCCAATGGTACTTTGGTAGAATTCTACTTAGATTTGTAGCTTATTTTGGTCTACTTCCCATGAAGGCATGCCTTTCAAAGAGTATGAAGAATTTTAGTGATTTTAGACATATGCCTTACTAACCCTTTTGAACTGATCCTCACCAAATTATCAAAATTTAGATGTCCAAGTATCCAATGCCAAAGCTAGTTTTACCCTAATTGCTTCATGAAACACTCCTCCCTTTTGGATTCATGGAACACATACAAGTTGTTGTCTACCTTGTGAATATTTGTAACTAATTTGCCAGAATTGGATCTTCTCACTTCAAACCCTTTTTCATGAAAATTAAAAACATTTCCTTGCTTACACATTTGGCTAACACTTATAATATTGTGTTTCAAACCTTTTACATATAAAAAATTTTCAGTTTTAGTATGATCATTGTCCAAACTTACAAAATCTTTGCCAAATATGTTAGCAGAATTATTGTCACCAAATCTTACTAAACCTAAATTGTGTTTTTTGAGAGAGATAAAATTTATCGTATATCCTATAATATGACTTGAGCATCCATTGTCTTTGTACCATTTCTTTTTTTTCATTTTATTGATTATACAAGGTATTTTTAGTAAACATTGATTCTTCCTTTGGTTCACTACCTAAATTTTGATTCTTCTTTTCTTAAATCTTGGATTTGTCTTCCTTAAAACATTTGATGGTGTCAATGAATTGTATGTCCTTTTTTCCAATGGGCCCTCTTTTATTATTTTTCTATATGTCCCTATTGATTGTAGTTGTAGCATAGAACCTCATTTTTATTCTTTGAAGAGAAATTACAATCCTTACATCTATGACCATATTGATTACAAGTGTAACAGTACCCATTGAAGATATAAATATAGTTGTTCTTGAGTAGATCTATGACCATCAATAACCCAAGAAGTTTCTTTTTAATGTTTTTGAGTAGATTTATGACTCTGCGTGTCTTTAGATAAAATCACACACACACACACACACAAACACACACAGATACACACACACACACACACACACACACACACACACACACACACACACACACACACACACACACACACACACACACACACACACACACACACACACACACACACACACACACACACACACACACACACACACACACACACACACATGTGTGTGTGTGTGTGTGTGTGTGTGTGTGTGTATATATATATACATATGTGTGTGTGTATATGTATGTATATATATACACACACATATATATATATACATTTACATATATATATATATATATATATACATACATATATATATACATATATATATATATACATATACATATATATATATATATATACACATACATATATATATATATATATATATATATACATATATATATATATATATATATATATGTGTATATATATATACATACATATACATATACATACATATATATATATATATATGACATAGCTTTACCTTCTAAATGATCAATTCTTTTATTCAAGAGTTTATATATAATATCCTATAAATTCTTCATTATTTTTTCTAGTTTATCACTTTGTGTATTCACACCAATGATTACATTAATCTCATAACATATTGTGGAATTTAGATCTAAATTTTTACTTCCTATCTTATTCTTCAATATTTCATTCTCATCTTCTAGACATTTGATCTCTGATAGAGCACATACTAGTTCACCTTGAAGGTATATCTCAACCTCTTTGTCATCTATTATTCATTTGATCACCTTAAAGTGGTTAAACTTGTAAATAAGGTGTGTCTCTAATACCAATTATTAGAGGTAGAATCAATTAGAGGGTGGGTGAATTAGTGATGCAAGAAAATCAAATTTAGTTCCAATCTTTCAAAATCTTAACCATTCAACATAAGCATTCATGAAGCATATAAACCATTCATGATAATGAAAAAATAAAACCATGCAAGATAAAATCATATAACACATGAATTATGTGGAAAACCTTTAAGGGGGATAAGACCCACACTCAAGCCTAAAAACACATGGATTACAATCCTATAAGATATCACAAATAAAAAACTTTAGTGAAGTACCTACTTCACAAGAAGTACCAACCCCTAAGCATGGATAATCACCCACTTGCCCTAGATGTTGAGTACCCACACAATATATTATAATATCAACACCTATTTTTTTTTAATTTCCTTCCAATATAATGGATAAATAATTACTAACATCTCTCTTCAACCCCTCACACTTTTTCAAGCCTTCACACACAAATAATGCATCGAAAACAACCTTTTGGATCACTCTACACTTATTCACTCATTATCAATCATCAACCATAAAAATCACTATTAAAACATAAAAAGTATGACATCTATGTCACACACATATTCCTCACACTACTATTCTCTTCAATATATCCACTAATCTTACACTTCACTATTCTTCATTCATCAACTCTAGAAGCCTGAGCCTTCATGATCACCACCTTCTTGGTCAGACACAAGAAATTAATTAACCTTTAAGGATTATGTCCCACATAAGAAAATATCAACACCACCTACATAGGTCAACCATAGCTTTGATAGATCACCCTTAAGCAACAATACCTTTCAATTAGGCCTAAGTAGCTCTTTTAGGTCCATGGAGATCTATTCACCCCTTTAACAATTCACTGAGCTAACATAGAAGACAATACCACTTAAATTCACATATTTCAACACAAAATAACCCCTAAGAAAACCTAAAGTTATTACATTCATCACTACACTCCTTTGTATATGCAAAACCTTTCAATCAATTGCCTTGTGCAGGAAAACATTGTGAATGAATAAATAGTCAACTTCCAAGCAATGGTTTATACTAAATATAGATTGATAAAACCTAAAAAATACATATAAATTATCATTTAGGAGTCTAACACACTCTCCAATAGATAATTCACCATGAAACATATAAAACCCATCAATAAAAAATCAAACATCCTTCTTGGGTCACTTGAAAAAGAAAGTCAAAGATTTATTCAACTTTGAACCATAATAAATACAAATGTACGACTATTAAAATATCTAAACCAATTTTCATAGATTTTTATTGAATTTATATACTACTTTAATTTTTAATCTAACATAAAATTCATCTATCATCAAAATTTATATGCTAAACATTGTAGACTGATTTTCCTTTGTAAAATCAAATATTTGAATTCCAATGGTCACTTTTTAATGAAAATTTGGCTAAGTATGGAAATTAGTGAAATATACCTAGGAGATCAACTTAAAACCATCATAAATTTTGATATACATCATGTCAAGATATTAAAATTTAAATAAATTCTCTAGGCTCAAATTTTAACAAACCCTTGTGACCACTTTCTTCTGACACCTTCACACATTCAAATTTTTACATCATCAAATTTGCTTATTTGAGAAAATTTTCCAAGATAACTAGGATAACCTAAACCTTCATAAGAATACTTATATGAATTAATTTCACTTCCACAAGTACATCAATCACTCATTACACCCCATATGAACCCTCAAACAAGGTCAACACATCATCAGCATCCATCATCTTACCTAACCAAATAGACACTACAAGGTCCATGCATGATCACTAAGGCACACTTTGTTATTGACATACTAGCATAATTTACACCTCATTAAAAATATTTTATACCTTTTATAAATAATTTAAAACACCTCAAAAATCACCCCCTTTATCATTGATGTCAACACTTGTAAACACCAACACATAGCTATGCACACTCTTTCTCCCTCTACAAACACTTTCTCCACCTTTGACATAATGAAAAAGTGGGATTACCTGATGATCCTAAGGACCAATAAATGTTTTAAAATACAACATAAAAAATGGACCTCCTCTAAGAGATGAGATAAACTCCCCCTATCACTATGCATACCATTTATTACTATGACTACCTTAAATTTGCTCATTGACAACACTCATTTATGACCATGCATTACTCTATGAAGAATAAATGAAAAATATAAATAAAATAGGAGTGATCACATCTTAATAAAACTAAGAGGTACTCCCCCTAAATCACCTAAGCTTAGACACCCCTTGAGCACCTTCAGACCATCTCCAACCATGATGAAACTTCATAGTTACCTTCAAATTTTCTCTCACAAACCAACTCCATGATCACTAACAGATGTTCAAGCCATTATTAAAACATGAAAGATCCTAAAAATAGGCTAAAAAAGTCATAAGAGAACAATCATACATTGGTATTTTGGAAAAAATGACCAAAATGTCCATTTGAATCACCCAACATTATCTAGAGGCCTAATAACCCTACCTGAACTTTGCAGAGCCCATAAAATTTTGTGTAGAGATCTTCATGACTTGAAATTAAATATATTATGTAAAATAATATTCCCCCTCATTCATGCCAATTTTTATCATCTACTCTTCCTCTACACCATAGTTCCTTCATAAACTAACTTGTTAATTAACCCTCCATTTTCACAAATACTCAATCATAGAACAAACCATACACTTCCATATGAATGTAAAGTAATTTTTGAGTACCCATTTGTAAATTTCAAGAAATTATGAATCTTTGGACCTCAAATACTTTGGGAAGGTCATTAACCCACATGAGCTAAAATAGTTGGACATCAAAGAGAAATGTGGTTAACTTACCTTCTTACAGTCAAATCCAAATCTTGAAACTTCTCTCACACCTAGAGGTTACCAATACACACCATTAGACCAATTATTGAGATATTAATCTTAGAGGAACCCATAGAACCATGAATGTGGTTTTTATCGTTATGGCCCTTAAGAAGAGATTGTCATACCTGAGAGCCATCAAAATATTCAACTTACCTTCAATAGGCCTTGAAATCCTAAAACCATATAAATCACACCTATATGAGGTTAACACACATTTATATGCCACAAATTCACCTTGAACACTCACCAATCTTCATTTGACACCTAGAAAGCTCATGATTGTATCACTATGTTAAAATTCCTTCAAAAGATCATGTGATAAAACTTACACATTTTAAGAACCTTTTTTACTTGAAATCATCAAATCCAACTAACTTCAACCATTGGTTATACTTATAGACCCAAAATACACCTATTTGCATGATGAAATCTTATTAATTAGTGAACATTGAGCAAAATGGTCAAACTAAACAAATGGTCATGAATGATTATTTTGACCAATTGAGTACATATAAACCCATGAAATACACTTAGACAAGTTATCTCCACATTAAAAATCAATAATACCTTCATTATTCATGATTTGAAAAACTAAACCAAGTTTTAAAGATTGACTAAAACTTACCTTTAGGACTAATGTCTCTGAACATATTTCTTAAAGATTTTCATCACAAACCTTTGGAGCAAACACATGAAATTGTTGATCCCATTAACCAATGACCTTATATTTATTTATATAATAGGATATGCATCCCAAGATTTGTCTTAGATATTCAAATGTTGCTTTTATCAATGGTTTAGTCATAATATCTGTAAGTTATTCTTTTGTAAGCACACATTCCAACATAACACTTTGATTACTCACTTACTATCTCAAGAAATTATATTTAATATAAATATGCTTAGTTTTTGAGTTCATAACATGATTATTTAAGAAATTAATTTCATTAGTATTGTCACAATAGATAGGATAATGTCCATTTTGTCTTACCTTATTTTGTCTTCTAAGGTTTGTTTCATGCACATTACCTAAGTGAAATAGGAAGAAACAACTATATACTCAGCTTTTATAATTGATAGGGATACAGAGGCTTGATTATTGCATATCCAAGACACCAAGAATTCACCCATGAATAAAACACCACCACTAGTACTCTTCCTATCATTCATATATCCTACCCAATCTACATCAGTGTATGTCCTTTATAGTGAACTCTTTGCTACTCAGGTACTATAAACCATATTTTAAGGTGCTCTTGAGATACCTAAAGATTATTTTGACCAATTTCAAGTGAGACTCTCTAGGATTAGATTGAAACATACCTACAAGGCCTAATTATTTCATGATATCGAGCCTAGAAGTAGTATATTAAAATAGACTTCCAATCATGGATCTATACAAGGTTTGATCAACCTTTGGTGATTAATCTTTTCTAATTAACTTGTATCATGTGATCATTGGACTACTCATTGGCTTAAAATCCAACATGTAAAACTTCCTTAGCATATCCTTGATGTATTTTGCCTATGAAATGAATATCTATCCATCAATTTCGTTAATCTACAATCCTAAAAAGAAAGAAAGTTCTTCCAACATTGAAATTTCAAACTCAGTCTTCATAGCATCTACAAACTTTCTACTCATGGTGTCATTGTCAGATCCAAAAACTATGTCATCAAAATAGACTACCAATAATAATTGATGAGTTTCCTCTATCTTAATGTATAAATTATTGTTAACTACCCTTATTTTGAAGCCTTAGATTGATATATACTTGTCTAAAATGTCATACCAAGCTCTAGGAGCTTGTTTAAGACCATATAAAGCCTTCTTTAGTTTAAAAACATAGTTTTGATTACTTTTCATGGAAAAACCTTTAGGTAACTCAATATATAATTCTTCATCTAAGTTTCCATTTAAAAATGTAGATTTCACATCCATTTGGTAAACTTTGAAACCTTTAAATCTTGCATATGATAAGAAGATTCTATTTTCTTCCATTATTGCCATAGGAGCAAAAGTCTCATCAAAATCTATTCCTTCAAATTGAGCATATCCTTTACACACCAGTCTAGACTTATTTCTTGTGATTTCTTCTTTCTCATTCATCTTGTTTATAAATACCCACATAGTTATTTTCACATTTTTGTCTTTTGACCTAGGTACCAAAGTTCATGTTTCATTATTTACTATTTGATCAAGTTACTTATCCATTACATAGGTCTAATTTTTATATTTACTAGTTTCTAATAATATTTTAGGTTCAACCTTTTATAACAAAGTTATATGTTGTTGATTTTGATTGATCAATATTCTCCTTCTAGTCTACAAACTAGCATTCACATCTATAATTACTTTGGGAACTATATTATCCTTATATATTCTCCTAAATGGAGATTTAGTTTCCTATCTTACCTCATCCTCTTCATCATCTGATTGGTTAGATATGCCTTCATTATTTGAATTAGGGTTATCTATAGTGTCATTTATCTAGAAGTTAGGATTCTTTATTTCACCTACCTCTTCAACTCTTACATTATAACTTTGAACATCCTTATGGAGTATTTTATTGAAACATCTATAAGCAAAAAATATGGAGGAATAAGTCAATAATATGCCCTCATCATACCTTGAATCAAATTTCCCAAGATTTTCTTCATCCCTATTTATAAAACACTTACTCCCAAATACTCTAAAATGTTTGACATTAGCTACCCTATTTTCCAATGGATCATATGGAGTTTATCACCATTTAATATAATTTAGAATCTACTTAGTGATGTATTAGTAGCCTCTTACCAAAATCCATTTGATAGTTTGAAATCTTGAAGCAAGGTTATACTCATGTCTTGAACAATTGTATTTTTCCTTTCAGCTACCCAATTTTGTTGGGGTATTTAAGTTGTTGAGTATTGTCTTCTAATCCATTGATCTTCACAAAATGTATCAAACTCATCAGACCAAAATTCACCTCCTCTATCTGATCTCACACATCATATTTATAATTTTTATTTGAGGAAATATATCCATGTAATCCTTATAAAATCATTAATTAATATCATGAAGTAGTTGTTACCTTGAATGCTTTGAGTTCTTGTACATTCACATAGGTTAGTGTGGATATACTCCAATGGTATTATGGTAGAATTATCCTTAGATTTGTAGATTCTTTTGGTTTGTTGCCCATAAAAGCATGCCTTGTAAAGAGTATGAGTAATCTTAGTGATTTTAGGCATATGCCTCACCAACCCTTTTGAACTGATCCTCACCAAGTTTTCAAAATTTATATGTCCAAGTATCATATGCCAAATCTATCTTTCCTTTAATTGATTCATGAAACACTCCTCCCTTTTGGATTCATGGAACACATACAAGCTGTTGTCTATCTTGTGAATATTTGCAACTAATTTTCCAAACTTGGCTCTCTTCACTTCACACCCTTTATCATGAAAATTCAAAACATTTCCTATCTTACACATTTGGATAACACTTAGAAGATTGTGATTCAAACATTCTACATATAAAACTTTTTTAGCTTAAGGATGACCATTGTCCAAACTTACAAAATTTTTGCTAGATATGTTAGTAGTGTGTTTTGAGAGAGATAAACTTGCTCTTGTCTCATATCATATGACATGAGCATCCATTATGTATGCACCATTTCTTGTTTTCATTCTCTTTAGTATGTAAGGTAGTTTGAACAAACATTGACTCTTCCTTTGGTTCACTACCTTAATTTTGCTTCTTCTTTTCTTCAGTCTTGGATTTGTCTTCCTTGAACTATTTGATGGTGATAATTACTTTTTGTTCTTTTTCAAATATTCCCTCTTATAGTATTTGGATACATGTCCCTTTTGTTTGTATTTGTATCATAAAACCTTATTTATATTCTTTCAAGAGAAAGTACAGTCCCTATATTTGTGACCATATTGATTACAAGTGTAACAATACTCATTGAAGATATAAATATAGTTGTTCACGTTAGACATTCTTTTTATTTTACCATCAATAACCTAAGAAGTTTCCTCTATAATTTCTTTGGTAGATCTATGACTCTACTTATATTTAGATAAAATCACACACACACACACACACACACACACACACACGCGCACACACACACACACACACACACATATATATATGTATATATATATATGTATGTATATATATATATATATATATATATATATGTATGTATATATATATATATGTATATATATATATATATGTATATATATATATATATATATGTATATATATATATATATATATGTATATATATATATATATGTATATATATATATATATATATGTATATATATATATATATATATGTATATATATATATATATATATATATATATGACATTGATTTACCTTCGAAATGATCCATTCTTTGATTCAAGTCTTTATCCATCATATCCTACAAATTCTTGACTATTGTTTCTAGATTATGTATATGTGTATTCACACCATCAATTTTTACATGAATATCATAAAACTAATTCAATGGATAATGAGTTAACTATGGTTGACTCATGTAAAGCCAAATAATGAGATGGAGAAAGTTTTAGAACATATCTATAGTGGTAGAGAATATCATCTAGATGCTTTTAACATAATCTGCTAGCTAAATAGTTAGCTAATATTTTTACACAAAACTTACAACCTAAGGTGGCTCATAATCTATGACTCGCTTATGAAAATACATTCAAGGAAATCATAGACAAGTATGTACATATTGAGAAGGAAATTATCAGTAAATGCCTTATCAATATTTATTCATAGCATTAAATGTCTAATTAGACCTAATTGCTTATTCAACCTATTGTAGTAGATAAACAAAAAGGGTTTAAAAAGAACAAGAACATGGTAGGTAATGAGGTGAATAAATTAAGAAACATACAAATGGTGAAAGCTTCACTAGTTATAAATGTGAAACTAGCCCTACCTAATCCACCAACTACTTTAAAAAGGGCTCTTTAATGAAGTGAATTCAATAAATACAAAGTATTCAACAAATTGGGATAGCTTGTTGAAGTCATGTTTCAAAATCTCATAGAATTTAATTTGATTGTGTGGCCTATACCAAGGCTATTTTTTGAAGATCAACCTAAACCTGATTAGTACTGGGTAAATGAGTTTTATAACGTCCATTTTTTTATCAGCCGTGGCATTTATCAATGTGTTCAATTGAGAAATATCATTGAATATTCGATTAAAAAATAGTGAAATTGAAGTGAAACATGTAGTGTAAAACATTAATCAAGATATGGGAATCTATTAAGACACATTTCCTAAACATAATATACATCAAATAATAAATAATTAGAACTAAGGTCAAAACCAACATGAACAATCATGAGGCCAAAATAGTAATTAGCACTATCATAATCAGTATCATGATACCCATGCTAATAACTTAGGTTATAATAACATGCTTTATGATTAAAATAGCACCATGGGATGCATTTCTATAAATTACATTACCACCATCACTATCAAAGATCATGATCTATCTCATACTTCATGAGGTACTAGAAACCCTATTTTAGGGTCAACACCCTCTTCTTTAAATAATATTACATCAGGTTCAAGAAAATCTATTGTACCTCAATTTTTATGGGTTATTATTTTTTTACCCCCTTATTCTAATTATAATGTCTCCTTTTCAACTCTATATTACACAAGTGAAACTAGACGCACTTGATGTCAGGATCTTAACAAGAACAATTCATTACTTTTGTGCAAACAACTAAATATAGAATTAAACCAGAATAATAAGTAACTAAAAATCAAAATCAGCAAAGAACATGAGATACAAGAAATAATGAAAACTTGTATTAAACTCTTCCAGAAGGAAATACAATTGAAGATATCTCTCTTTCTTCCACACCTCTCAGATGTATAGACCTCTTTTCCTCAAGAGTTTTCTCTCTATCAATTACAAACATAATTCAATCCTTGAATTGTCTATCTTACATGTCTGTTACACAAGCTATGAAGATCTATCCCTATTATATAGAATTAGGGATCATGAGCTATGCATTCTCTACCATTAGATACACCTCTTAATCAAAGGTTCAAATCAGTCCTACCAAAAATAGAAACGCAGACTTACAACTAATAGTTAATCTAATCATGCAAATAATCTGCTCATCCCACAAAAATAGACTCTTGGAATGCATAGGTGATCAACGTCGGTCCCTGTCTGTCTGCACATGACCGACATCGACTAATCCATAAATGACATCAGCAGACTCTGGTCAATCCCTGACTAATGTTGGTGACTATGTAAATACAACAGCCTTGCAATTTGCTCATTGGTGAAGCTTTTAGCTCCACAACTCAACAATCTCCCACTTGGAGATAAACAGTTGCAACTGTACCTATACAACAACATCTTCTAGCTTCTCCATCTTCAAGATCAATCTTAAAGACCAATAAAAGTTGAATGAAGATTCAACTTCTCCTTTGTTACTAGTTTTATTAACATATCATCAGGGTTCTTATCTGTATGGATCTTTTCTAGCTTCAACTCACCATCCTCCAATACCTGTCTAATGAAGTGATACCTAAGCTGTATATGTTTGGTTTTTGAATGAAAGGCTGAATTCTTTGCCAAATGAATTGTACTTTGACTATCACTATACAATATACAACTCTTTTTCTCCTTTCCCAACTCTTCCATGAACTGTGTCATCCATATCATCTCTTTGCTAGCCTCTGTGACTGTAATATATTCTGCCTCTGTAGTAGACAAGGCAACAATCTTTTGCAACTTTGAAATCCAACTAACTACCATTCCACCAATAGTGAAAACATATCCTGTGGTGTTTCTCCTACCATCTAAGTCACCTGCCATATCCACATCTACATATCCATGGAGAGAAGTGTTTAAACCTCCATAGCATATATGCCTACTGCTGGTCCCTCTCAGATATTTGAGAATCCACTGAACTGCTTTCCATTGTTCCTTTCTTGGATTGGCCATAAACTTACTAAAAACTCCCACTACTTGGGCAATATCAGGTCTGGTACATACCATTGCATACATTAAGCTCCCAACTGTAGAAGCATATGGAACTCTACTCATGTACTCAACATCGTCATGTGATTTAGGACACTATTCTTTGCTCAACTTGAAGTGTCCAGCCATAGGTGTGCTCACCGGTTTTGCATCCTGCATATTGAACCTCTCCAACACCTTGTTCACATAATTCTCTTGAGACAAAATAAAATTATGATTTTTCCTATCTCTCTTAATATTCATGCCAAGGATTTTATTTGCTACTCCTAAATCCTTCATGGCAAATGTGTGAGCTAATTTTACCTTAAGCTCAGAAATATCCTGCATGTGTGAACCTACAACCATCATATCATCTACATACAGCAACAAGATAATATATCTACCATTATCCAATCTCTTAAAATAAACACAATGGTTAGATTGACATCTACTAAAACCATGCTCAGTCATAAACCTATCAAATCTCAAATACCATTGTCTAGGAGCTTGTTTAAGACCATATAAGCTTTTCTTCAACCAGCACACAAGTTTCTCCTTACCTTTTACCTCAAAACCTTCTGTTTGATCCATATATATTTCTTCATCCAAATCTCCATGAAGAAATGTTGTCTTAATATCAATCTGCTCAAGATGCAAATCTTCAATAGCAACTAAAGACAATACAGTCTGAATAGAAATCATTTTTACTACAGTAGAAATTTTTTCACCAAAATCAATACTTAGTTTCTATGCAAATCCCTTTACTACCAACCTAGCCTTATGTCTCATTTGTCCATTCTCACCTTCCTTTAACCTTTAAACCCATTTGTTTTTCAGTGCTCTCTTTCCTACTGGCCACTCAACCAAATCCCACATTTGGTTCTCTTTCAAGGAATCAATCTCCTCAATCATGCCATGCTCCCACTGTTTCTGGGTTTCTGCCTGCATTGCTTCATCAAAACTCTTTGGTTCTCCACTATCAATGAGTAATAAGTAGAATAATGAAGGGGAATATCGAATTGGAGGTTTACTTACCCTTTTTGACCTCCTTATGGGCAGTTGAGACTCATTCATAGCTTGTTGTCGACCCAAATTCTCTGTCAATGACCGATCCCGATCGTCTCCAGGTTTGTGCCTGACCGACATCAATTCCACCTGACCGACATGAGTTCTTGTGTGACTGACGTCAGTTACTATCTGACCAATGTCGGTTCTTGTATGACCAATGTCGGTTCTTAGCTGACCAATGTCAGTGTCTATGTTTTTTTGAGTGTGAAAATTCTTTCCTGTGAGCTCATTTTGGATCATCACCTCATCCAATTCAACATTGCTCTGCTCAGTATTATTCAGCTTCTTGAGCTGATCACTGTACATCACCTTTTCATTGATAACAACATCATAGTTTCTAATAATTTTGTTAGTTCCTAGATTCCACAATTGGAATCCAAAATATTCAGAGCCATAACCAATAAAAGTGCATCTCATAAATTTAACATCCAGCTTCTTTCTATTTTCCTTATCAACATGCACAAAAGCTTCAGAACCAAAAACTCTGAGAAATGAAAGATCTATCTTTTTACCTGTCTAAGCCTCTTCTAGAATTCCACCATCCAGAGCAGTAGAGGGTCCTCTATTTATTAGGTAAACCATAGTATCTATAGCTTCTACCCAAAATTGTAAGGGTAAACTAGCATGCAACATCATACTCTGTACACACTCCAATATTATTCTATTCATCCTTTTATAAACTCCATTTTGCTGAGGTGTCCTTGGAACTATCCTTTCCCTATGTATTCCATTCATAGAATAGTACCTATTAAATTTATAGCTACAATACTCACCACCATTGTCAGATCTAAGACACTTCAATCTCAAACCTATTTCATTCTCAACCAAAGCTTTCCATTTCATAAACATGTCAAAAACATCAGATTTCTTCTTTATGTAATAGACCCATACCTTTCTTGTAGCATCATCAATGAAAGTAACATAATACTATGATCTTCCAATAGAAGCTACCTAAGTTGGTCCCCACACGTATGTGTGAACAAGCTCCAACTTGTGCTTCCTCTTTATTGACCCAGTTTTGAGAAATCTCACTCTCTTCTATTTTCTAAAAATACAATGCTCATAGAAATATAGATCTATGCTTTTCAAATCTGAAAGCTTACCTTTTGACTTAAGAACTTTCATTCCCTTCTCACTCATGTGGCCAAGCCTACATTACCACAACTTTGCATCCACATCTAAAGTAGATAATACAGAAGGAGAATAATTAGTAATACAATTACATAAATAGAGAGTACCTACTCTCTTACCTCTAGCTAATAAAAGTGCACCCTTGGAAACCTTCCAAGATTCAGCTATGAGAGTTACTGTACAACCCTCATGCCCTGACTTTCCTATATAAATTAAATTCCTCTTCAGGATGGGTACATGCATGACATCTTTCAACACCCATGTGTTGCCATTCTGCAATTTCAACTACACTTTTCCTTTGCCAACAATTTTACAAGGCTCATCATCCCCTAAATAAACTATTCCAAAATCTCCCTGGACAAAGTCATTGAAATATTCTCTATTTGGGGTAGCATGGAAAGAGGCGCCAGAATCTAAAACCCAAGATTCTATTTTATTATCCTAAAAAAATACAAGAGCATCTTGTGCAACAATACCTACAACTTTTGCTTCTTCTTTACCTTCATGCTGATTTTCTTCTTTAACCGGCAACCAACAATCTTTCTTTGCATGCCCCATCTTTCCACAATTCCAGCAGGTTATTTTTCTTCCATTTATGGATTTGGATCTACCTCTCATCTTTGACTTAGACCTTGATCTCCCTTGCTTGTGCTTCTCTTTTTGCCTTCCCCTACTTTCAATACTTAAAGCATTACCTAATGTTTCCTCTATGTTTTTCTTGTGAATTTCTTCATTCAAGATTACACTAACAACATCATCTACTTTCAAGATATTTGTAGCAGATGCAGTATTACTAACTGCCATTACCAAGCTATGCCAACTTTCAGGTAAAGAGCATAAAATTAAGAGAGCCTTAATTTCATCATCAAAAACTATTTTGACTGAATTTAACTAATTTACTATTGCATGGAAATCATTAAAATGACTAGATACAGATCCACCTTCCTGCATTTGCAAAATAAATAATTGCTTCATAAGATATACCTTATTTGAAGCTGAGGGATTTTCATATAAATTTGCTAAAGTATCCATTAACTCTACCGTTGTCTTTGCCTGTGATAAGTTGGAAATCATAGAAGATGCTAGGCTCAACCTTATGGATCCCAGAGCCTTTCTATCAAGAACATTCCATTCTTCATCTTGCATATCTATGGGTTTTCTTGAAACCCCACCCAACGGTAAGTATAGATCTTTTTGATATAGATAATATTCTATCTGCATCCTCCATAATTGATAGTTCTTATTGTTATACTTCTTCATTCTTAGTTTACTTTCTTTTGCCATTGCTATACTCTGACTCAAATAGAAACCCCTGTGAGTGACCTATAATCAACACACACTAAACAGATCTGAAACCACCTATTAGTGAACCTAGCTCTGATACCACTTGTCAGGATCTTAACAAGAATAATTGATTACTTTTGTGCAAGCAACTAAACACGGAATTAAACCAGAATAATAAGTAACTAGAAATTAGAATCAGCAAAGAACATGAGATACAAGAAATAATAAAAACTTGTATTAAACTCTTCCAGAAGGAAATAAAATTAAAGAAATCTCTCTTTCTTCCACACCTCTTAGATGTACAGACCTCTTTCCCTCAATAGTTTTCTCTCTATCAATTACAAACACAATTCAATCCTTGAATTGTCTATCTTACATGTTTGTTACACAAGCTATGAAGATCTATCCTTATTATATAAAATTAGGGATCATGAGCTATGCATTCTCCACCATTAGATACACCTCCTAATCAAAGGTTCAAATCAGTCCTATGAAAAATAGAAATGTAGACTTACAACTAATAGTTAATCTAATCATGCAAACAATCTGTTCATCCCACAAAAATAGACTTCTGAAATGCACAGGTGACTAACGTCAGTCCCTATCTGTCTACACATGACCAATGCTAGTTGATCCATAACCAATGTTAGCAGCCTCTGGTCGATACCTGACCGATGTCGATGACTGTGTAAATATAGCAACCTTGGAATCTTCTTATTGGTGAAGCTTTTAGCTCCACAACTCAATACTTGAGTCACCATTCAAGGCCATTTAACTTCATCTTCTAATTACAATGGCTCCTTACTAACTTTAGATGTGAAATCACAACTAGACACTCATAAGTTACCCTTCAAGTCCATTTGCCCTCTTCCAGCCCTAAACCAAACATGAACACTATGCCTTCAGACCCAAATTTGAACACTATACCCTCCAAGGCTAAACCTTATCATACTTTGATTAAAAATTTGTATAGTATCTTAGACCAACTAAGCAAAACCCCTGCACAAATTTATATTTGATATCTTTTACATATGTATAAAGTCTATAGATCTACTATGAATAATTTTATTCAACAATCCATTATTCCCTAGGACATTAACCTTGAAAAATTCCAAACATTTATAGGATATTTGTCCTCTTTTTGACAAGTTACATTTGACTAGAGAGACATGTCTACTCTTGCTCCTGATCATAATAACCCCTTGTATATTGAGTTCATCATTGAAAACCATAAAATAAAAGTAGGTTCTTAAAGACAATGGTTTAGGGCTAAACATAATATCCCTCAAGCTAGTATAGCAATTGATTTATACTATAAAGGACATCTATCTAGAAACATTCATGATCAAGGAATACAACAATGTAAAATGGAATGTTTTAGAACTATCTATTTGCCAATCATTATTGGATTTGTGTCCCATTATAATCTATGCTATATTATGGATATTGAATTACCTTGTAACATACTTCTTGGTCATCCTTAGGTCCATAAAGTAGAGGATATCCCATACACTTTTCACTATTGTCTCAAGCTCCCCCAACATGGGATTGAAGTCACCATTCTTGTTGATCTCTAGCCCTATCAATATTAAAAACACCTAGAAGCTAAATTTTGTAATTATAGCTATTACCCTGGTTTTAAATTCATTATGAATAAAAATAAATAAATATTTTTTCATCCACCCAAATACAATTATATCAACCCAAGTGACCTTGATTCTACTTTGATTGATCCATTTCTCACAAACCTTCTGTAATAGGTCACTATTAAGGATGTAGGCATTTCCACATACCATCTGAAAGATGCCTTCAATATTGCTAGGCTAGCTAAGCCTCATAAATCTAGGAAAACCCAAACCTTCCCTAATTCCTTACAAGCCCAACATGATTTGGAAAAAGAAGAAATATATGCAAAAACCACCAATGGTATTTGTATCTACTACTTCACCAAATCAAGATTGGGAAGCCTTTATTGAAAGAGATTGGTTATATTATGATGGCGTTGTTGATTATTTTTAAAATCCTAAATATCCTATCCCTAATCAAATTATTGATAATTTTTATTATATAGGAAAAGGTCTTGGGCCATGAGAGCAAGGAATATTGGATCCATTATCAATAGGTAGGCCTAACATAAGACAAAGTCTCATATTTTTATCACCTAGAGGTGACCTCATGTATTTCTATAGTGATTCTTCTAAATCAACTATCAATGAGACTCTCAAAAATGCTAAAACATCCTATTATAGTATTTGTGATGAGCTTGTTGACACTAACCTATTTGACTCTAAATCCATTATGACTATCACATCCTAGTCTCCCCTTTGCCTTTGCCATCTTGAACACACTAGTTCTAACCAACAAAATTATATCACACCCCTTGATGAATTCTAGAATAAAGAATCTATGATCAAGTACATGGGCCATAGAGATGGATTATTAATTAGCAATGATAAGCAAGTATTTGATTTCTCTTTGGATTTTTCTACTTACTTTAGGGACTAAAAAAACTTTATTATTCATGAAAAACATAAAAAATCAATATATTTGGGTAAAAACCTCTTTGAGGTGCTCATTAATCAGTAAAATAGTAAAGAAAAAGATAATCCTTTGAGTGAAAACTAATTTTAGTCACTCTTGGATGGGGAATTTTTCTCATCTCCAATGGACACACAAGGTTCATCATGTCCTCACTCCATAGGTAGTGCTAGTATCACATCTGAATAATAAAATGCCTTTAATCATCTTTCTCTTGAATTTCCTAATATATTTTCTAGTTAGTCATTACTTAAATTGGTAGATTTAGATTTGTCTCATTATTTAGATCTTTGGGAAGAATAACTCAAGGCTGAAGTAGAAGTAGAGGATCATGATCAAACTCTACCTACTATTATATAATATGGCTCTACATTCCTTATAGAAAACACTAATAAAGTGAACTTGGGGACTTATGATAATCCTAAAATTGTTTATCTTGGAGCCTCTCTCACCAATGAATAGCGTGACCACATTGTTACCATCTTAAGGAGTTTCATTGATACATTTATTTGAACTTATTATGGCATGCCAGGCTTAGACCCTAATTTGATTATGCATCAACTTGTTATCCACTCAGATGGTAAGTCAATAAAATAAAAATTGAGAAAGATGCATCCACACATCACTCTTTAATTAAAATTAGAACTAGATAAATTATTAGGATTAGGTTTCATTCAACCATTAGACTATTCTGACTGAATATTAAATATAGTTCTAGTTAGTAAAAATCCATAGGGTATACACATTTTTACTAATTTTAGAGATATCAATAAGGCATGTACCAAAGATAATTTTCCTCTATTTAATGCTGATATGATTGTTGATTCTACTATTAGGTATGAGATGTTTTCCCTCATGGATGGATTTTTAGGATATAATAAAATCAAGATAGCTCTAAAAGACCAACACAAAACTACCTTCACCACTCTTTGGGTAACATTCTATTATCAATTCATGCCATTTGGTTTGAAGAACATTGGGACCATCTATTAGCATTCTATTACTATCGTATTCGATGAAATGATGCATGATATCATTGAGGAATATGTTGATGACATCTTAGCTAAATCAAAAAAATGTGTCAAACATCCTGATGTTCTATGAAGGATCTTTGATAGACTTCATGAGTGAAAGGTTAGTTTGAATCCTAAAAAGTATGTTTTTGGCGTTACTTAGGGGAAATTTCTAGGGTTCATTATGTAAAAAAAAGGGATTGATGTGGATCATTCTAAGGTCAAATCGATCATAGAAATGCCTCCACCTTCTAACCTCAAACATCTTCATATCCTTTAAGGATAGATTCAATCTATTTCTTAGGTTCATTTCACAACTAGTAGATAATTTCCACCCATTTACACAACTATTAAAGCAATGAGTCACATTTTAATGGGACAATGAGTGTCAATTAGCATTTTTAAAGCTCACAACATACTTGGCCAACCTGCCAATTTTGAGACTACCAACACTTGAACATCCATTACTTCTTTATATTTCAATTACTGAACAAGCACTAGGGGTACTCTTGGCCCAACATGATGATCAAGGAAAGGAATAAACAATTTGTTATCTAATTTTCACACTTATGGATTATGAGCATAATTATGGATTATGCTTATTGAGAAGGCTCGTATAGAAATTGTGTTTACCTCTAAAAAGTTGTGATACTCTATGTTGAATAATAAAACTATTGTTATTATTAAAGTGGACCCCATCAAATATTTATTGTTAAAATCAACTCTCATAGGTCATATGGATAAATTGGTCACACTCTTAAGTGAATTTGATGTTGAGTACCATAATTAAAAAGCTATTAATTGGCAGGACATTCTAGATCAACTTGTATAGGGCCCTATTATAAACACTCAACCACTTAGATTTGATTTCATAGATGATTTTATTATGATAATATAAGAAGTATTGCATGAACCTAAATAATGAAAATTATACTTTGATGGCTCCTTTATGTCCTATGGATTTGGGCCTAACATTTTGTTGATTACACCATAAGGGGATTTGATTGCCAAGGTGTTTCATATTAATTTTTATTGTACCAACAATATGGCCAAATATGAATCCCTTATTTTAGGACTTAATCTTTTAATACAATGGGATATACAACACTTAATGGTATATAGGGATTCCCAATTGATTATAAATCAAACTACATATCAGTATTAGACTAGAGATGAAAAATTTGTACCTGAGAATCATATTGTGGCTAATATCAAGACCCACTTTAAATATATGCAATTTTAATAGGTACCATGGGCTAATAACACATCTACTAATGTAATGGCAATGATCAGGTCCATGATACAAATTGATAAAAATGCTAAAAAGTATCAATTTCTCATTGAAAATCTTATACAACCTACTTATGTCTTATTAGATTTAGAGAGGGTATACACCATTTCTAGTCCTAATCCCCCACTTGAATTTCCTTGGTTTTAAAACATTTATATTTATTTTCATGACCAAGTTTCTCCCCTAACTTCTCCAATAACCAACAAAAAAATTTCCTTCATTGCATATCTTTTTATACCCTTCTTGGCAACACATGTTATCATAAAGCCTATGATGGAATGTTACTTAATTATTTATCTTTGAGAGAATACAATTTAGTGATTAAGGAGGTTCATGAAGGAATACATGGGGCCCACACCAATGGTCTAGTCTCAGCCAAAAATATCCTTAGAATAGGTTACTATTGGCCCAAAATGGAAACATAAGCTTGTAATAATGTTAGGAAGTGTTTCACTTATCAAAAACATGGTAATTTGATACATGTATCTTCCTTTCCACTACAGTCAATCACTACACCTTAGCCATTCTTTACATGGGGCCTTAATCTCATCAAGAAAATTAACTCAACATCTTATGATGGTCATAAACATATTCTCACTACTACGGTGTATTTTACTAAGTGGATTGAGGCCATTCCTCTCACTTACATCACCAAGAAATATATTGACAAGTTCACACATTACCATATCATCTATTGATATGATATCCTAGCCCGTATTATATTTGATTATGGTGGATTATTTTTAAATTGAGATGTTAAGGATATTTATGCATAATTCAAAATCAAGAACAAAAAATCCACATGATATAACCCATAAGGAAATGGTCAAGCTGAGGCATCAAACAAAACCATTGTTACAATCCTAAAGAAGATTTTTAATGATGTTGGTTGTAATTGGCACTTGAAAAATTTTCTTGCCTTTTGAGCTTATTTAACTAGCCATTGAACCCCCATAGGAGCCACTCCATACTCCCTTATTTAAGGGACAAAATTTATTATCCCAATTGAGATCTATTTACCTTCACTACAAGTATCTTTGGAGAATATTGAATATGATGAAGATTATAGAGTTTCTATTTTGAAAGAGATATAACTATTTAATGTCAAGATTTTGGCTGCCCTAGACAACTTTCAAACTTATTAGAATAGATTGCATATAATATATAACAATCATATTCTCCCAGGGAGTTTGAAATTGTTGATTTGGTCTTAAAAAGAATCAAAAGAATATTAATGTTTAATGCAAAAATAAGTGTAAGTTTCTACCCAATTGGTTGGGCCCATATGTCATCACAACAAATTATGGGTTGGGGGCATATTGGCTGGCTATTCCAAGTGTCAAAAAACTCCCAGAACACATAAATATTATACATCTCAAGCAGTTATATGATTGATAACTTGGGATAAAGTCATTTTATCCCACTATTATATCTTGGACCATCCTACTTTGGACCATTTTTATTCTATATTGAACTACCTTGGACTATTATAACATAAATAATATTATTTTACTACTTTGGACCATTGTAATCCTAGACCATTAGCACTTTGGATCATTTATACTCCACTAGATTATTTTTATTCTACCCTACACCATCCACTTCTAGACCACATTTATCTTGTATCTTTCTACTATGGACCATTATAATTTGAATAATATTCTTTTTATAATCTAGACCATTATAACATAGACAATTTTCTCCCTTAATCAATTATCATCTTGATTATGACTCAAAGGCATTCTAGACACACTCATAACCAATTTATACAAATTATTTTAGACTGAACAATATTTTATAACTTCCTCTTAGAGATAAGTAAATAAGGATGTATCATCACATGGTGTTTTCTTGCTTCATGGTTCTTCACATTTCTCCATAACTACATACTATTATATTATAAATTTGCTTCTTTTTGGTAGGCATGGTTGCCTTAATAGGATCATAAGGGTGATTACATCAATATTTATCTATTATTTTAACTTATACTCTTATACATGCATTTATTTGATTAGTTTATTCCCTATTCCATTTTTTATATCCATGACCCCCATTACATCTGGTTTAGCTATGGTTTGAAATTTTACCTATAGAAATGCATCTCTTCAGTTAGGTAATTCCTTGGGCCTTTTTTAAATATTTAATTTCTATTTTTTATCCCAAAAACACACAAAAACATTATAAATCAATCGATAAAACAAAAAAAACATTATCTTACACTTTTTTTATTTTGATCCCGCGCTCTTTCCATTTTACAAGCAATCATTTGAATGCACTTTCTATTTTTTGAGCCCATTTCTTTATTCTCCTACACTACAATCATGTTTTATTATCATCACTTCTATTTTATCACATTTCTTGGGAGAACTACATTTTTCCTAAATTTCATGTTAGATCTTGAATCCATGGAACTATGTAGGTAATGTCAACTTGCCTCGTGCATCTAGAGTCAACTCAACTACCCCTTCCTTTTCTTCTCTTTCTCCTATTTTGTTTTGTTGTTTCCCTATCACTTGGGGGACACTTTTTCGTCATTATTATTAATATCAACATTTATTTTATTAGGAGTTACCATGTCATAGAGGGTAATGCCTCTATTACATGTATACAAGCAATTATTTTTTAATTGAACTAACATTGTGATTAACCTTGGTTTGTGTGTGTTTATTTGTTTTTATATTGTTGTTTTATTTTGATTTTCTATTTCTCCATTTATTTTTATTAGTTTTTTATTGTTTATTTATTAGTTTTTAATTACATTGTGTAATGTTCTTACTTTGTTTATTGGTATTTTTTTGTCTTTTCAATATCATTTTGTTTAGTTGTTCTTTTATTTGTTGTTATTTTGTTATTTGTTCATTATTTATTAATAATTTATTTTTCATTTCTTAGTGTTTTTTGTGCCTCTCTCATCTCTTTTTTTATTTTTTGGTCTTTTTATTTGTATTATTTTGTTATTTTGTGTTCAAATGCATTCTATAAACATACTTTAGTCTAGTTTTCATTTATGCTTAAGTTATTTAGAGTTATGCTTGACTTGTTTTTATATTTTGTTTTCCAAGTACATTTTTTTATAACATGGTGAGATTGACTATATTAAAATTTTCAAAGCATTTGAAGCTTTTCAAGAATAAATTGACACCTTTGAGGTAGTCCCAAACAAATATACTACTATAAGTACTTTTGGATCCCATCCATTTAACCAATTTCACATGGTAGGGACATTTCAATTCCCTTTCCAAGAGGATAATGAGCCTAAGAATATCCCTAAAGAGATTCAAGAATTTCAATAATTCTTGAAGACATACCCTCTGATAAATAGGGAAAAAAGTATCCATTGACTACTTCCACTCCCCCTAACAATTATGAGACCCCTCCAAAAACTATATCAAAGAATAACCCTAAACCACCTAAGGATAGTTATTTCAAACTTGTTGCTAATCCTTCATGAAAAATTGGTTACAACATGATAGAAGATATGAAAAAAATCAAAGCCAATATTACTCTACATGAACTAACTTAGATTATAGAATAAAGAGATTTACTCTTAGAATCGTTGTCCAAGAAACTTGGGAAACCCCCTAAGATCGATAGTGCAAAAGTAATGATACAAGTAAACAAATTAGATTCCTCACCCTTATTACTTATAGTTAGGATATTTGGGAATAATGTCCATAATTGTTTTTTATATTCTAGAGCCTCAACCAATATTATGCCTACTGGAATATGTGAAAAACATGGGTTAACCCCAATCAAGTTTGATAGTGTGGTTACTTAATTAGACACATTTAGAGTCAAGGTTATTGGGGAACTATTAAATGTGCATATGTAACTAGCAAGTGAACCAAGGGTTCAAAAATTTATTGATATCCAAGTGGTAGATATTCCTAATGTTTATGGGTTACTCTTAAGCAAAGAATGGACTAAGGCCTTAAATTGTTATATATCCACTGACTGCTCCCACTCATGGATACCATGGAAAGGTGTCCCAAATTATATAAGGGTAGAGAGGGAGCCCAGGATGAGACACATGATAATAGAATATAATGTTATCAATGAAAAGGTGAACTTCTTGGATTCTGACTTAGGATTTTTTAATCTAGAAGTTACAAAGGAACCTATTTCCAAAAATCCACCTCCAATACTTAGTTTATGGAAGTTGTATGTGGATGGTGCTAGGTATAAATTAGGATCAAGAGCTAGTATTTTATTGATAGACCCTAAAAAAAAGCAATATCATGCTTCTTATAGGTTACAATTCTCATGCATGAACAATTTAGCTGAGTATGAATCTCTTATCTTGGGATAACAACCCACTATTAAACATAAAGATAAATAACTCATTATCTATGGAGATTTTGATTTGGTGGTCAACCAAGTAAGAAGGAAATACCAACATAAGCTATCTTACCTCAAGAGATACAAGTTCAGATTTTGGGATTTGATGGAATATTTTGATGCGCTCAACATATTATCTATCCCTAGGGAAGAAAACAAAGTTGTTGATGATCTTTCCTCTATTGTGTCTAATCTCATGCCCAATAATGGCTCCCTTAGCATTAGTATTGAGCTATTACCATGTCCCTTAGTCCTTGAAAACATAAATCACTTTCAAGTTTTTAATGATGATCAACAAATTATGGATTTTTTGACTAATTCTAGAGCCTTTGAAACTCACATCATTGATGGAGCTAATGAAATTTGTCTTGAAAGGCAACTTAATGGTAAAATCATCTAACTGAGTGATAATAAGATACCTAAAGGGATGATTTCATTAGAAAGGCTATTTGATCATGTAAAAATTATTGGGATACTTATGGTGCCTAAATTAAATGGTAAGGACTATTAAGCAGTAGATCTTGGTTCACATGATCAACCCCAACAAGTGAACATAGGAAAGGCTCGCACTGAAATAGAAAACATAAAATATAGAGAGCTAATTACAAAATATAAGGATGTCATTGCTTGGTCCTATGAAGATATAAAAATATTTGACCCAAGGGTTATTACTCATACTATCCCCCTCAAAGAAAATTGAAAACCATTTAGATAGAAGTAAAGACCTATCAATCCTATCCTATAACCCATGATCTTTAGGGAAGTCAAGAAACTACTAGATGTAAGGATTGTGTATCTTATTAGGCATTCCACTTGGGTTAAAAACTTGGTCCTAGTTAGGAAAAAGAATGGGGAAATAAGATTATGCATGAACTTTAGAAATCTTAATAGAGCATCTAAAAAGGATAATTACCCCTTGTCTTCTCTTAATCGATTTATTCAAGTTGTTTTAGGGTCTACCATGATGTCTTTTTTGGATGGATTTTCTAGATATAACCAAGTGTTTGTTACTCTAAAATATAGGTTGAAAATAACTTTCACTAATAGATAGGGAACATATGCCTATAAAAAAATGCCATTTGGATTAATTAATGCAGGAGCCACCTTTCAAAGGGCCATGGACCAAGAATTCCAAGGTTTAGGGGGTAAATTCATCATCATTTACATGGATGATCTTACATTTTTCTATAAGAATATGGAGGAAGACTTTATGCACTTGAAACAAGTGTTTTAAAGATGCAAGAGGTATGGAACATACCTCAACCCCAATAATATTATCTTTTGTGTCACTAAAGGAAAACTATTGGGGCATGTCATTACTAAAGATGGGATTTCCATAGATCCTGAGTGGAATCCATCTCCAAAATTGAGCTACCTAATAGCCAAAAAGAGATGAAATCATTATTTGGTAAAATTAACTTCATGAAGAAGTTCATCTTAGGATTTTTTGAAATTATCAAACCTATGAATGATATTCTTAAGAAAGATGCTAAATTTCTTGGAATGAAGAATCAAAAAAAGCCTTTGATAACATAAAAAAGGCAATTGGTCAAGCCCCAATCTTGATAAGTCCTAACTTTTCAAAGGACTTTTACTTGTATTCATTTGCTTCTAACCACACCATATATACTATATTAACTTAAAAGGCTGATGGGGGTGACCATCATATAGCTTTCATGAGTACGAACTTAAAAAATATGTAGGTAAACTATTCCTTGATTGATAACTGAGCCTATGTAGTGGTAAAGGTAGTAAAAAAGTTTACACACTACATCCTTGGAAAAAAAGTACATGCCATCTTACCTGACCCAACCACAAATCTTATGTTGAGCTAGAATGAGCTTGGGGAATGAATGGGAAAGTAGATGTCAATCTTAAAAGAGTATGATATTGAAATGAAGATTATCAAACTAGTGAAATTTTAGGGCTTAGTCCAGATGATAGCCAATACCAATCCTAAACTCCATATCATGTAATTTGAGTAGAAAAAAGTCCAACCTAATGAGTGTTATGACTCCCTCATCCACTTACATATCAATGGTAATTTCCCTTCAAGACTCACTAAAGATTATAAGAGATCATTAAGACTCAAATAAACTCATTACCTCATCAAAAATGGAGTCATGTATAGAAAGAACTTTGAAGGAGTCTACTTAAGATGTGTGTCTAAAGAAGAGGATTCTTAAATCATGTTTACTTTTCATGAAAAAATAAGCAATGGACATCCTTTAGGGATAACCACAACTCATAAAATTATTATGGATGGGTATTATTGGCCTACCATATTTAAGGATGCTCATAAACATGTGAGAGATTGCCATTCCTATCAAATATTTAACACAAAAGAACCAAAGGCAGCCATGATTTTACAACCTGTGAGAGTGGATAAACCTTTCACATAATGGGGATTAGACTTTGTGGGGGTGATCAACCCCAATTATTCCAAAGGTCACAAGTATGTCCTAACTACTATTGATTATTCCACAAGGTGGACTACATCCATAGCCACCAAAAAATTTAGGATAGAGGAGGTGATCAATTTCTTGAAAGAAAATATTTACACTTGATTTGGAACCCCAATGTCTTTAGTTTGTGATAATGAGTTTGAATTCATATCCATTGAGATGATTAAATTAGCTTATGATAATAACATCTCTTTGAAGTTTTCCTCTAACTATTATCCTCAAGGAAATGGAGTTTTTGAATCTACCAATAGGAATCTCATGAAGGCCATGAAAAAGTCTACTATAGACAAGCCTATAACATGGCACAAAATCCTTAAGTATGCATTGTGGGATACCAGGATAAGGATTAAATAAACACTCAAGGCTTCACCATTTCTATTATTAAATGGTTAGGATCCCATCTTTCCTATCACTTTAAAGCTCCCTATGTTTACTTTCATGTAGGAATACATGAAGGAAAGCCAAGAACTTGATAATTCCAAGTTATTAGACATCATTCAGATGGAAAATGCCAGAGAAAAGTCATTTGCATATTTCATTAGGCATTAAGTAACTATGAAAATATGGTTTGATAAAAGGTCCAAGGTGAAGGTATTTAGATAGGGAGACCTAGTCCTCCTTTGGGACAATGTATCAGATCATAAAGGAAAACATGGAAAGTTCACCCTCTTGTGGATTAGCCCATACCAAGTTACAAAAATCTTAGGCAACAACACTTTCAAATTGAAATATCTTTAAGAAGCAGAGTTTCTTTTGCCCACCAATGGGAAATATCTAAAGCACTACTTTTTTGTAGCCCTAATAGGGGTCTTCATGGAATAAAATATATAAGATTAATTAGTTTTAGATTAGGTATGTTAGTTAGTTTCCTTTCTTACTTTATTTTCCTGCTTAGCTTGTATATATTTGTATGCTTGTGTTTGTTTATTTCTTGTTGTCTATTTATGTTTTTTCCTTTCTATTTGGTTGTGATACTTTAATTTAATAAGGTATCATGCGCTATCCTAGCCTATAATTTCTTAAAATTCAATTATTTCAAGTAAAGTCATGAATCCTGCACAAGAGAACCTAAGGTTGTAATATAGTATTATGTTACAATATAAAGACTTAAAAAAAACTCACATATAAATTCAAAACATTACCTAAGACCAAAAATCTTTTGTGATAAGGATCACGTATGTGGAAGGAGATTTAAAAATTCAAATCATAGGCATACTTGCACTTAAATCACATCCTTGTCTAGGGTGGAGGTTTCAACTAAAGGTGAGTATCCTAAAGTCAAGACATTTGACCAAATCTTTAAATTCAAGTATCCTAGCTCACAACATTTGTTAAAAAAAAGGACACTTAATGCTAAATTAAAATATGCAAAAGCTAAAGGTGATTCAGGAAACCTCCATTAGGTCTATGGATGCCTGTATAACAGTGGAGCAAGGCCATGATTAGATCCAAAGGTATCTCTATCAAGACTATATATGTCTAGTTAGTAGTAAAGAAATTCCCAAGTCTCCCCTAAATTAAGAGTATTTGTTTCTAAGATAATATCTAAATATGCTAAAAGTTAAATGTAATGGTTAAAAGGATATGAACCTAGTTGTTGTCTCCTTGAAGTCTTCTAACAAATAGTAAGTGGAATCAAAGAACACACATAACATGTTTAGGCCATGACTCAAAGATTTAAATTTTACACATTTGAAACTTGTTCCAACCTAGAATTAAATTAAGTAATGATGTATGGATCAGAGGAAATAAATGACTTATGTGTTGGTTTAAGCTAAATTTTTTAGGTTCTAACATATTGCTATGTTTCCCTTATAAGTTGCCATTATTTTTGGGACCAACATCTCATTTTTATTGATTTGTAAAATGGGGCCCATCTAAATATTTCAAAACATTCATATCCTAGCATGATGTACATGGTATTGTTATTTCTTGAATTAGGGTATCATCCACTTAGAAAGGGAATGGGTCCTTGCCTATTTAATTATGATTTATTAACTAACCCTATTGATGATGAATATTGAATGATGAAGTGTAGGTTTCTTTGAGGAAGGTAGGGTTATGGAACAAGAAACTCCTAGAGTCAAATTCAAATTTTTGTGGGAGAAAATCTAGAAGGAATTAATCCTTTCAAAAGACCCTAAGTATAAAATCATGCCTAAAGTCCCTTAATGTTCTTCCCCTTTTAAATCCATCCTAATTTTCTTAAGTATTATGTCCTCGAAGCCCTTTTTCATCCTTAAACTGTTTAAAGGCCTTATCAATGTTTCATCCTAATTAAATCCTAGAGTGCCTTCATGTTTGTTCAACATAAATCAATGGTTAACATTCACCCAGAAGCCTAATCCAGTGGCATGCGATCCTCCTAAGCTAAACTACAAGCTAAACACCACTCATTATAAAATTTTCTATAGTATTTATTGTTATGACCTCACTCCCATCATTTAATGTTTGTGAGGATGTATTTGATGTTAACGAGGCCTTAAAAATAATCCCCATACATTATTTTATCTTTATTCCAAAAGGGGACCTTCTAAACATTAAAACTTAGGCTTATCACATTAAAACTTGGGTTGTACTATTTTTTTAAACTATCAATATAAGAATTAATCCCTCAACCTAAGCTTATGTATATTATGAACCGACTTAATGGTCATGCATCTTCTAGGATCTGATGTCCCACATTCATCCTAGGATCTTAAATAATGGTATGAGATAAAAAGGTTTATTGAAGTCTAGACCAATAAAAAATAACCTCATATATCACAATCAACAGTTCATGCTTCATTATTGAGCCTGATTTGATAACTTGCATTGACCCTAGAGCCCTAAAAGCATCGATAATGTGATGTGTGGAATGCTACCATTTAGATAAAGGAACCCCATGAGATTAAAATTGATAGTCATGCTCCCATCATTTGATGTTCATGAGGATGTCTTTGACGTTAGCAAGAATGTCAAATTTAAACATAGATAACCTATCAACCAATCAAGTTCAACCTCATGGATCATGATCAATTACTCTCACTTGATCACTAATCTTAATCCAATGGTGTGAAGTGAAAGTGGAATTTTCAACTCAAGACATTATAACTTGATGGCTTGACACCTATATAAACTGCATCTAGTCATTTCTTAAGAAAACCAGAACATGCCACTTAGCATAAGTTGATCATCTAAGACTCAAGCACCAAAATAAAATATATTTTTGTATCTTAATCAAGGGATCACATTCATCCTTAGATCTTGATACAATGGATCAAAATAAAAGGATCTATTTAAAAAAAATATCTATTCTAAAAAAATTCCCATGAGATGTCATGAAAACATGCTCAGGGAGGTCCACATAAGCACCATGTAAGCACTAAAAGGCAATCCCAAGATATGGCACATTTGAAAAGATAAAATTTGCATAAGTGGTGTTGTCTATAATATTTGAAGCATGAATACATTTATGAAAGTCATCACCTTTGCCATTAAATACTCATAAACCCTACCAAAATAGCTAAAAGCCCAAAAACTTGACTAATTAAGGACCTAATTACATTAAGCAAGCTCAACTTATCATCTTGAGTATAAAGGCTAGTCATATTCCAAGGTAATTAAAATCATGGAAATGTCAAAGAAATAGTGGAAGGAAGAGATAGACTTGTATTTATCCATAGACCATGAAAGGAGATGCTTTAGGGATACCAAATTAAACACAAGGGCATTAGCTAATAAAGTAAAGAATTGGTCCAAGATTTTCTTTACCATTGAAGAGTTGTAGCCTTTGTCATCCAGTGAGCAAAGGGTAGCAGTCACCAAAAGGAAGTTTGATGACATGGTTATAGTTCAAATGATAGGTCTTCATCAAGTTGTTGCCAAACTAAAGGTACTACCCTGTATTGACATCCTTACACCCTTATTTATGGATTATGGAATTAATAATGACTGGATTATCAAATAATGAGAGTCAAGGAAGATTTCTTATGTTACACTAATATCATTTGAAGGATAATATAAACTCCCCAAAGCCCATATTGACCTCCCTTCCATAAAAGAGTGGACTACCCAGCAAAGCCTAAATGTCATCATGAGACCATGGTTAATCCAATGGACTCATGTGGATATAAATCATGATTTTAGGATCCCCATCATATAATTTAAGGAGGGCATCAAGATAATTATAACCTTATTGAATAGATCCTTTAGAGTAACCACCACCACCTATGTTGATCCTAAGTGGGTTTCTTACTTATACTTCATGATAGAAGAAAAGCTAACTCCACTTATTGGGGAGCTAATTAGTATCCACTTAGGAAGGTAGTTTTATGGCATTAATAAGAATATAATCAAGCATTTCACCATGATTTCTTATCTAATAGACTCATTGATGACATCCACCCATATTCCTAGTGTTAATAATTAGTCCTCCCATAGTAGAATCACCATCTCTCATCATTACTCCAAGCTTTATATCTTCAAGTATAGGGATCATATGTAATTCAACTATGACTACATATATCCCATATTGTTCTAGAGCATCATAGGATACCCCATGCTTATAATTCACCCTCTTATCCAAAGATATGTTGATATCATGAGAGACATTTTGGTTTTATCTAGACTATATTATCCTTAGGATTGAGGGTACCGTGATCGAACCATTCAAGTTGCCTATTTATGTCCCCTTTAAGCTAGCTGAATAAGAAATTACATACCAAATTTCCCATGGAATTGATAATGTTTTCAGAGAGAAGAGAAAGGGTATTATACATCTCTTCCCAATTTTTTATTGGGAGAACCTTGATTAGGGACTGGAATTAATTGGACATTGTGTCCAGATAGAGGGATGCCTTTTACTTTTAGAAGGATGAACTAAAATAATAGGACACAAAAAACAAAGCTATCCCTCACTTACAATCAAAGTAGCTAACCAAGGTGGCTTATGAGCACATGGTTGGTCCTTATTACCATTTCTATACTAAAGCTGTAAACTTTGAAAAGGTTCTTTCTAGATGTAGATAACATGGTTTAAAGCTTGAGTATAAATTGCAATGGGAGGAGAAAATAGCTAGGGAGAGATGGAAAATTAACCGATTTCAGTATCATATTTTCCCTCTACTTCGAGTGCACATCCAAGTTATCCACCATAGTTAATACTCCAAATTCAAGGAGCAGGTGAAAGAAGACTAGAAGAAAGGCTAGGTAAAGGCCCTTCATCATCAACCTAGCCTACAAGACCATCTTCCCCAATAGATAAAATTTATATGGTTGCCTTAAAACCATATGAAATGGTGGATGATTTATTCAAGGAACTTGTATAAACCTATGGATTTGACCAAGAGGGTGAGGAAGACATAACTGAGGTAGCTCAAATTAAAGGACCCCAAATAGTTGAGGAAGAAAAGGGGAAAGAAGTGGCATTTGAATTGGTCCCTGTCACTCAAAAGAAGAGGGAAGTTGAGATGGCCCTTATTATTAGATCCTCTAAAAGACCAAAAGTAACATGGAATCATCCCACTAGTGAAGTTAACCTATTCAGTGATGAATTTCCAAATTGGTTCATATATGGGAAATTCTAAAATGTTCCATCCCACTCTCATTCATGGGAAATCACTAACACTTTAGGTGTGGAGACCCATGATAATATTAAACCTTTAATCAAAGAGATAATGAAGGAGAAAAAAGAGAGGAGAATTGTTGAGGTTGCAAGAGAAAGTGGAAAGAAAATGAAGGACCTAAGAACATCAAGTGGAATTAGGATTGAAACCCTAAAGACACCCAAACTCTCTGAACCAGTGGCCACTATCATGTATAATCTAGATACAACAAGTTTTGAAAGGGTGACAACCAAGAAAGCCACCATTGGCACCAATGCATTCACCATTCAAAATGTTGAACCTTTTATAGGACTAACTCCTATTCAAGGGCAAGCAGCAAGGGAACATCCCATCCATAAAGAGGATGTGTGAAGTTTGGTAGTGGCCTAGTTATAAATGACCTTGGTTAGAATATATGGGATGTAATGGAGGATCACTAATTTAGAAAAGGATAAGAATGACTTGGAAGCATAGGTTACATTTTCAATCCCTAAGGATGTAATGAAGCTACTAGATAAGTCCTTCTTTGACACATTAAAGGGTTGAAGGTCATAAATCTTAGATCAAATAACTTGACCCATAAAATTGAAAAATCAAAAAAATCAATCACTCAGTGGTAGAACTCTAGAGATTAGGCAACTAAATTGATTAATATCCATCACACCAAGCAGGTTTAAGGCATCAAAATCATCAAGTTGAAGAATTTTCATGCCCTCCTAGGAGTCACTAAAGATAGCATGCTAGACTTAAAAAACTAGTGTGATAGTGTCAATAGCTTCATAGAGGAGGATAAAGTCTTGATGGAAAGGATGGAGGAGATCTTGAATGACCTATTGGAAAGACTATCCAAGACCAATGTCACAGGCCTGATGGAGGATGAGGAGTTTAGGCAAAGGGTTAGTCTCCACATCCAGATCATTAAAGACAACTAAGGGTAGCATACTAAGGATAATTATAAGGTCTTTAGTATCATCATCACATCCAAAAAGTAGATTATAGAGGCCCAATGCATCCAAAAACTCAAGGCCAAGAGTGACAAGGAATTTGACACATTAACAAGTCAAGAAGAGGATTGTTTGATGAAGCCTACCATAGATTTTGAGCTCATCATTGAACAATACACTAAGGAAAATAACATCCTCAGATAGTGACTCAAGGGTCCCACAAATGTAGCATAAATGAATATTATTTTGTAAAAGTATATGCTTATCTATTAGCATACATTTATCCTTTGTCAAAATTGGCATGAAAGCCTTTTGCATTATATCTTTGTACTAAGGATAGCTATCCTCAGCGTGCATGTGGATATTTTGAGAGAGTTAACTGGTAAACCACCTATGTTTCCTATAAATAGGTAGGGATTACCATTTTGTAAATAAAAAGACTTTGAGTAATTTTTATACAAAAGAGCATTTAATACAACTATGAAATTATAAAAAGATTGTCTAAATAGTTCATTAAAAACTAATGTTGTCTCTCAATTTCATGTTATTATCTTAAATTTGAATGGTTATCTACATTTTGAGCTAGATTTTTTGTCATAAGGATGTTAATTTGTGTTAATGCTAGATTAACTAAAAAGATGTGCATATGCTATTATGGTTATAGTAGCAAAATTTTGAAGTAAATTTGGTTCTTACTTGTGGTTTATATATCCTCTTTGAAGCTTGCCTGTTTTGTGATGAAATCTAAGTTTATACTATTTTACACCACAAATTGGTTCATGCATGCTCAAAGTAATTAGAACTTTGTCATAATATTTGAGATGGAAATCTATAATCACATCCTCTTTTCTGCCTTACCCTTCCTTTTTATATTTTTTTTATCAAAACTCACCTAGTTTAAAGATTATTGTTAATATCCATTTAGATTAGCTTGTAAGCTTGGGTTATCACAAAGATCTAGACCTCAGTGGATTTCAATGACCAATTTAAATAAATAGTATGGATATTTCCCATACTTTGCTTTTATTCCACCATAAACATCACATAATTGTCATAAACTACAACTCGTGCCTTGGATTCTTTGAATCCTAAAATGAGAAGTGTTCATCAACATTATAGAGCACATGTGAGGTAATTAGAAGTATCAACACCCCTAATAACTAGTGTCTATAAAATATATTTTGAACTAAAAGTTGTATCAACTACCATGTATAAACTAAAAAATGGAAACCCTCATGTCGTGCATGATGCACCCTATACCTAGATTATTTGAGCAAAATAAGTGCTAAAAAATATTAATTTTGGATTAGACTGTACTATCAAAATTATGACTAAACTCACCTCTCTACCTCATTCTATAAAAAATGAATGTTTTTCTTTTTGACAACAATGCCAAAAATTAGACACTTTGGGGTCCAACATTGTAGTCCCATTTTTTGTGCTATTGTCTAGAGCCAAAACTGATGACTAATTTGGATTCTCTATTATCTACCTAGTCTAGTTTGCCTATGTTAAGTTCTAGATTCTAGGTTGTACTATTCTAAAACTACTTTTTTGACCATAGGAGCTCTGATCTCTGTGATAAAACCCTTATTTGTTACCCCCCTCTTCGAAGGGTAGGAATGAAGATCTTATAATGAATACCCTTAAAAGAAGAAGCCTTACAAGTGTGTTAAGCTATGAAAACATTTGATATATCATTGATATACATTATATCAAGATATAACAAAAGTTGTAGAGAGAGACTATTAGATCCACAGGGGTATGCCTAGATAGATATAACAATGTAATAACATGTGCATAAGAGTAAACTAGAATTCAAAATGTTAGTTTTTAGTTGTTAGTTTTTAGTGGCATGGAGGGATGGAGCATGATTTCCATCATGGCATCCAAAAATTAAGATAAATGCATGATTGAATCATGGCATTGCACACAAAGATAAGAAACCAAGAAACAAGCATACAAATTAAGAAACAAGAAACATGTAAGGATGGCCAAGAGGCCAAATAAGCACATAAGGCATACAATGCATGTTCAAATATTTCATACACACATAATGTAAATAATAAAATAATGGTACAAGGACCATAAGCACATGAAAGTCACACACATATAGACATCAACAAAGGACATTGGCAAATGTCCTAAAATACAAGTAAGAAGCAAATAAGAATTGAAAAATGCAAACATGTCTAGCTAATCAAAGCGAAGAGTGGAAGCATGAAAAATACTAGAAATATAAATAGGTATCTAACTATGTAAAGTAATAAGCAAGAGTATACAAGATATGTAATACAAGAATAATGTATATACTATGAAATATAAAAGTGTGATATATGCTAATGGATGTCGATGTGATATCTGTGTAAGGGACATACTACAATAGGATGTCTAGAGTGTATAGTATAATAATAACATAACTTGGATGGTGTAGTCATGTAGAGTATTCCCCTAGTGGGTAGATGTATTGATATGTAGCTATAATGTAAAAGTAAGATGTTCCCTCGATAGGTGGAGTGAAGCAATTAAGGATCTAGATGCACTACACACACTCAAAGAAGATCAATGAAGCCTAGTAATATAGATAAATCAACAAATAATAGCATAGAACAATATAATGTAATTCTATCATAATGGTTAGCAATGTAAAATATAGATGATGCATACAATTGACATGTTTTTTGTATTTTTGAAATATTATATTGTTTTTGTATTTTGAAATATTTGAGCTACGTACAATCAATCAGAGGAAACTATGTATAATAAATGTAATAAGGAGTTTATTTAAATATGAAATTTTCATAGGTGCATCATATTCATTGGGTTTTTGAGTTTGTTTCCTTCTAGTGAAGCTAGACAATACACTTTTAGACTAAGATTTTCAGTAATGATATATGGCGCAAGCTAGTTAGGTTTGAAATTGCCTTTTGTTTCTTATTAACATTAATATTACATAGGTTTTATTTTAATTTAAGATAATTAACATTTAATTATATGGTATAGACTTATTGTAAGAATGATGTATACATTTATAGTAGACTCTGAGATTTTTTGCTACTTGAATACATTTATGATCTAGTTATTCTAGTTAATATAAGCATTTTTTGCAATACTTATCATCAGTGATAATACCCCTAAGAGAGATACAAAGGGATGAGATTTATAATTACAATGGTACAAATACTTCAGTGCCATAGGTGAGAAAAAAAGGAGTGGCTCTTATGGGTGTGAAAATGCTTGTGAAATAACCCCATAGTGCAAAGACAAGTTCGTTATGCCAATCATCACCAAATTTTGTCATATTTTTACTTTTAATGCTATTGATGGTTTTGTTAATAGCTTCTACTTGACCTTTGCCTTGTGGATAATAGGGGTGGAAAATGTGTGTTTGATTTTATATTTTAGGTAGAATTTCTTGATATTTTTACTTTTAAAAGATGTTCCATTATCAAAAATGATTGTTGTAGGTAATCCAAAGTATGAAATAATATACGCCATGACAAAATTGTAAATGTCTTCACCTATGGTGGTTTGGAGTGGAATAGCTTCTACCCATTTTGTTATATATTATATGGATATGATAATGAATTTATGCCCATCAACTGATTTTGGGTTTATTTTACCAATAAGATCAAATCCCCATAACATAAATGGATAAGGAGAAGCAATTGGTTGTAGTTGTTGTGATGGTGCATGTTGTAGGTTATTATGCCATTGACATTTTTCATAGAGTTTTGCATATTATAAACATTCTTCTTCCATAGTAGGCCAATAATATCTTTATCGAAGTAATTTGTGTGACATGGCTTTTTTGCTAAAATGACCACCACATTCACTATCATGTATTTGTGCAAGAGCAACTTTAATTTTTATATATTTAAGCATCAGAGTGAATGTCCAAAATATCATTTAAAAATATCACCTTCAACGATTACATATTGAAGTGCTTATTTTTTTAATTTACATTTTTTAGTTCAAGAGAAAGCTTCTGGTGTATTTGATTTGTTTAAGTAGTTATAAATATTGGAGAAACATTTTAGAGGTGAAAAACTACACATAGTGGCTAAATTAGAGAGTTCTACTAAACTAGCATTAAAAATAGATGGTGACTATAGTCTTTTAATTATGAAGGTTGCCTAATCATAATTAATGTCAATATGGATCAAGGATGCAACACTTCTCATGAATTTTGTAAGATAGTTGTCTTTTCTTGGTATGTTGCCAATGGAGAAGTAATCACAATATGTTAATAAGAATTGTACCATATTTTTGTATGGGATGATATGTTCTTCTTTTATTTGGTACACATTGTTGACTTGGTTGATGACTAGCTAGGAATCACCAAAGACTTGAATGGATTTGATTTAGAGTGACTAGGTGGTGAAGAGACATAATATAAATGCTTCATACTATGTTATATTATTTGTACAAGAAAAACTTAAGCTATATGTGATAGGTACTTTGTGACCAAAAGGTTCAATAAAAATGATGCCTACTCCTACACCTGACGTGCATTGAGAGCCATCAAAGAACATGGTCTAGTTGTCTAAATAAGTATAATAAGTGGTAAAATCATCTTGAAATGTGTCATTGATTGGAGTTGTATCTAGGAGAGGTGTTTCTACCAAGTGATATACAATAATTTCATCTTTGGTTGATTCTTGGAGGACTATCTTTAAGTTAAATTTAGTGAATAACATGACCCATTTTGTTGTTCTACCAAAGAGGTGTTGTTTTGTCAGTAGAAATTTTAAAGGGTTTGCTTTAGTGATAACTTGAGTTTCATTATGGACCATGTAGTGCCTAAGATTTTGTGTAGCAAAAACAAATTCTAGGAACAATTTTTTTATTAAAAAATAGTTTTTCTCATAATCAACCAACATGTGATTGATGTAGTACATTGGTCATTTGACATGTTGATCATTGTTTTGTGTGAATAACACTCCTCAGCCATGATCTGTCATAGAGATGTATAGTAAGAAAGGCCTATCTAGTGTAGGTGGGATTAAAATAGGTAGATTAAGGATATATTTCTTGATTGTATCAAATCTATCTTGACAAGCTTGTTTCTAGACAAATTTTATATCTTTCTTTAATTATTGAGTGAATTATTGGGTTTTAATTGTGAGTTGGGTTACAAAATGATGAATGGCTTGAATTTTACCTTGCAAAGATATTATTTGGTTGAGATTTATGGGGGGCATGTCAATAATTTATTTGACTTTCTTAGGATCCACTTTAATTCCTCATTATGAAATAATAAATCCTAGTAATTTACCTAATGTGACACCAAAAACACATTTCTTGTGGTTGAAACAGACATTGTATTGTCGTAATCTTTGAAAAAAATAATGTAAATCAAGAGCACAATTCTATCATTATTTAGATTTTGTTAATATATTATCAATGTAATCTTGGATAGTATGGTGAATCAAGTCATGAAAGATGTGTCATGGTACATTGATATGTAGCTCTAATATTTTTTAATCCAAAAGGAATGACAGTATAGAAAAATGTGCCCCAAGGGGTGGTGAAGGATGTGTTTTCTTGATTTTATTTAGTGATTTTGATTTGATTATATCCAACAAAGCCATCCATGAATGATAAAATTTTATAACCGTCTATAGAATCTATGATCATGTTGATATTGGGTAAAGGGAAGTCATCTTTAAGACATGCTTTATTTAGATCATGTGAATCTAAGTAGCATCAAATTTGACCATTATGTTTGATGATGGGGATAATATTAGAGACCCACTCAGGGTGTGCTACTAGTAAGATGAAACTAGCATTTAAGAGGCATTGAATTTCATCTTTGACTAAGATAGATACCTTAGGATGCATTTTATAGATCTTTTGTTTCATGAGTTTTGCATTGAAGTACAAGGGAATTTGATGAACTATAATAAATGTGTCAATTCTGGGCATGTCAAAGTAAGACCAAGCAAATAATTTGGGAAAGTCTATTAAATTTTACTTAATGTTTATGTCTTCTTCTTTTCATTAAGTAATGGCTAATAAGACAATTTGAGAATCTTGATCGGTTTCAAAGTTAAAATTTATTATTTCCTCATTAAGTAATTGGATTGATCAAGTGTATATGGGATTATGGGGATGGTGTCACCTAAGTCCTTTTGTATGTTTTGAGAGTATTCTAAATTTTCTCTAAAATACGCACATGTGTGCATGTGATATGGGAATCTATTTTTATGGTAGTAGGTTGGGAGATCATCATAAGATCCTAGAAATTATAAAAGGGTTTCACCATTAGAAAACTCATTAAATGCTAGCATATATGGGGAAAGAGTATCATTAATGAGGTCAGGGTGGCCCAAGGAAAGCATGGAGACATGATTGATATTATGGTCTATCGATGTATTAGATGGGAAAATTTTGATATATTTTGAGGTAGTAGTCAAAGGTTTTCTATTAAGGGAGGTAGGATGATATCCCAATCCTTGGTTCCCATGTTTTTAAGATGCCATAATTGAATCAATAATTCCTTGCTCATGTTTTCCAAGACCTTTTCCTTGATATTTAATCTTATTAAGATATTTGAGTGCAAAAGGTGATGTGAACTGGTGGGTTGAGGTGGGGGTTGTGATAAGACCTGTAGTGGGCTGATGGGATGCCATGTCTGAGGGTACACTATGTGTAATGGGCTATATGGATATAGTACCAAGGTTGAAGTGTGGAATGTAATGTTTTTGTGGTTCATCATCTTGGAAATATTTGAAAGGTTCATTGTTTATGGGACATGTGTATATATAGCCCTTGTGACTAAATTTTAGGCAAGCATGGAGTTTAGAAGGGACTATGTGCATGTCATGAATCCATGGTTCACCAAGTAGTAAATTATAGTTAAGGTAATTTTGAATTACATGATAGGTAGTTGGGAGTGTTTTAAGCCCCAAAGTAAGGTTGAGCATTATTTGACCCAAAAATTTTCTTGGTGTGTTGTAAAAACCTCAAATATGCATGTCAGAGTGGTCTAAATATTGTGGTTGTATGTTAAGACATTTTATAAATGAAATTTTGTATATATTTAGAATAGATCTACTATCAACTAATACTCTTTTTACTCATACATCATTTATTCTTAGTTAAATATATAAAGGTAAACATTGTTCTATGATGTGTCATGGATGCAAATTCTCTTTATCAAAGGAGATATACTCTTATGTCCATTGCATTATATTGAGGATGGATGCAATATAAGTTGGTTCTATATAAGTAGGAATTATAATGTTACAAAGGGATGCATACAATACATCTTTGTAGACATTTGAATGTTGGAGGAGCTCAAGAACTGAGACTATATCTGGGAAGGCACCATTTTGAGTAACAAAGCTATGGCCATGGGTGTAACCAATTTTCCTATCCTCATAATATTGGGTGATAGCATGGACTATGTGATTTATTATAGGCATAGAGATAATAATAGGTGTGGGATGTGTGCTAGATATACCAAATGTGCAAGAATGAAGGAGGGATACAAACCTGAGTGCTTGCTTATGTTTAATAGTAGGAAGAAAGGACTCAAGAGTGACTAATGAAATGCATGTTGCTATGTAGATATCATAAAGATGAAATGGTATGAATGATATCATATCTATGAATGGTATACCAATATATTTAAAAAATTCTTTCCATATGACAAAGATAAAGCAACATATAGAAAATATATTTTGATATGAAAAATCAAAAAAGAGTGTGACATGTTATGATATCTCTAATTTACTAAGCTAATAAATGTGACATTTTTAAAATATAAAGTTAGAGAGAGTAAGTGTGCATTGATGTAGGAGTGTATAAAGAACTTTAGTATTTATTAGAAAATTTCAAATGAGATCAATATGATAAACTTAAAAAAATTTCCATGTGAGAAACAAAGAAAAAAGGATATAGAACATGAATTTTTTCATAAAGTCATATAAATTTTTGATATGCAATATGAAATTTATGCATTTACCAAGATAAGTTTGAACAATTTTCCATATGAGTGAAAGAGAATACGTAAAAACAATTTTGGAATCTTGTGCATGTTTAGCAGTGAATTTTGTAATATCATCCCTTATTGTGAAAATTAAGCATGAAATGCAAAGAACAAAACTCTGTACTAACATATGATAGACTTCATCATTCATGTACATGATAGTACCAATACTGTCCTCTTTATTATTTGTTATAAATGTAAGAAATATGTGTAAATAAGTGAAATACATTGTTATTTTATGCAAGTTTGAAGCTTATATGGACGGTAATAGCTCATGATACAATGTGACCTAGTGTATGCAACTAGGGTTTTGAGATAAATAAATTTTCTAGAATTTACTATGAATTTTTAAAATTTGAAGTGATTTTTTTTTTTAATACTTAGTCAAAATTTTCAAAAAATAAGTGGAATATTACTTAAAAATTATCAGGATTTAGTTGATGCGACTAGGGCTTCAAAATGATTTTTTCAAAATTAATGTAATAATTTGAAAAACAATTTATAAATTTGTAGAATTGAGCTTGAAAAATTTAGGAATAAACTGAAAATAATTCTAAAATTAGCAATATATTTTCCTTAGTGGTTTGAAAGTGTTTGTATGCAAATACGACTTAGTATGTGCAAACTAGGGTTTGAGTGAATTATTGAAAAATTATTTCAATTATTTTTTAGTTTTTTTATTTTTAAATTTAATAAAAATTATGAAAATATTTTAAAAAATTAGAATTAATTATCCCTAGGGTTTAGAGGGTTTTTTTGCAAAAATTCAAAGTCAGGTTCACCAAATGTTTTACTGAATTTGGGAAACTATAGTGGTTAATTT
>JARHVA010003708.1:787500-1015000 GCA_037957365.1 Torreya grandis
ATGAAAAAAACTTAAAGACAAAATGGACCTAAAACCCTACTAAACCCTTATAAGTGACTAGATGATAGAAATGAAGTTAGAAATATACTAAAATGGTATAGTTTTATTATAATGATGATTGGAGGATGTAGAATACTTAGTCAGTCTTCCTACCATCAGAATGTGTTGTATGGAATTATACAAATAGAGTACAAAATAGGGTTTTATTGACTATTTTTTGTATTGTGAAGGTTTTATGAGGTTTCAAAAGATGAAATAAACTCTTGGAGGAAAATATAGACTTATTATAAATACCTATGTCCATTTCATAAATGATAAAAATTTCATAAGTGTGCCTACCAAATCTCTCATCTCAGCCAATCAAAATTGGCATAGTGAACATGATAGTGAGAAGGGTGAAAACTTCAAATGGAAGTCCTTTTAAGGTGTGCCTAATGCCTCTAAGTACATGGAGAGTCTTTAAAGGTGTCATCCAATCCCTTTTATGAATTTTAATAGGAAAATAAGAATTTTTTTGAAGCTAAGTGTGTAAGGTGTGTAGAAGAGGAGTTTTCTTAGAATACAAATGGTGATGGCTCATTTCTATAAGTTTCTAGATGAATAAGAATGAAACAAATGCATGGGGAAGCATGTATGAAACCATTAAATATTATTAACATCATTATATCTTCCCCTAATTAGTTTTGGGACGTTTAAAGTGGTGTGAATGATGAAGGTAGTGTTTTGAGCCAACACAAAGAATTTTATGCCACTTTCCAAGAGTTTCATGCCTTGTATAGACACTTATACTTCCTAACCTTGAATTTTACATTTAACATCTCCTTATCATGCATATTTAATCTATTTTATAATTTTTACAAGTGTATAAGTGACCTTTTTACTTCCCTTATCTTGCCTTTCTCCCAAATGCTATAAGTATTGACTTTTTGGGCTCTTTTAAGTAGCCTCCATTGATTAATGGTGAAACAACGACAAATTTTGTATTAGAATATCTCTTGAAGAAATAAAAAAGTGAATTTTCCTACTTGAATTCTACATAATTATGATCTGTTCCAAATCTTGTTGGTCTTGTCTAGTAAAAGATGGTATTTTCTAGCATGTTGTCTTTGATTATCCACCAAGTATGTAGAAGATTAATTATTGTAGGTATTTGTTAGTGTTTTGCCTTAGTGTATGATATTTTAAAAGTGGTTTATGATATTATTCTCTAAATTATCATTAATTATCCCTCATAAACATAAATATACCTCTTGAACCTAACATATGAAACATTGATGTAACAATCTATCTTGAGTTGAGTTATGTGTGAAAGAAGCTTTGATTTGCTCTAAGTAGTATAAGTTCATTAGATAGGAGGAAACTTAATATTGTTACATCAACTTTTATATTTTTTAGATTGTATTTCTAACCCTTTTCATGTAAATTTTATGAGTGAGAAAGTGTTTCAAAGAGTGTATCAAGGGAACTATCCCTTCTAGAGATTCATTTCACTAAATTGATTACCCACATCAAGTGAGATGTATCTATTGTGCCACTTGGATGAATAGATATGAGACATATCATTAAGGGGTGAAAATACATGTGATAAAAAAACCTATCATCACCCTTAAAAACCATTTTCAAAGCATGTAAATCTAAAAATGGTGGAAACATACCTGTCATCTTCAATGAGAAAAAAATGCAAACCTGAGATGATTTACTTATCAAACACTTTGAAACACTAAATCAATAATGGAGAGAATTATTTGAATATTTCCATATCCTTTGGAGTAAATCTCAACAATTGGATTGTATGGACTTCTCCAAACCAAAGCAAAACCTATAGGGTGTAGGAAATAGTGAGTAAAAAAGCATAGTCTACTTGTTATAGATGATTCATAAATAATGGTTGATAAATACTTGAAAACATATTATTTAAATGAATATCTCTAAGTGTAATATCACATCCCAAAGCTTTTTGGTCCAAAACTTCCTCAACTAGTCATACCAAGCATAAACTTGTTGACCACTTCAATGTGTTTGGAAGGATGAAGAAGAAGTATAATGGTTTTAGACCTTTTATTTCACTTTAAAAGAATTTAAAATGTATAATTGAGTCTAATAAAGTTGAAGAGTCATCTCATAACCTTATCCCATGTGTCACACTCTCTCATGGGTCGTACAAGTGAAAACTATTCCCTTTACCAAGAATATTTCTCTTTCTTCTTAAGAACCTACCACTTTTAAATTATAGATAGTTAATTAAGACATATTAGGACACCTTGGGCATTAAATCACATTTTTAAAATTTAAAATTTCCCAAGGATGTTTTATAACTCATTTAATGCTCTATATTAACCCCTAAATTGACTCTAAAAGATAAAAGGATTAAAATGACTAAGACCAAAGCTAATATGATATGAAATGACATAAAAAGACTTATAATACACCATATGACATTATATTAGACCCATAAAACGTCTAAAGATCATTTTTTTAACCTATAGGGGTCCCAATTTGACTTGTAGGGTTAATTTTAGTCAACAATGATCTAATTGGAAGATGCTCGATAAGAGGTCATATAGAATTTTAGTAAGCACCATGGTGTAGTAACAAGGTGGTTTGATAAGAGGTTGAAACTAAAGTCCTTTATGATATCCGACTTGGTAATTATATGGGATAAATCCCATGAAAATAAAGGCCAACACTCCAAGTTTGACTCATTATATTTTGGCCCATATTAGATATTTGAGCTACTTAGAAAAATGCATTCCACCTCAGAGACTTTAGAGGAAATGACCTCCCACTACTTTTGAATGGAAAATTCCTAATGCATTAAGTTATGTTATTCCTGTAGATTCAATCTCTGAATAGATTTAGAAGGGATGGTAATGCATATATTATATTAGGCCTAGATTAGTTTTCTTTTGTTGTGTGTTTGATTTCATCACTTATTTATTTCTATTATGTGTTTCTTTAGTTTTTTGTCTCAATTATTTTTTTTGTGTGTTTGTTTTTTACCTTACCATTGTTTTAATCTTAACTATCCCCTCATGATATGGTTTCCTCACCATAAGTGATTCAATAAAAATAATTGAGTTCATAGAAATTGATAAATGCTCCAAAATATGACTGAATAGTGAAAACTAGTCCCAAAATTGTGAAAGAGAAGGTGAACCTCCATTATTAAACATAGTGATAATCAAGGTAACCCTAAAATAAAAACTAAGATAAGTAGAAGCTAATGATTCAGAAATGAGGAAGTGAATTTATAAAATCTCTACTCTAGTAGAGGCCACCACAAGCACTTCAAAAAAAAGATCAGGGATACTATGAATAACTAAATAATTAAAAGGTTATCTAGATATTGGAAGCCTAATTAGGCTAATATAAAATTAGATACACTATTATCCAACCCTCATATATCAAAAATCAAATATTATATCAAAATAAGTTTGAATTTTATAAATATACGTTAAGTTTATTCCTCAAAATGGGTGATTTCAACAATCTAGTATAGATAGCAATCAAGTAAGGTCATATTTGAGACCAAAAGCATATCTATCAGGGACATATATTCCTATATTTTAGTATAATAATTCTCAATCCATCACCCTTATTCAAATTCTATGAAATGCATACCCCTTCATAAATATTTTAATATCCTAGATGTCCCTAAGCTCATTAAAGAAATCCATCAAATAAAACAAATCCATCACTAATGAACAAAATGGCCTTGAAATGAGTCATATCCTATTATGTTACTTGTTAAAATGGTTTATTTTCATACTCAATATGCATCAATTAGAGTTCAAATTTCATATATCTACATTTAATATTAGATTATCCTAATCTAGGTTCTAAATGTTGAAGTGGCATCTTCCCCACAAAGTTGCCATTTGTTGTGGCCAACACAAACCCCTTATTTGAAAATTGGGGAACCCATCTAAAAATATATTAAATTAATGCTTATAAGATTTTTAATCCCTTCCACATAAACTTGAGACCTCTAGGGTTCCTGAACTCTTGTTTCACCTTGGTCTATCAAACATTTAGAAAAGTTTATAATGGAGAGCTAGTCTGTACTAAGGATCCCTAAAGTTTTATAATGTGTAAGCATAGTTCATTCCTTAATGAATTATAAAGGGGCATAAGATTTCTCATACTTAGAAATATTTTATTATGTTAATTGTATTTTATGTATATTTAGACTCAAGCTTGGATTTCCTAGAGTTATAGTCTCATGGAATCTTACTCATCACTTTTCAAAGATTTGTTGGCTAGTGGGTAAGATTTTAATTTTTTGCATGGATTTATTTTGACTTAGTCATTTTTTGAAATACTATATAAAATATTGATAAATGAGGAATTTACATGCAATCTAGTTGTCAAAATATCAGTCTTCCAGACCTATTAGAGATGTTAGATCTTGGAAGAGCCTGATTGAATGATGAAACATCATATAACCTTGCTATTAGAGTTATTATTTTCTCATATCTATTAGAGATATTAGATATTGAGAGATCCTAACCAAATTATTAAGTACCATGCAACTTGACTGTTAAAGTTATTAGTCTCCTAGACCTATCAGATATTTTAGATCTTAGGAGAGATTGATAGAATGAGGAAGTGCCACATGGATCTTGTTAGATTTGTCAATCTCCCAGACTTGTTAGAGATATTAGAACCCATAATATCTTAATGTATTATATAATTTGTCGAACTTTTATATAAATTAGCATAAAAATGCCCAAGAATTTTAAAATTGTTATGAATAAGTATAATCAGATTTAGAGACCAATTATATTATGTCATGCATCACTCAAATGCCCCAAGTGTCCCAATATATCTCTCATGTAGGTAAATTATTAAACCTATCCATGCTTAGATGAAAATTTCCATAGGTGGGATTAACTATAGATATATAGTTGTCACAAGTTGAATCAAATTGGGATGCCATGAGGGAGAAGTAGTTGTGTGCCTACCACACTCATCAAATTAACTAAATGGGGAACTTGGCCATAATTGGAATATTTTATACATCTCATCATAGTCACCAAATCTAGTAGGTGGTGTAGATTTTAATTTACTGAGATAATTCCATATCAATAAATAAATAGGTGGATCCTTCTACCAACTCAAATGGGACACTTGGAGATTAGAGTGATGGGACACTTAGATATATTTTATTATGCTAATTATTTTTTTGTATATTTGGACTCATGTTTAGTTTTCCTAGAGTTATAGTCTCATGGAATCCTACCCATTAGTTTTTGAATATTTGTTGGCTAGTGGGATTTATTTTGACTTGGTCATTTTTGTGAATACCTATATAAAATATTGATAAACGAGGAATTTTCATGCAATCTAGTTGTCAAAATTAGTAGTCTCCCAAACTTGTTAGAGATGTTAGATCTTGGGAGAGCCTAACTAAATTAGGAAGAATCATGTGGCCTTATTATTAGAGTTATTATTCTCTCATATCTATCAGAGATGTTAGAGCTCAAGAGAGCCCAACCAAATGAATAAGCACCATGCAACCTGACTGTCAAATTTGTTAGTCTCCTAGGCTTATCAAATATTTTAGATCCTAAGAGAGCTTGATAGAATGAAGAAATGGCACATGGATCCTATTAGATTTTTAAATATCCTAAAATTGTTATATATGTTAGATCCTATAATATCATAATTTATTAGATGATGACAAGTGGCACTTTTATAAAAATTAGCATAAAAGGCCAAAGATATTTGAAATTTTTATGAAAAATTATAATCAGATTTAGAGACCAATTAGATTATTTCATGCATCTCTCTAATGATCTAAGTGTTTCATTTTATCTCTCAAGTAGGTAAAGTGTGAAACCTGTCCATACTTAGATAGAACTTACCATAGGTGGGACTAACTAGAGATATACACTTGGCATGATCTAAATTAAATTTGGATTCCATGAGGGAAAAAGTAATTGTGTGCCTAACACACTCCTCACATTGTCTAAATGAGGAACTATGTCACAATTATAATATTTGAAGCATCCCATCATAATCACCAAATATAGTAAGTGGTGTAGATTTTAAATTCTTGAGTTAATTCCATATTGAGAAATGAATAGGTGGTTATTTCTACCAACTCAAATTCATATTCATATTGGGTGAGTTACCAAAAAGCATTAATGTATGAGATATGTGTGCATTGGTATAAGTGGCCCAAGATAATCTAATTTAACATTATTCACTCCCAATTGCCTAGAGTTTACTTCCTCACTTTTGGCTCATTTTTTACTCCCTCTATGTCCTCCTTACTTAGTGTTAGCTACTATCATGATTTCCCCTTTCCACCTTGGATTATTCAACCTCTAACCCCAAGGCTAAGCCTAAATATAGAGACACCACAAATAACTTAACTTTCTTTAATAATTATAATGAATATTCAAATTAATTAAAGATAAGCCTAAATCTACCTCAAGTGAATATGAAGATGAGGCCAATTTATAATATTCCCTTAGAGAATATGAAAGATGTGGGTTGCATAATGTTGTATGCAAAAATGAGGTTTTCCTATGAACCAACTACTTTTTTAATATGATCCTCAAATATAAATGAGTACAAGATATTTCCAATGATTTTGTGTACTCTATAGGCTCTAGGAATAAAAATACAAACATCTCAGGAGTTTATTTCAAGGCATACTACAACTTCATAGAATTCATAGATGATTAAGATTAGGCCACAATATATGCATGGGATAACACCTATCAAATTTATTATTTTTCATAGGATTGGGAAGAGAAGCTAATGACAAGTGGGTTAATAAATAATACATTGATTCCTACATGGTCCATACCTTGAAAGAGGGTGTTCATGTAAGGATGATCTTGCTTGATTGATTATTTAGGTTAAATGACTTCTTTCACATTGATCTCCTCTGGGTGACCCTACTTGTCATAATATTTAAGGGTAAGGAGATACCATACCTTAGGATCATTATTAAATTTTGACTAGTGCACTATGTCATAGAGGCTTGAAATGGCATTAATTTTTTATATAATGATCTATATTATATATGTCATTTACAATACTATCATGTTTAAAGCATTTGATTTTACACATTGGAATATTAAGGGTTTAGTGGTCAATGTGATGTTCTATAAACTATATGGACACCATTACTATAATCACATCCTAGAAATTCATGAGTCTATATACCCAATGGTTTATATGGATATAGATGAGGAGATTATGCCTTACTCTATAATGAAATTACAAAATATCTTACCATCATTAGTGACTATTAGCACTATAGGGATAACACCATCATCTGAGTGTTTGGTATTTAGAAGGCCTCCCTTCACTTACCATATCAAGTTCTAGACTAGTTAGCCAAGTAATAAATCACCTATTAGATAATAGATTTCATCTTTATCCACTACCTCAACCACCAATAGAAATCATACTCAACCATACCTATTTCCATTTTCCACCACATATACAAAATTTTCCTCTGTTACAGAAAATGGTGGTGGGTAGGGACTCTTATGTCCTAGGTAGAGTAGATAACAAATAATTAGACATACATGGAATTATCAAGATCCATATGGGAAAAATATCAATCTAGGTTCAATATAAATTACAACCATGAGTCCATAGATGAGGATAAAATACACCTACACCATATCGATGTTAAAGAGGTGTTACCTATACTAAAAGACAAGAATAAAAATGGAAAGTAGGCACAAACCAAACCATCCTCTCAAATCAGCCTTACAATAATACCTAGAATTTTAAGGAATATCTTCCAAGGGTTATTGGATCCCTCTCCTATATGATTCTCACATTCTTAAACTTGTACTGTAGATCCTCCACTTCCTATAGTTTAGGAAAATCAATTGCAATATTCACAAACACTATGATTTGACATCAATAATATCTTAGAGTTTAGCCCAAAATGTCATCAATAATAAGAATTTATGTATATCCCTCCCACACCTTTCATTATCCCTAAAAACCTAATGGATCACCCTTGGTTTTTGCTTTTCCCTACCAATCCCACTCAAGTGATGCCTCCCCTTTTTCCAATTATGAATCCCCCATAATTACCTAAAGTACCTCTATAACTAACCATGTATAACATAATCACATCCCAATTTCCATCCACCTATCCCATTCCACCATCATGGATCTATATATCTCACCTCAAGCCTTTAGCGGATGTGACTACCTAGCATTTAAGACCTCTATTAGTCCTTCCACAAGTTCATCCACCTTTTGATTCTCCCACTTCAATAGTTTCAATGGTTCCTCTAGTGATAAGTCCACATGTGTGCATAATTACATACATTTTAGCTACTTCATCAACACCTAAAATCACTTTAAAGGTTCCCCAATAAGACATGGTAACTTTTAACACCACCATTCTTATTATTGTAGTGTAATCTAATACATACAAAAGGACCAAGAAGAAATAAAAGTTAACTCTTTCTCCTTAGTATCTTGTTTCTCCTCATGTGACTCCTACACCTCCATTTTCCATTATCCTAGGTGCTCATGTATTTGGATTTTACTAGTCAATTTACTCTTTATTTTTGAATACTCTTCTCTTCAGCACCATGATTCCACATGTTAATTTGACCCAAAGCTAGTGACATGCTTAGATGTTCCAATGGACTTTCTCATTTGTTCTTCCTCATTTCACTCTCATGTCTCTACCTCCTCCATTTCTATCTTCCTTTATTCACTCTACTTCATATATTACTCCTCCTCCCATGCCTCCACCTTCCACCTTTATCTCTACCACTCCACCTTTGTCTCTATCACGCCACTTTCACCTCTTTTTACCCTATAAATTACCACAAGCTTTTAGGAGCCCCAAGATGATTCTATAATTTGATCCATAGGTTCTATGGGAGTTTGATAAGAACTAAATAAACATGAGGAAGATCATAACTCAAAAATTCACCAAAAGAGGGTACCTAGTGGTCTATTAGGGCAATCACAACCTCTTCTCCCTAATAAATGTGAGAACATCCATGGGGAGGAAAAGGTTATTGAGGATCTAGTGTTCATGTTCCAAACCACTCATGACATGTTTGAAAATTTTATAAGTACATGAAGGAGTAGGTATAGGTGCTCAAAGCATAGGCAAAGAAAACCTTACCTATATAACTAGTTGGCTAGGTCAATGATTCTCTCTTATAGCTCATCATATATTTAGGTGAAGTAGTTAGGACAATAACTAAGAGTAAGAAACGCCTCAAGTGAACCCAAACATATTTATAAAGTATTAGTTTCATGGAAAACAATTGTAAAAATATTGATGTGGTTATAATAAGGGCATGTTCCTAGATCTAAATCTCATGCCTCTCTATGACCTCAAATTGTAGCAAACCTATGCTAAAAGCATGAGAGCTTAAAGTGTGGAATAATTGGTGGTGACACAGATGGTTATGGGATCACTATAATAATTTAGGGAAAAGATTTTGAATTTCTTCAAAGCAGTTAACATCTCTATGTTATTCTATTTTCATGGCACATTTCTTAACAAAGGTGAGTTTTAGGTCCACCTAGGTCACTTCAACTAGGTCATGAGGAGGAGAGTGTCCAAATCTAATAATTTTGGGTCCAAGGAGATTCTAGAGCTCTCAACCTAATGTATGGCTAGTATCAAATATTTGTTAAAAAATTTAAAATTTCCCTTGAATCCCCACTCTAGATCCATAAAAAAAACATTTGACCTAGTCAGAGGTAATCTTCTATGAGCCCCCCCATGAACATGTCTAATTTGGATAGTGATTATTGTTTAGTGGCATTCACATTGGTCACCAAGGACACACAACCTATCTAGTTGGGAGATAGTTCCACTCTATCTCATTAACACATCAACTAAGTGGACCCGAAGGCATATTTTGAGAGAATTTGAGAATATTTTGTTTGTTTTGAATATTTGATTTGTAGTTTTAACAACTTTGAAAGGACGTCATGGCCAAGAATGAAAATCTCATGTTACTTGGAGGGAAGACACATCCTCTATATATTGTAAACTACAATCCCTTGTAATGGTTTATATTTCATATGTGAATAAACTCTAATAAAATTAAATGTCAATTTCATGCATTATGTTAGATTAAATTTTGTTTATCTATGAATGCCATCCATCATTTTGAGATTTTAAAGGAATGATGATGCTAAATAATTAATAATGTCCTTGGAAATAAAGAATGAATGTAATATTTGAAATGTGCTTTGTTTTTTAAATCATTTATGAATTCTTCTCATTTTCTCTATAAATTTTTTAATCTATGTACTTCACTTTATAGACTATAATTAAAAAACCTGTGTAAATTACTATAATCCCTTATCTATGTTTAATATTAGTGAATAATTAATGAATTAAGAATTTCCTCCTTTTGTCCTTATACTATTTCCCCATGTGATGATGAGTTTGATCCCTTGGTGAAATGAAAAACGTAGTGGTCTAACTGTGAGTGGACACATAATTTGATTCTTGAAGTAATAATACCCTTTAGAACCTGAAAAACCCTTATTATGCCTTACCATATTTACTTTTTTGTGTTTATTATATGAATATACAAAAGTCCATCCTATTCATTATAAAATGGTAAAGTGAAAACCAATAGTGATCATGATTAAAATTGATTCAAGCTAAGGTTTGTAATTGCCATCTCAAATTGGTATCAGACCATGGTGGTAATACTACATCTATTAGAGAATTATTTTGAGAAGGCTACATCATGGATCTTAATAAATAAATTCATGCCCTAGATTAAACTATAAACAATCCTAAAAGAAAGGACAAAATTCCCTTACTATCCCATAATTTGTCTTAAATACTTAATCTCATAAGTGTCTTATGACATGATTTTGGACTAGATAATAGTTGGCACTAGAAAGAGGGTTGAGAGTAACTACTAGTAAGAGTCTTGTCCTTGAAATGATATTTATTAAATGCTTATTTCTACTACTCCTTTACTTTTTTTCCTTCTTTGGAAATTAAAACACATACAAGAACAATAAAACCTCAAGTAGGGCCTAATGAAACCCTATCCCACTGATTTACCCTTTAATAATCTAAAGCTTACTCTCTGGATCACTAGATCTTGGTCCTTCCATGGTAGAATGATTATTTTAGATTTTTAGTTCCTTAAGAGAGTTCATTTTGGTGGAAATAGACCTAAAACCATAGTTTTAACTAGTATATCATCTTCCTAATCTACCATAAATAGACCACCTCCAATGGTTACCCAGTGGCTTGGTTAGTTGAGTCAGCTATCAATGTTCCTAGAGTTCTCCATGACCTTCACAAGAGCCTATAAATATACCTTCCACATTTCACACTTGGTGTAGGATGGACTAATGGAGAGCATGTAAATTCTTATAATACCACCCCAAGACTCCTAAATCTTGAACATGAGGATATAGCTTACAAGTTATTCCTATTCACTTTGATGGATGTAGCCTATGATTGGTTCTTCAATATCTTTAAAAACTTCATTTTAGGGTGGGATAAATTTATAAACACCATTATATCTTAATTCAAGAAATTTATTTACCCTAGTGTCCTCTACCAATAATTTTCATGTATCAAGTTAGAACCAAGCAAGCCCATTAGGAATTTCAATGTTAGGTTCCAAAATATGTATAGCCAGGTCACCATGCTCTATCAACCTCATTCATAACTATAAATTGAAATGTAAAATTAATTTATATACCCTTTGATGACCATGTTTTTGATATGGGATCCCTTGATAATATATCTACCCTTAGATCATCTTGAAGCTAGATAGACAACTCAATTCCTATGGTCAAATGATGGATCTCATTACTAATGCATTATTGAAAGTGCCAACCTTGAATCTCATCCATAATTTAAATAATAAATTTCCTTTATCTCAATAATTTACCATAACTAACCAAATTCCACTGAGGCATGCTATACCAAACCATCACCTGTGTTTTCTTAACCTAATAAATAAGGAGTTAGCTCCCCACTTGCAACACTAAACAACATTGGAAGCTACTAACAATTTTTAAAGCATACCCCATGACTCCACCAAGAATGAGTTATATACTATCTAATGAATGGTATAGAGGTTGATCAATGAATTTTTAGGCCTCCAAAAACAAATGGAAAACATACGTGGTAAAAGTTATAATAGGAATTTCACTTATCAAAGGTATAAAAAATCCTATAACCACCCCAATAATCACCCAGATCCATCAACTAATAAGCTTCTTAAGATTAACATCTATGAGATGGCCTTCCTAAATTGGTGTTGAGTGTACAACATAAGCCAAAATATGGAATTTTAATATATACAGCTATGTAATGCCTTTTACATCTTTCAGAGACAAATGGAAGAATATGAGGTGGTCTTGAATCATACATAATCCTCTAATACTACTAGAATTATAAGCACTCTGATTGTAATGGAGACTATGGAATTACCTAGCCATGAATAAAATGGGATAGAGGAGAGTACTAGTGAGGTCCATGCATTTTAGCAATTCCAAAGGAGTAATTATGTACTTAGGAATAAGGTGCCTCAATAACCCATCACCACCTCTACTCCTCCAAATAATGGTTCCACCCCTCTTAATCATAGAGCTTAGAATGAAACCCACCTCTAAAGTCTAATGAGTAAAAGACTACCATAGAGATCTAACTAGTTCATAAAAAATAGCGTATATCATAGTCAAAGACATGAAAAAAACAAAATCTAATTTAAAACTTTATGAACTCAATGAAATCAATAAATAAAGAAATATTATACTAAAGTCACTTACAAATAATCCAACCCAGTCAAGATAAAGTGTTTACCACACCAATGTGTTCATTAATAATAACAAAGCTAATGTTACCCTTTTCCTTCTAACTATAAAATTATTTGGGAAGAATATACACAATTGCTTGGTAGACTTAGGAAATTTGCCTAATGTGATGTCTATGATAATTTATGAGAAATTAAGGTTAATACCTATAAAATATGATAAGGTGGTGATATAAATATAAAAATCATAGGTTAAGGTAGTTGGTAACATCTTAAATGTCTATATGTAGCTAGAGTTTAATCCCAATATCCAACAATTCAATGACATCTAGGTAGAAGAAATTATTGAATCTTATAGGATGTTTCTCAATAGGAGTTTTTATAAATCCTTAAATGGGTACATGACTACTATATTTTCTCATATATGTCTACTCCAGAGAGACATAGCCAATAAGATCATAGTAGATAGTACACTTAATATGAAACACATGATCATGTAATACAACACCATAAATGAGAAGGTGAACTTATTATCCTCAGACCTAAGAGTATATACCATGTCCATGGAATTAAGTATGAAAGTAGAAATAATATCAAAATTCCAAGTTTATGGTCCCTATTATTTGATGGGGCCCATCCTAAAAAAGGTTCTGGGGTAGGAATCCTTCTATTCTAACCACAAGGAAAGTGACACCTAGATGCTTATAGACTTTAGTTCCCTTATATGAAAAATTTGGTTAAATACAAGGCCTTGATCCTTAAACTACAAATAGCTCTAAAACATAATGTCAAAGAGCTCAAAGTGTTTAGTGCTTCTAAGTTGGTCCTAAACCAAGTTAGGATTAAATTACAATGTAAACTATCCTAATTAAGGAATTACAAACACAAATCATGGGATTGGATATAAATGTTCACTATCTTTAACACTATTCCCATTCCTGAAGAGGAAAAAATTTGAGTGGTCGATTCACTAGTAATTCTTTCTATAAATATGACACCTCTATATGACATAAAATTTCATAATTTTTATGTCAAGTTGATCCCTTTCCCCTCTATCCCATTTAATTTCAAAAACTTCCAAATTGTTTAAGGATGACCATCATATTCTATAATTCATGAAAAACACTATGGTATTTGAAACCCACATCATTGATGAGAGAGAGAGAGAGGACCAAGAAGATGTCAACTATAGTTAATATGGTATTATGAACCTTAAATAAAACTAAGTCTTAAAGGGCATGACCTATTTAGAGAGAGTGTTTGATTTTGATAAGTTTGAACACCCACTTGAGAAACAAAGGTACCAAGACATGAGGTTCAAAACTAGAAACCTTGGGTACCTTGATCACAGAAAGTTGAGCAACTTACAAGGTTTTTTCCAAGATATTAGGATGTAATGTATAGGCCTATAGATATCTCAAGATCTTTGACTGAAGTTTTCCAAATCATACTATTCCCCTCAAACTAGATCATAAGTCTTTTAGACAAAGGTAGAGGCAAGTGAACTTGATGCTGAAACTACCCATACATAAATTTTTTCATAAGCTCTTATCGGTAGGAATCATTTTTCTAGTCTCCCATTCCACCTAGGTAGCCAATTTGGTAGCATTTGTAATAAAAATAGAGATATTCATCTTTGTGTGGATTATACAATCTAAATTGGGCCTCTGATAAAGACAAATACCCATTGCCTTCTTTATATAGGTTAATTCAAATAGTGAGTGGATCCTAGATGATGTCCTTTTTGAATGAATTCTTAGGATACCACCAAGTTATTGTCAATCAAGAAGATATAGTTAAGACTATTTTTACAACTAAGTGGGGCACTTTTTCCAAAAATATATGTCATTTATATTGATCAATACAAGAGCCACTTTCAAGAGATCCATGTATTTTGCATTTGAATTCCTAATAATAAAATACATTATTATATATGTGGATGATTTGACTATTTTCTCAAAATGCAGTCTAAATATATAAAGGTATGGTATGGTGTGTACTTATGTCTATATAAGATATTGAAGTGGTTACTCCACTTAGAGGGAAAGAGGGTATTCAATGTCTTTTAATTATTACATTAAAAATTTATGGTGATATGGAAAAGTATGAACTAACTCCATGAGGGGTATTTTACAAGGCATAGAGTAGAGATATAATAAATTTTAATGAGATTTTTAAGATGAAGAACTAGCCTGAGGCTTGGATGGTAAAATGTTTTTGGTATAAAGAGAAGTAGTTTGAGGTTCTGGTTGTGGAAGTGTATCCTCATTTATGTCAAAAAGTATGGTAGTGGTATCAATAGTGGTGTCTTTAAAAATATAATCATCAAGTATTGGTTTCATTGGTTTAGTTATAGGATCTCGTGGGTAGGTTTAAATCAATAATTGACTTTAGCAACATTCACATATTGAGAATTAGTATAATATTGGTCATAGTTAGCATCAATTGTTCATATATCCTCATTTTAATGTTTTGGGTTGGAAGTAGAAAGCATTTTGAGATGTTTAGAGGAATAAGGCTTGGAAACTTATTTATTTTGAGAGGCATTAACATAATGATGATGATGTATTTTGATCATAACATCATGTTTTAATGTATATCCTTAAAAATAATTGAAAATTTGGTAAGCCCATGACCTATTTCATGGGAATGATAAACATCGACAAGAAACCAATAAAACTTGTTAATAACATACCATGTAGATGGATTATTGGCATAAGTGAAAGGTTTATAAGGCGATAAAATTTGTTTCATTTATTGAATAGTTATGGGTTCATGGGGATCTTGGTGATTATCCATTTTGGCTATTCCTAGTATTTTTAGGAGTATTTCTAGTGATTAAATTAGTGTATTTATGTAAATATCCCTTTATTTATTTATGTTGGGTTCAAACTTATTTCATAAGAAAGTCTTGTCTTTTAGCTTGATCAATAGCATTGTTTAAAGTTTGGGGAGAAAAAGTTTGAACCTTGTATTGAAGGGATGGTGTTAAGGTGGTTATGAAAATTTTCAATAATTTATCATCATTAATGTTATGATCAGATTTTTGAGCCAAATATTTCCATCATTTAATGAAACAATGAGCTGATTCAAGAAAGTATTGTTTAACATTAATGAAATTGCTAAGACAATTTGTAGGAAGATCATTGTGCTGAAATTCCTTTACTAAAGGATTGACTAAATCCTCAAGTTTGTATATATAATGTTTATGGAGTTCATTATACCATTATAGTACACCTCTTGTGAATTTTTTGACCAAAATTTTGGTAGTGGTGAAGGTATTGGTCTAAATCCAGTCTTTATAAAGATTACTAAATGCTTTAAGGAGAGATGCAAGATATTTAGTCCCATCATATTTAATAGTTATATAAAAAAAATTAATATCAATAGAAACACTAAAGGGGCATAAAGGTTCATTTTGAATATTTTGGAGAATTTCTTTGTGTATAATGGGTTGGGGAATGATATTTCTCACGACATCTCTAAGAGGTGGAAGGATGATTTTTTTTAATTTTAAGGTAGGAAAGAGGAGGTTTATTAGACATGTTTAATAAATGATGTTGCATTCACATCATTTGATATGCATTATATGTTGGCATAATGTTCATTTGTTGCACTATTTGTGAACAAATTTGAGTGGTGTCAATAGATGGATCAGGGTTATTAGTGTTTAAAGGTCAATTGTTAATATTTTTAGGAGGAAAATTCCATGAATTGGTATTAAGGGATGGGTTTTTAGGTTGAGGATTGTTAAGGGATGGGTTATTAGTTTTTAAAATATTTTGAATAGGGTTATTGGTTAAGTTTGTGTTAATTACCCCTACATTTTAGTAAAGTGATTTAAATAAATAATTATCTTGAGAAGTGTAAAATGGATCTAATCCATTAGTGTCATTAGTTGGATTAATTTGAACCATACTATAACCCAAAGATGAGGGGTGAGATAAGGTACATCAAGAGTGATAACCCTCTTGGATAAAAAGGGTAGGAAGGAAAAAACATCTCACATGTAGTCTAAATGGATTAAGGTTTTCAAAAAATATTATGATAGGGGGTTTCATGATGCTTGAAACAAGAATTTGAGATTAGAAAGTAAAGGTGAAAAATAGGAGTAAATTCAGCTAGATACAAAATAGTATCGACCAAAATGTACATAGTTGATTGGGTTGATAGATTTTAGAGGGAAGGTCCATAAATTTTTTTAGGAAAGGATATAGTCAGGTTAGTCAACTATGTTTTATAGGGAAGCACTGAAGAATATCTTGTAGGAGATTAGGTAAGACAAAAATTACTATGTTCTATATAGAGTAATAATGATCAACTTATGAGGGACTGGGTTAAATAGGATGACTATATCTTGTAGAAAAAATAAAAGTTTAGGAAGCACATTCAAATAGATTGGCTATATTTTGAAAGTAGAGATAGGTTTTGATAGTTATGATTGTAGATGATCTAGTGTGATTTTATAGAATATTTGAAATAAACACACAAAAAACTATATCAATATAGTCGATCTAGTTGAGGAACATAGCATAAACCTTGCACCAATGTTGGTTGATATAATTTTTATAATATAGCATACAATTATTAAATATCAAGTAACAAAAATAAAGATGGTAATTTATGTGGTAATTATTGAATGTTTTAAATTATAATAATTTTATAAATAAATGTGATAGAGAGTTTGCTATAAGAAGGAACTAGAAAGGTAATCTAAGGATGGGTTCAGGTAGTTAAGGATGAAATGAATTTGTATTTGTGATGGTACTAGATTCGTATTGGGCCTACCCCTTCATTTCACAATTCCATAATGATAAGGGTGTCAAGTTCTTTTCTAATATATACAATCAACCATGTATTTACACTCAACTAGAAAATAGATTCAGCTTTCTCCTTAGTGATGAAATCCAAGTAGGTAGACCTTAGTTAGAATTTATTTAATGTTTTTTGATGTTATTTGGTTTGGAAGTGTGTGAAAAATAAAAATAATGTGACTAAATCAATAAATTAAAACTTATTATTTAGTTTATGTGTGCTACTCTAAGAAAGCAATAATCAAAAATAAAAGTGAATTAATTACTAATAAGATGATTTAATTCATTTACTTGAAGACTATAGGGTTGGTTTAGATGACCAAGTGTGAAAATAGTAAAAAATATAAATGACTAAGATGGTCAAAATGAGCTCGATAATTTTGAAGATGTTAAATTTTCTATTTTTTTGTATTATGTTGTTTAGATGATGATTTTTATCTTGATAATAGAGTCAACTAAGTTGACTAAGTTTGAAAACATGTATATAAATAAATGAACTAAGTCAATCAGATTGATCTAGTTACCTATGTTGAATATGACCTACACATATAAATACAGAGTTGATCATAGTTACTATGTGTTAAACCTACATATAGAATGTTAGACTAAGTCGATAGATTTGATCCAATAATGTAAAAATGGAAATAAATAATAAATGAGGATGTGAAGGAAAACATGAAAGGGTTAGTTCATGTTAGGTTCACTAGAATGCATACAAGGGAAAGTGAAGTCGATTTAAAATTAGTCCTAGCTTAAAGAAGATAAATCACACTAGCCCTTTTGCTTTTTGGTACATTTAGACAATTAGGGTCATGACCAATATGGATCCACTAGACCTAACTATGGGGTCACTTACTATATAATATCACTAGAGATATTTCCAAATCCTTTATTTAACCAATGCCATGTGATAACCCTATCTAGGACCTATGTTTTGATATTAAATTAAATGACAAAGTAAAGTAAATCTAACGTAGTACTCACCAAATCATGTGGAACAAAATGGGGGTAATAAACATAAAGGTAAATATGAATAAAATAACTATAATTAAGTAAATATAGATATAAACCTAATGCATGGAGATAGAAATACATTCAAAATCAAGTACTTATGATACTTGTATATATTAAAATAGAGAAGAGTTATAGATACTTACCTTGAAGGTAAACCCATCGAGACTCAATCTCTCCCTTGGATAATGGTTCTTTGCAAGAGGTTGTTTTAGTTTGTAAGGATCACTAAGATATACTAGATATAGGCTATATGACTTATCTTAATCATCCAATAGTTTTCCACAAGACAAGATTCTTCTCTCCAAGTGTAAAACCTAAGTAATGACTCTTCAAGTAGAATGGTGGAAGAGCATATTGTAAAGAATCAAAAATGAATTATTAAATTTATCTATCTATAATGAAAATGGTGAAAAATATTTATTTATATATCCATATCTAAACCTAAAACTTTTAAAAAATTTAGCCAATAGAGTCACCCAATGGACCTTGTTCTTTAATAAATAAATCAATTAGGTCATGGACTAGGTCAATCGAGGCCAACCTAATCTTGTAACATGATTGTATTTTAAGGATAGGGTTGGATAAGGATGAATTTGTTTAGTAATTTTAATAAAGAGGTTTTGGATTAGGTAAGGGTTATTTTTGGTAGTTAATTACATGGCTGAGTATGTAAGGGAGGTGTCAAAGCTTAGATAAATGTATAGGAGAGGTTTATGTTGGTTTAAAGTGTTGGTATAAGGAACGATAATCTTGTGAAGCACAAAAGGTATACCCACCAATTTCCTATTGCACCATATAAGGTGTACACTTAGAGAGATTTAAACTCTATGGGATCCTATAAGAGAGAAAGCATCATTAATTGATAAAGTTTTAAAATATTGTGTGTATGTAAAGGAGGTATGGTAATTCATTAAACCTAAATAAAAATGTGTTTGGTGTTATCGAAGGTAAGCTTATGAATCAAAATAAAAAATAGTAAAGTATCTTAATTGACCCTAAATGTGCTAAAATTATTTATAATATACCTCTCTTGAACAACAACAAATAATTAAAATATTTCTTTAGGAAAATGAAACTCATACGTAAATGCTTTTCTATATTTGTTGAGATTGTTAAACCTCTCAATGTTATGTTAAAATATGAAGCTAAGGTGGAATGGAATGTTAAATATAATAATTCATTATAGGACATGAAAGATGCCATCATGTAGGCCCCTAATTTTATAATATTGAACTACATGTAGGACGTATACCTTAATCTTTTGGTTATGAGCATACCATTATTGTAGTCCTCACTCAGAAGTAGAATGGGGAAGAACAAAAAATTTATTTCATGAGCATGAATCTCAAGGATACAAATCTCAATTATTTGACAATGGACCAATACGATTATTCTTTAGTCAAGGTGGTGAATAAAATTAAACACTACATTTTTAGGAATAAATTACACATTTTTATCCCAAAACATGGTAATAAAGCTTATATTTGGGTAGAATGAATAGGGAGAACATAGAGGTTGATCGATGGACAAATTACAAGAGTATGATCTAGAGATCAGACCTATTTAGCTATTTCAATTCAAGGGTATAATTTAGTTGATCACACAAAATTATCCATAGATTATGCTACATCATTTGGACCAATCAAAAGTGATTTTTCAAGATTGGTATGCTCTGATCACCAATTACCTTCTCTACAAAAATCTGCCCAGATTGAACTAGACTTTAGAAAGTGATATCAGATTAAAATCAACACATTACATAATATAGAAAGAGGTCCTTTATATAAAAATTATGAATGTGTATATCTTAGATGCCTATCTAAATAATGGGCTAAGGATGTTATGGCTATTTTCCATGACAAATTGGGTAGTTTCCACCCCTTTGGAAATGTGACAACACACAATATTATATGGACAATCTATTATTAGCCTAATATCTTAAAATATTTGCATGCCCATGTGTGTTCATGTCACCAGTGCCAAATTTTTTCCAAGTAATAAGTTCATTTTTAATTTTATTGTAGCTCATTATTCAGGGAAAACCATTTACGTAGTGGAGGCTAGATTTCATAGGAGTTATCAATCCAAACTCCTCAACTAAGCACACATTTAGTCTTACAGATATTGATTATAACAGAAGATGGACTAAGGATAGAACTACCAAGAATAGTACCACAAAATAGGTGATCAAATTCATTTAATAAAATATAATCACCTGATTTAGCACACTTATGTCACTAGTCTATGATAATTGACTTGCATTCTAGTCTATAGAGTTTACTGGATGATCTTATAAGCATGGAGTCACTTTAAGATTCCAACCCAAGTATTACCCATAATGGAATGATTTTTTATAATATATGAATAATATCTTGGTCAAAATAATCGATAAATCTATAGAGAATGAGCCTTGAGAATGACACTCACTGTTAAAATATGCCCTGTGGGTTGATTGCACCCAATATAAATAGGCCCTTAAATGTTTATCATTTATATTGTTGTATGGGTTAAATCCCATCTTTCTAATCACCCTTATATTTAATACCTATAAATTTATTAAATATTACATAGAAGGAAATGATAAGCTAGACTCAAGGTTTTTAGACATCATCTAATTAGAAGATTCTTGAGAAGAGACCCTATAGAATTTTAATATGTACCATGGTGTTGTCAAAAGGTGGTTTGATAAGAGGGTGAAAATGAATTCATTTATTATATCTAAATTTTTAGTTATATCAGATAAAACCCCATGAAAATAAATTACAACACTCCAAGTTCAACATGTTATAGATTAACCCATATCATATCTCTTAGTTACTTAGACAATATACATTATGCCTCAAAGACCTCAAAAGTAATGACCTTCCTTTGCCTATGAATGGAAAATTACTAAATCATTAATATCAAGTTATCCCTTCAAATAAAATATTTGAATAAATTCAAAAAGCGTGGTAATTTATATATTATATTAGGTGTAGATTAGTTTGATTTTGTTGTGTGTTTACTTTCATCACTTCTTTGCTTCTATTTTGTGTTTCATTTAGATTTTTATATTAATTATTTGTTTTGTGTGTTTTTTACAACATTATCATAGTTTTGATCTTAATTATCCCCTCATGAGATGGTTTCCTCACCCTAAATGATTGAGGAAAAAGAACTGAGTTCAAATAAAGTGATGAATGCTCCAAAAGATGACCAAATAGTGAAAACTATACCCATAATTGGGAAACAAAAGGCAAGTCTCTAGTATTAAACATAGTGACAAGCAAGGTAACCCTGAAATAAACACTAATAAAATTATAATCTACTAATCCATCATTGATCAAGTTAATTTATAAAATCTATACTATAGCTAAAGCCATCACAAGCACTTAAAAAAAAGAGTAGGGAAACTATGAATAACTAAATAATTAAAAGGTTGTCTATATATTGGAAGAATATTGAGGCTACTATAAACCTTGGATACATGAGTCTCCAAACCTAAAAAATCAAGCATCAAATATTATATCAAAGTAAGTCTAAATTTATAAAATATGTTAAATTTCTTCCTAAAAAAGGATGATTTTTACAATATTATCATAGGCTTTCTAGTGTGGCTGGTAGTGAAACAAGGCCATAAGTGAGACCAAATGTATCTCTATTAAGGAAACAGATATTTGGATATAATTATAAAAATTATCAATTAGTCACCCTTTAGATAAAAGTATGTGAAATGCGTACCCATTTATAAATCCTTCAATATCCTAGATGTACCTAATCTCATTGAAGAATCCATCAAATAAAAGAAATCACTTGCTAATGTTAAAAATGGCCTTAGAAGGAGTAACAACCCAGCATGTTACTTGTTAAAATAAACTTCAGTGATTTTAATACTCAAGATTCATCAGGTAGAGTTTATCTTGCCTATATCTATGTTTAATATTGGATGAACACATTTTGGGTTCTAAATGTTGGAGTAGTGTTTTCCCCAAAAAATCACCATTTATTGTGGCCAACACAATCCCCTTATTTGAAAATTGGGGATACCTATGAAAATTATTAACTCAAGGATTATCAGAGTTTTAATCCTTTATATGTTATCCTAATACCTTCATCATTTCGAAACTCATATTTCACCTTGGTCTACCAAACATTTAACAAAATTTATAATAGAAAACTCATCTCTACTAAGGATCCCTATATTTTTCTAATGTTTAAAAATAATCCAATCCTTGCTATGTTCTAAAAAGGCATATGAGTTTTCATAATTATAAATATTTTATTACACTAACTATGTTTTCTATAGATTTAGACTCATTTTTCATTTTCCAAGAGTTACAATCTTCCAGAGTCCTATTCATCACTTATAAAAGCTTTGTTGGTAGGTAGGTAATATTATTATTAGTTATTTGACTTTATTTTAACTTAGTAATTTTTATGCCTTTATGCTCATAGAAAAAAGGATTTGCGCCCTATTCTTCACGAAGGCCTAATTCTGCTTATTGAAGGCTATTGCAAGAATAGGGCACTGGTTAAGTATCCCAAACAGGGGAAAAATAAGTTGCCAGGGAATAAAAAGAAAGAAAGTGTAAGCAGAAGAGGAAAAATTAAGACCCCTAGTCCTAATAAACAGAATGCAGAAGAAGAAAGGGGTCGGGAGAGACTTGCAGAACCCGTGGAGGAAAAATCGGAGGAAGAAGATGGAACGGAGAGTTGGGAAACCAACTCTAGTAATGATGTAGAAGGATTGGAGGAAATTGAAAAGCATAAATTCAATACTGAGGAGGATTCTGTTACCAGAACAGAAGAGTTGGAGGAAAACCAGAAAGCGGTGGAGGAAGACACTATCCAGGAAGATCCTGGTGAGGACCCAACTTCTAAGAAAGAAAAGGAAATATCTGTCCAAGAAGATATTCAAAATATGGAGATGGAAATTGAAGAAGGAATTAATGAGCGGGAACAAAAGAGCAAAGATGATGTCTTTGAAGAAGATAGGAACAGCCTGAATAAAAAACCTGAGGATTGGAGAGGAAAGAATCAGAATGATGAAATTTACATCCCTATGACTTGGGTTAACAGTAAAGCTGAGTCTTCTTCCCAATTAGATTCCTGGCTGTGTAGGGAGATCATTGAACTCAATAAAAAAGCGAAAACTTTGGAAGAGTCTCTAAAAGGTGCTTGGAACAAAGTAAACAGCATGGAAATTCAGCTAAGCAAGATCCCTGTGAAGCTCAAAGCTTACGAAATCAACCTCCGGGAGTTAATAAAGGATAACAGAAAGAAAATGGATGAAGTAACGTCTAACATTTGTGCAATAGCTATCAATATAGGTAAACGAGCCAATGAGGAGACCAAAGCACTAGAGGGTCCCAGCAAAAGGACAAGGCAAAGTTCCAGAAAGAAAGATACACAAAAAGGAGCTTTGCTGGAGGTTACCACATAGGAAACTGCTGTGAAAGAAAAAAAAGCCATGAACTTGATTTTGGAACTGGATGAATAATCTGGTCCTTCTTGGTGGTAAAGAAACTAGTACAGTTCTTTGTTTTTTTCTTGTTAGCTTTTGTTTGTTGTTTCTCCAGACTTCTGTATTTGGGTTTAGATCAGATGTATCTCTGATGGTTTTAGGACCATTCAAAACCTGATTTTGCTACTTCTCTGTAGTGTTTTTTAGGCGTTGCCTGTGGGCGTTGTTTTTTTAAAGGGTTTCGGGGCCCCTTCAAAACCTGCTTTTACCTCTAATCTAAAACTTAGTAATTTTTATAAAATCCCACAAAAAATATTGAAAACCCTATAAGCCCCTACTCTTTAATATTGTAAAGGTTGTCTAGAAATGTCTCATCACAGTCACCAAATCTACTAGGAAACATAGATTTGAATTTCTTGAGTTAATTCCATATAGAGAAATGACTAGGTAGATCCTAACACCAACTTAAATTTTAATTCATACTAGGTGAGATAACAAAAACCATCAATATAGGAGATATATGTGCATCCCTATAAGTCCCCAAAGAAATTTTATTTACCATTGTTCACTATCAACTTCCTATATTTTACCTCCTCACTTTCATCTCATTCATGTTACCTTAATTCCCTCCTTGCTCAGTGTTAGATACTATTAGGGTTTCCACTTTCTACCATGGTTGATTCATCCTCTAACCCTAAGGTTGAGCCTAAATATAGAGACACCACCTTCTTAGAGAACTTAACCTACTTCAAGTATTATAATTAAATATTCAAAGAAATTGAATTTATGCCTAAATATACCTCAAGTGATGATGAAGATGATTTTGAGTTATAAGATGCCCTCATTGCATATGAAAGATGTGCATTTCATAAATTTATCTCCAAACCATAAGTTTTCTCTTACACCAACATATTTAGCAATATGATCCTCAAATACAAGCAAGATTAGGATGGTGCCAATGATGTTGTTTACTCTATAAGGTATAATCACAAAACTATAGACATTTTAGGAGCTAATTTCAAGGCATACTATAACCACCAAAACTTTACAATCACCTATTACTAGGCCAAAATGGATGCATGGGATAAAACCTATCATATTTAAAAGGTTTTATAGGATTGGGCAGTGAACCTTGATGCCAAGTGGGTAAAAAAAAGGACATTTATTACTACATGGTCTACACCTTCAAGGATGGTGTCCATGTAGGTATGATCCTTCTTGATTGATTATTCATGGAAAATGATTGCTTACATGTTTATATCCTCTAGGTTCCCCTACTTTTCATAATCCTCAAGAGTGAGGAGATATTGGAATTCAGGAGTATCATCAACTTTTAATTAGTGTAACATGTTATGGAGTCTTAGAATGGTGATAATCTCTATATGTTGTGATATATTGTAGACACCATATACAATACTATCATGTTTAATCCCTCTAATTTTATACCTTGGAATCTTAGGGGTGTAGTGGTCCATATGGTTTTCTATAAACTATATGGCCACCATTATTGGAATCACATTTGAGAAATATATGAGTCTTTATATCTGGTGGGTTATATGGATATCAATGAGGTGGCCATGCCTCAAATCTCTAACAAAATTATAAAATATCTTGACCCCATAAGTAAATACTATTACTAAAATGATGAAACCATCATCTGAGTGGTAGGTATTCACAAGGCCCCACTCTACTTTCCCTACCAAGTTCTAGAATGATTAATTGAGAAAGAAATCACCTATTATATGATAGAGGTTATCTTTATCAACTACCACATCCACCATTATAGAGCCTACCTAATTTTCCATATCACCATGTTCCACAATATTTACAAAATTTTACCTCCATTGTAGAAAATGGTGGTGAGTGTGGACTCTTATGACCTAGGTAGAACAAAGCATAGAGAATGGGACCTACATGGTATTTTTAGGGTCTATGTGTAAAAATATTAGTCCTAGATCAATATCAATTATTCCCATGAGCCTATCGATGAGGAAAAGATTCACCTCAACCCTATAGATGAAAAAGAGGTGTTATCTAGAATCAAGGATAAAAATAAAAGGGAAAACATGAATAGACTAAACCATCCACTCAAATCATTCATAAAACAACACCCAGTATTTTAATGAAGATCAAGGGGTCCTAAATTATTCTCCTTTTAAATTCTCACCTCCTCAACCATCTAATTTGGTTCCTCCACCTCTTATAGTTCAGGTAGCTTGAATACAATCTACACAAGTTCTATAGTTTTACATTAATAGTAGCCCAGAGTTAAGCCCAAAATGCAACCTATAATGGGAATTTGTATATATCCCTCCTCTACCTTCCACCATCATTCAAAAAACTAGTGGATCACTCCTATGTTTCCTTCTCCCTAATAAGCCCACTTAAGTGGTGCCTCCCCTTTTTCCCATTTTTAGACCCCCATAATTCCCTTAGGTACCTCTAGATATAACCATGTCTAGCATCCTCACATACTAATTACCATCCACCCATTTGACTCCATTAGAATAGATTCATATATCTCACCTCAAGCCTTTAGGGGATATGACTAATGATCCTTCAACACCTCCATTTGTCCCTCCACAAGTTTAGGGACCTCTTAATGCTCCCACTTCAATATATCCAATGGTGCCCCTAGTAATGAGTTCACTCATGTGTATAATTCCATAATATATAGATACTTAAATATCACCCTTAGTCACTCTATAGGATCCACAATAGGCTTAAAAAATAATACCATCACTGTTCTTTCTATTTTTGTGGTGCAAGCTAACCCAAAAAAGAGGCCCAAGAGTAACAAAAAGGTAACTCCTACTCCTCATCCTCTTGTTACTCCTCATATGCCTCCCATGATTCCATTTCCAATTTTCTTTGGTACTCAAGGATTTGGATTTAAAAATCTAATTTCCTCTTTCCTTCTAAACACTCCTCTTCTTATCACCATGATCCCATACATCAATTTTACCCAAATCTAGTGGCATGCTCAAATGTTACCATGGGGTTCCCTATTTGTTCTTCCTTGTTTTACTCCCATGCCTCCACCTCTTCATTTTCTCTCTTCCTTCCTTACCTCCACTTCATTTTTTACTCCTCCTCCCATGTCTCCACCTCCCTACTCTATCTTTACCACCCCACATTCACCCCTTTATACATAATATTTTCAAACTTTATCAATTATTGATGCTTTCTATCTTGTAGGAACCCATTGAGTCTCAATCTCTCTAAGTGCATGCCTTAAGGGGTGCACTGGTAAAGTCATGGGTAGAACATTAGTGATTTAAATTAATATTTACCCTATAATATCACTTTATATCTAGATAACCATCTCCTAAAAACATTCCCTATGATTTGCCTCCTATTTGTAATTCCTCTAGTCATCTTTTACCTTCATTAGCCCTTCCCTAGCCTAAAATTATTTTTGATGGTTTATGTTACAATATCAACTCCATCGACCTTATACTCTAATTGATCAAACTTATTTAGGGTATAGGTATGCCCTTGTCTAGCATAAATCGAGACATAATTTATTTTTGTTAATAATTATACAATGTAAATTGGGTCAACCCTATCGATTAAACCTTAAAAAATTATTAGGGTTAGATATATCTATGTAAGCACATCCATTTAATCATTTATAAGAGAAGATAATAAGAAAAGATAGGTAATATTCATGTGATTATCCACCATTATATTTGAGGATCATAACTTAGGGTTTCATACTTCTCTCCCATGCATTAAGATTTAGTATACATTGATGTGAGTCTATGTCTTATATGAATGTTTAATTTTTATTTTTATTATCCCCATTTTGTGCCAAAATATTTGGTGAGCACTAGATTATAATTTTATTTACTTCTTATTAGTTTAGTGAATATGAAAACATAGGACTTAGTTAGGGTTATTGCATAGTTTTACTTGATTGGAGACTTTAGAACCCTCCATAGTGAGTTTATTATCATAAGATATCCATTTTATAGGTCTAGTGGGTCCATCTTTTTCATTAATTTGAATATCTAATGTGTTAACAATTAGAAGTGTAATTAGGATTTATCTTCTCTAAGCTAGTATTGATTTATAGATTAGTTGCATTTTCATTTGCATATATTCTAGTGAATGTGACATGAATCTAACCCTTATAGGTTTAATTTTAAATCATTTTTATCATATTATTATATTTTTCCATATTTGGAATACTATATAAAATCAGTAAATATAGTTATAAATTTTTGTGTATAGGTTTAACACATAGTCACTTAAAAATGACTATATTCTATCTATGCAAGTCTTCATCAATTGCAGGCTACTAGATCAAATAGTTTGACAAAGTATTATTCTTCAATTTCATATTAGAATTAAATGTCAAACATTTCAAATCTATTTTATAATTATTTCTACCAACATATATGTTGATAAACACTGTCGAATAGGTTGTCCCTATTCCTCATTCTTCTTCATCACATAGGGTTTTACAAAACTTGGTCAAACCAGTTAACCTAGTTTACATAATTTGAAACCAACAAATAAAGAATTATAACACAAAATTGTATATATAAATCATCTTCAAACCCACAAATGTTCCTTTCTTTCCTCTCTCTATCATTTCATTACTTCCTTCAAATATATTTTTCACATGTTGGTAGTCTTCAAAACTACAAATCTATAACTAACTAGGTTGACCTGGTTGACTTAATTCTATACTCTATGTTTTGTCTAAGAGACAATAAACCTATTTTAATATATTATTAAAAAAATTGATTCTACAAAATAACAATGACCTAGTCGAATATATTCTATATTGTTTGCATATAGTGTTTTTTGAACTGACTATGTACTATTCTTAATCAAGGAATTAACATCTTTCTAGTAGTAAATAATTCACATTTCCTTTTCAATTGTTTACATGATTAGAGTAACTCAAATAGTCTAAATAAGAGGTTTTATAAATTACCATTTTAGTTAAACTATTTTACTCTTTTTCACACACTACCAAGTCACTTAACATTTAAAAAGCATTTAAACATTTGTCTTTCCAAGGCCTTCTTAGTTGGATTTCATCACCAAGGGGGAAGCCAACTTGGTTTTTTGGCCATGTATAAATATGTGGTTAATGTTATATATTATAAAATCACCTAAAACCCTTATCATTATGATATTATGAAGTAAGGGCGTAAGCGCCAATACCAAGCTAGTAGCATTACCAATACATATCGCTTTCATCCCAAAAATCCTACTTTAGACTACTTTTTAGTACCCTATTTTCAGCCAACTTTCTTATCACATTAAAATCAAAATTTTCTAATAATTTAATAAAACTTAGGATGAAAAATTAGTTAGAATATAATTTTTCATTGATTATTTTCTATTTGATCATTGTGTGTTATATTTAAAAACAAGCATTAACTAGCATTGGTGCAAGGTCTGTGTTATGTGCCCAAATTGGATCAATAACATTGATCTAATTATTTATGTGTTTGCTTTCATTCTTGATTACAATTATCATGCAAAAATTTTCTTATATTTTAGCACACTATCATCTTAGTCAATATGGTTCCTTAAAAATTGTGTTTTACCTTCTTGCCTATAGTACATAGTTGATCTGCATGATTGTGTCTTATTATCCTCCTATTTTGTTTTATGTTTAATAGTACACAGTAGACCTAAATGACTATGTATCCTTATCAGCCTATTTTTCCTTCCTATTTGTAATACATAATTACCCTGAATAAATGTGTATTCTTATTTGCTTGTTGGGTTACAGACCATAATTGATTGAGTCAACCCTATATCTTTTTACTGACTTTGTCTATGCATCATCACTTTACATCTTAGCCTTATCTCATCATGAACTTCCATTTTAAGGATAGAATAGAGTTAAACTCAATGTATATTATGAGCTTTACCAATCCCAATAGGTTCCCCATAAACTTCTTATAAATTCTACTTTAGACAAAATTTGTGCTAATGTCCACTCACACTATGAATTATGGGACTCTTCCTCATGCATACTCAATTTTGAGGCCTCTATTCTCCTTAGAATATTAGAATGAATTAGAGTATACTCTAGAAATTATTTTCTTTAATGAATTTCCTCAAAATCAAGAAAAATACCCTTCAACTATTTACCACCTTATGATAAGTGGTCAATAAGAATAACCCCATTCACCCTCCCCCACATTCTCACATAGACTTGGGGGTCATAGCTTTTTTTGCTCTCAGCATCTTCCTTCTCTTTTGACTCCTTCTTATACTGTGACCTCTAATTCCTTTTTTTCTTAAACCTCCATGCCAATTATCTCTACTAACATGAAATGTTCAACATTTATTGGGCCTTTTTCAAGACCCACTCTTCTCAGTTCCTCTAATAGTGTATTTTTTACTACCCTTGGTAATCATTCCACTAGTTCTTATTATTCTTATAATCATTCTACTAGTGCATCTTTCACAAAACATGATAATCATGTCACTAGTTTCTCTTTCTCTAATAATGCCATCCATGCCACTAATACCAATGCTAATGTTTCATATGTTGTGCACAAAACCACTCAAATCCATCAAATTTTATTACAAACTCTTAACCAAATGAACGCTTTCCAAGCTAATAATGCCAACCAAATGATGAAAATGCATAATCACCTTATTAATCCCCAAAATAAACCTCAACAAGCTCCATAGGGAGTACACAACAAAAATTCCTCCCAACCCCACTTAGGGATTCCCATGGAAACCTTATTCCTAAACAAAAAATAATTAAAAATATTTAAAATGAACCTCTTATTCCTAAAATTGACAACATATATATAGGAGGTATCACCCCTACCATTAGATATAATGGGTCAACTTATTTTACTTTACACTTAAAAACATTTTGAAATCTATACAAAGAATGGGTCTAGTTAAACACTTTTACTGCTAGCAAGATCTTAGTGAAAACCCTATATAGAGATTATTTATATTGGTATAACCAACTCTACTATCATTCCATCACTAGTTTGGAAGATCTAGTTAATTCTCTATTATAATAATTTCAAAATAATGACCTCCCTAAAAATACCTTAGCTCATTTTATTAAATGTAAGAAATTTGAGATGGAAACTGCATAAGATTTTATCAAATGGTGGAATAACTTATCTAATAAGTGTGAACACAACATGGAAGATGATAACCTATTTCATATATTCACTAATTCTCTCTATTTTAAGTTATAATATTAGGTCTCGAATCTCTCTCTATGAAATTTATAAGAGGCCCTTGACCAAGCCAAGCACCAAGATTTTCTCATGCATTAGTTTGAGCCATCCCAACCTCTTGTGGGTACTCACACTCATCAAAAATAAAAAATTTCATGATAATAATAATGGTGTCACTTATTCCTATGATACCATTCATAATATTCAAGCTATTTCTCTTAACCTTGCTTTGGAACAAGCTCTCCTTTTAAACCACACCTCTCATCGTCAATTTTCTCCAATAAACATCATCAATGTTCATAAGCCATTATCCTTATTATAACTCCAAAAGTGTCTACCAAGGCCTCTTACATGAGATATTGATCCCAATTACCCTATGAAATCATGGTCCAATCCAAATAAATTATTTTGGTTTCATGTTAGATGGGGTTGCTCTCATGAGATTTGTAGGCAATTGCATAATTTACCTATAGATTTCATCCTTGGTAAAAATTTTGACCATGATTCCCTCATTCATAAACATCAAAAAACCTATGACATTGCCTTAAAATCTCATTAAAAAAAATTAAAAATCAATATTTGAACTAGGATAATACTCTTCTATCTATTTACAAATACCCTCTTCTAAACCATCAAGACAATAATGATAAGCTTACTCCTTCAACCAATAAATTTTACAGTCTTATAGACCCAACTACTGAAGAGAATGTGATCAACATGACTAATATGTGAAGGGTATTTCCCATCATTAATTATCATCCTATCCACATGCACCAATCATCTCACATTTTCCATGTTATACAAGATTCTTTGCCAATTCACCTAATAGAGTTGGGTTAAGAGGACCTTATCTCTTTCAAAAAATAAATTACAACACCTCCATTAGATAACACATCTCATACCAATTATATAATTTTTATGACCTATTTACCCATTTTCACTAATATTCAACCTTATAATACTAATTATTCAAATATATCACAAAATAAAACTACATAAACTACCTCATCCTCTCATGATAATCAACAAATGTTTCCCCCAATTCAACCTCCCACATCCTATCAACACAAATTTACATGAAATCATAATCATCCTTCTAAGGAACTCCTCTAACATTATTCCCCTCTATATAGTATTCCCCTTAGGGGTTATAGTGAATGAGATCTTATCACAAAAATTACCAATCTCCCATCTCAAATTCCATTTCTCTAACTCATGTGTACTTCTCTACATCATCACAACTGCCTTATGAATCTCTTATTAAAAATGAACATCCCTCATCCTCCCCTAGTAGGATGTTAATATACCTTATATAGATCATAAGAAACATCTTAAAATGATGTGAAGAGATGTCTATACATGTTGAAAAAATAATGGGCACTTATCTCTCTCTCAAATTTCCTATTACTTCTATGATTCCAAATGAGATTTTTCTTCATGCAGATGATTCTCCCCTCTTTATAAGCATCCAAATAACTAACATCCAATTCAAGTGTGCCTTGATTGATTATGGTTCAAATACTTTTTTTTCCTCTCTTGACTTCATTAAAACCCTTAGATACTCTGAATGTAATCTTAATTCCACACATAGCATGTCTCATGATTATGATCAAAGGAAAATTCCTCCCTTAGGTTATGTGTGGCTCCCTATTACCATCCCACATATCATTATTTGAGTGAAGGTTATGATCTTCAATTTTCTTCTCTTATAGTATCTTGCTTGGCAAGCCATAAACTCATCACATGAGGCATGTCACCTATTCTACCTACTAATGTGTCAATATCTATCACAATGGTACAATCTATAGGATTTAAGGAGACACTAACCCTTAAAATTTTGAATAATTCCAAGATCATGGTGTATTTAATATTCTAACCCTTGAACCATTCTCAAGTGTTCTATTATAAGAATCTCAACATTTTAATTTACCTATTAACTCTAATTGAGGTTACCATGGTCACCGCAAACTCATCATGAATATACCACCTAACCTCTTAGATTATAATGATGATGAGCCTGATGATATCAACCTTAAGATAAAAACATTTTATCTCTCTCCTTATCTCATTTCTTAGTTTCCACCCTCTTTGAAGTCATAATTACGTCAACCATCTAGTGATGCTATACCCATAGTCTTAACTAAATTAGGACACTCTATTCATCATGCCACCTCTAATGATCAAGTCATACCTAATTTTATAATTGATCTTCATACACTTGACTATGATGATGGTTATACTCTAGATGACCCATTTATAGGAGGTCTTATTCAATCTCAAGATGATGAGATCCTTTATTATTGTTCTTCTTTGTTTCATTATTTCCATTTATCTTATCACATTCCATCTTATATATTTCATAATTTAGAATTATTCATCTTATTCAGAGGGTAGAGATGTTGCATTTACATGGCCCACCTCTAATTTTTGAAGAAATTATTAGGAGCATGCTTATGGATCATGCTATGATTGGTCCCTATCACTTCACTAGATACTAGGATCCATATAACTGACCTGACCTTGAGATAGTTTATACCATCCTTAAACCCTCTATGCATCTTGCCCCTCCCTCAATTGAACCTAGCTAGATCATATTCCCATTTAGTTAAGTCTATTCTTGTTTTTTATTATTCTTCTCATTTAGTCAAGCCTCATCCAGTCTCTTCAACAACCCCACCTCCCTTTGGTAATGACCTTATTGCTTTACCATAAATTTCTCCTCTTCTTACCCAGTGAGCTGATCAGTTGTACTATGACATTCATAGAGTTATTAGTCATTAAAATAGAGATTGTAAATTATCTCAGCCTTCCCCATCTTCTACTTCCACTCCCTCTATTATTACACCCACAAAGTCTACTAACAATCATATCTATTTCTTCTATGGCATAGATAATCATTCTTCCAATCATTACTAAAATATTTGATGATATATAAACACCTTGCATCCTACTCTTTCTTAGTCTACACACAAGGTTATACCTCCTCCAAAATTACAACATGAATAGATTCCCAAATATGGAAAGGTATATTTTTTATGGCACCAATATAGTACCCATCACACTGATCATTATTGCATCTTCCATTATCATCTCCAGGATCACCTTATGATTATTCCCACACCCACTATCCCTCTTTTAATAAGTTAGTCACACAAGAAGGCTCCTTCTTCTTCCCCTTTTGTTCCTCTACCTATGGCCCCTTATTATCCTATTATTACTCCACCTAAGGTTCCTCCACCCATGACCCCTCTACCTATGGATCCTCTTTCACTTGTGGTCCCTTCTCCACCAATGACTCCTTCATGTCCCACAAATTCCACTCCTATTCCTTCTCCCAAGTATCCTATGCATGATGTCCTTCATAAGTAGGATCATTCAATCATGCCTACATTTTCTATAGAGTAGATTTAATGAGAGGTATTCTCCCATATTTCTCTAAATATTAATGAAACTATCACTACAATTAGAATCTAGATTCAAAGAGATCTATCATATGTTGTGGACAATGTTTGTGTAAAAATTTACCATTATTTATTAACACAACATGGTGTTCCTTCAATTTCTTCTTCATTTTGGATTGGACATGTGCTCCAATTTTATATTTATCTTATTTATGTCATTATCTATCTTACATGGCTATTTATATTTCACATTATATGTTTTTTATGGTGTCACTTTCTTTCCTCATCATCTCTTATGGATTATTCTCATTATTAAATTATTTTTATCTATGAATTCATTTATTCCCATTTTTTTCTTGTTCTTTTCCCATGAATTTTTTCTACCTTATCTCCATAACATGGATAATAGTTATTGGGACTTGGTTATATAAACCTTACTCCATTTATTATTCCTTATTTACTATGTGATCAATTATCAAATATATCATGTCATTATAATCTCATTTTACTTGTCGATATTGGATATCCCTTTATTCTTTTTATTTAATTTTTCAAACTAAGCATACACATGGTTGAAACTTGAGATAACATGTTGGTTCATTGGTAAGCTTAAGTGTTTTAGTTAGTCATGTCTTTAGATACTTATATTCATTTATCCAAAGCCTAAATATCATTCATGTGTATTAACTTATCTCTTATGTTGGTCATTCCAAATCTGTATGGAGGAGGAATCTTAAAATCCATAAAAATCTAAAATCCAAATCATTTTAACAAAAGGCAATGATACAAAAGGCAACAATCAAAATTTTAAAATTCAAATCACACTAAAATATGTGATTTAAAGCACACCTCCTTTTTACAGTCAAAGCTCAAAATCCATAGTTATCCTCATGATAGAGTCGAGGTCCATTGGGGTGCAGTAGGCCACTATATTGGGAAAGAAGAATAAAAAAAATTTTAGTGCTACTTAATTTCTCACACAAGTACCCAATATTCATAGTAAATTAAGGGATCTATAAGAGGTACTAAGGAATGAGGAGCATGTTGTGAGAAGGTGTGTCCAATTTCCTTTCTTTGTTAAAACAACTAACATGAGTCAATATTATTATCTCACTTATTTGCATATACAAATTTGTGCTTACTATGAACATGGTATCCTTTGTATATTGATGGTCACTAGTCACTTAGTGTCTTTTTCATGTCTTTAGTGTGCCTCAAGTTTCATAAGGTATTCTCATAGACACCTATGTTTTAATTTTTTCCATTCCCTCTCTCATATACAATAATCCTAATATTCCCCTTGAAATTTTTTTTTTTTTTAGCTGATCACTCCACCCCCTAGGGATTTCATTTGTGAGTTGTAGTATAAGACCATGGATAGGAGTAGGTCTTCCTCACAAATTACCAAACTACCATTCCAAAAAATCCCTTTAACATTATTTTTCCCAATTATTTCTACCCCGTTTGTGTTCCCTTTGTGATTTTCAGTGTAAAATCATGGATAGGATCAAGCCTTCCTCATAAAAGTTTCCAATGCTCAGGTCATAATAAAAATACATGTCATAAATTTGAGATAAATAGTGATTGATCATGAGTTACACATCATTGACATGCTTCCCATCTTGATATAGTATGTTTTATGATTACTTCATTGATCTTTAATTTTTATATTCTTATTTTTATATTTCATATAAGAATACAACCATTTTTATTAATTTTTTCATACTTCCCAGCTTGAATTAGTGTGACCAATATAAGTTAATTTTTTCCAATGTTGTTTCTCTTTTATACTTCCCAACATTATTTATTATGATTGATTAACTTAGTTATTTTTTTATACCGTTTGGTGTTCTCATTCCTTCCATTTTATTGAATTATTTTCATACTTTCCAACATGATATAGTGTGATTTTACTTGTTTTAATTTCGTATAAATATTTTTATGGTTTAAAAACATTTTTTTATCCACTTTACAATCTTTTGTTGATTATTTTTAGTCATCTTTTTTTATTACTCATTTTCCATCATGATATAGTGTGTAGTACATTTTCTTTGATTACTTATACTTTTCCAATTAATTTTTTCCTTTTTTTAACCATACATTTATATCACATAATGCTAGAAAAGAAAACACTCCACATATATTTCCCAAAAAATATACAACAAAAGATAAGTACATGTGTTAAAAATAAATATATCCATGCATCAACATCCATAACCAAATACAACTCATAAGATCAAAATAAATAAATAAATAAATATGTGTGTGTGTGTGTGTGTGTGTACGTGTGTGTATATATATATATATATATACATATATACACACACACACATATATATACATATATATACATATATATATATACATATATATATATATATATATATATCATGTGTTTTATATATTTCAAGGTATAAAATACAAAATAAATATCTCCAGCTCTATGGTTGGGCTCCATCATGTCTATCCTATGGCCTAACCACACTACCCATATATGCCTAGGACTCTCCCCTCTGAATGGTAAATTTTAATGGGGAATTATAGGATCTCAATCCCACTACTTATCCTTGTAATTTGGCCACCTAGGCATTCACCTATCCTAGCTAAATGGTAGTAGCCATATGTGCCACTCTCTCTCGAGCCAAGGCCAATTATGCTTGTGTTTTTCCCACTCCCACCCCTACTGATGGCTAAAATCCATCCTCACATGTATTTAACTAGCTAAAGAACTCCCAAAATAGTATAAAATATGTTGGAAACACAACCACTAAGAGGGGGTGCATTAGTGTGAAAATATTTCATTCAATTTCATTCATCATTATTTAATCATTCAAACTAACATAAAGATATAGCAATGCATAGAAGAGTAATCACATAATCATGAAACAAGATATCAACATATGACACTAGATATATATGAAAAACACTCATAGGTAATAAAAACCACTATCAAAATACTTTTAATATTATATTATAAGAAATGAAATAAAATTTAGCGAGGCACCAACCCCATAAGGAGCTCTAACCCCTACCTAGTCAAGCACCCACTCAACAAGTCTTTAGCAAGATCCAACTTATAAAGAGGATACAACACCCTAAGTTAATTGGAAACAACCCAAAAATTAAATTAAAATTATAAAATATCCAACCTAAAAGTAATATCTGACTCCTTCTTAACCAATCACCAACCTAGCTAGGACAAGCTTGATCACCTTCATAACAACTTGTTGCTCAAATAACAGATTGTGATCTCTTCTTCAGCTATCTCTCCTATCTATCTGATTTCCTATATATGTAATAAAAATTAAATACAAATTTAATGAATATATAATTTTATATCAATAAAAAATCCACTCATTCAACTCTTTTTATCCTTTTACCCCTCTCAAATAACCTTCTAGGCTTACTTGCTCAACATGCCTCTTCTAGGCTCATTACATCAATTGACCTTGTTAGCCACCTATAGAAAATATGTTAGATAATAATTATGGTTTATATATTATTATAATTGTCCTCAATGACATAATTCTTCATATTAAATATCTCTTGTCTTCACTTATGCTCACATCTCTCTTACACACTCAAATAAGCCAATTAGGCCTTGCTTCTATTCTCAACACTTGATATTACCCATATTGATTGGAAAAGAAATTTAAAAAACTTATATTAAACCTAGAATCGGTCAAAAAACAATTCAAACAAGTTATAAAAACACTCTATATGTTTTTCATACCCCTTAAGATCAAAAACCTCCATTAGGCCTAAAGGAGACCTAATGCAATTAGGTCTGTCTTAAGTACATGTTACACTTGAATCATATTGGAACACATTTATATTCCAAACACTGATGAAAAAATTAAAATAAAATAAAATATATATTTTATAGTGTTACCTTGATTCCACATCACCTGTAATTTTAATTCACTACTTGAACCATGCTATTAAGCCTACTCACCATTAGCTTTCATACACAGAAATAGTCTTCCTCACACAACTGAAGAATAGGTTCAATTTTAACACAAAAAATACTCAAAATAAATAAATTAATAGATAATAAATTACATCATGGTCTTAATTATGTACATTTTACAACACTAAATATGTCAAAATACCCCAAACTGATCAACTTTACAAGTTTAGTTAGAATTACACATACACTCCAAAAACATAGTCAAAAGCTTTTGACTTTTCACAGTTGAAAAAGGAAAAAATATGAATATAAAATAATTATAATAAAAATTTGAGACCTATTTAACACATTAATAATAAATTTATTATTCAAATCTATCTAAATCACTTCAAACTCACCTCTTCAAAATGATTATTCAATATTACATGTAGCTTAAAAAACATAGTCATCAAGAAAATTGTTTTTAACATTAAAAAGGATACTTAAATTAATTATAATTAAAATTAATAAATTATATATGAATTATATATTAAAATACATCATTTATATTATTTTTTATGGCATAAACCATTGGTCTTATAGACCAATTTCTCAAGCCTCTCTCTCACTATCTTATCACAACCAGACAAGTCATTTTCGATTTCATATCCCAACCTCTTAAGGTGATAAAAACCATTAAATAAATAATTAATATATAAAATTTATTATAAAAAATATATATATATTAATTATATGCATCAAATCTTTCCATATAGACTCACACTCTTCACTTCACCTAACATACTTGTAATTATCGTTCTACCTTATGAATCAATCATGGTGAACATGACTTCAAACACTTGTAGAGACACTAAAATGAAAATATAATGAATTTTTATTATCATTATATATATTTATATCAAATAAAATCAAAAAAATTTAGAGGTAAAATGAAAATATAGAACAAATTAATCAGACTTTAAACCTCACTCTTTCACTATCTTCACTCACACAAACATGCCACTTTGTGAACACTTTATTTCTTATATGTGACCATAATAAAACCTTATATATCAATTTAAAATTATATATATGTATTTAAAAAATAACCCAAATAATTTAAACCATTCTTAATCATCTAAAACTCATCCCTAAACACTTTTTCACTCTAGCCTAGTTTTTCTCACTATCTTCACTATTTGTTAGTTTAATTATAGCTCAAATTGGGTGACCAAAATAGTTGAAAAAGAGGATATAAATTGTTAAAATATAAAAATATAAATAAATAAAAAATATTTACCTTCAAAATCCATTCATTTTTCAATCCTGACTTGGCTAATCTTTCTTACAACATCAATAACTTAGAAACAAACAACTTTTTTATAAGTTCTACTCATTGTCCTGATAGACTGATTCCACTTTGAGATGCCTATATGAGTCCTATACATTTTTAAAATGCAAAATTATATAAAAAAACCAATTATAGGTACTTTTAAATATTATATTCCTAATTGGGTCACTGTGAGGGTTTTAGACTAGTTCTTTTATTAATAATTGTTCATAGAGTATTGCCCATCAAATTAGATACTAATGTTTAGAGATTTTATCTAAGATTATTACCAATATCTTATAAAATACTAATGACACCATTAAAATTTTAAACTATCAGTAATAATTCCTACTCGGGTTTGGAAACCTTATTCTGTGAGCTCAAGAGACTTTAAAAACACCATTTCATGCATTTTCCTTTTCCTCAAGACTTGAAACTTCATGAGAATTATTTTAAAAACCTATTAAACATAAATACATGATATAATGTGCTATATAATCTTTAAAAATCACCTTGACCCTTAATTAGGCCTTAATAGGTCTCTTTTCCATTAGGACTAGAACTACCAGTCATACTTAGACCCTGAATACACCTTGGAATACTCTTTTAATTATCTAAATACCTCATAAAAATGTCATACATCCTCATTGCATAATCATACAAGTTCACAAGCCCCAAATAAAATTAGGACACCTCATCATGCCACCTAGGGTCTTAGGACTAGGTTTTTGAGAAGACCATTAATGAAGAGCATACCCCTTTGATTCACTATGAGAGTCATGAAATTGACTCAACACCTTAATTACATGATCTAACACTTAATTAAATACCTTAAATCTCAAAAACATCTATGTCATCATCACCATGCCTAAATCATGCTCAAGGACTAGTCTATCATATAGACCTAGTATGCACCATATCAATTTGAGATATTCAAGATACCTATTATAGATTTATTAATCAATTATAGATATCTAAGATAGAATAAAAAGTATCTCCCATAATTATATTTTGACCACGTTTCCTTAGACCATATAAGTCATTACCCAATACTGAATTAGCCTTCTTTAAATACACAAGATATGAAGACAATCTCTCTCTTTTTCATGAAGAAATAAACCTCATATCAATGAACCAACTTCTTGTGAGCCAATAGTTAACCTCAAAATTCTTTTAACATCAATGATAGGCTCAACTATATGACATCAATTACAACTTGCAAGAATATCCCACTTTGTCATTTATGGAAAACCATACTGATGGAAAATCACAAAATAACTAATCTAGATAACTTTTTCATCAATATTATCTCTCTCCCCCTTTGTCATTAATGATAGAGGGTCTTGACGGCTACCACTTTATGTTTTCACTTTAATTTTAACAATGATACTAAAGAAAAACTATCGATATACTTACTTTAGGATTATTGATATGTTATCTCTCAACTTTACCTATCTTTTATTATCTTGAGATATTATTGGAGTTTTCTTAATGATGTCTCCAAGGTGACCAAGGATGTTGATGAGGTGTCATGTGTAATAGAATGACAATGATAAATTGTGCTTCAATGTGATTTAGTGTTCTTGCATGGTTCTTTAGTGGTTGAGTTAGTGAGGTAATTTATGGATGATATTGATTGTATGGAAAATTTTTAGAGACCATATGGGGTGTTATGAGTTCTTGGAGTGATTGTGGAAGTGAAAATAATTCATCAAAGCAGTCATATGAAGGTCTAGGTTCAAGCAGTCATCTTGATAGATAAGGTTGATTGAGCAAATTGACATCATCAAGATTAACACATGTGAAGGTTTCAAGAGAAGCTTGATATATGGACTGATTTCACTATGAGAGGATATCATGTGGTCCAAGTTTAAGGTCATGAGGATATGTGTGGCAAAAGTTATCTAGAAACAAAGTTGGCTTCTCGGATGGAGTTCACTAAGATCCCATACTTAACCAATTATGTGATATCAAATATATATGGTGAGATTTTAATTAGGAGATGAAGATATATGACAATAAATTAATTTGAATAGATAAGGATATAATATAGATAATTATAATTTTTAGATAGATATCAATGGTGAGCATGAAGTCTATTAGTCAAAGATCTTGAGAATGAATGTGTTAAAGACGTGTCACATTCATAGAGTTTGAGAAGTAGATCAATATTGACATATCATGTTCAAATATGTATAGGAATATCAATGGTTAATATTATTCAATAATTTAATATAATTATTATTAGGCATATGAGGATGTCAAGTGGTGGAAATTCATTGGAGACTAATTGTAGGGTATGTAGAGGGCTTGCAGGGTTACCAACTAGCTTGATCTTAGAAGTGCAGATCTAAGATCAATGGTGAGAAATGAAATTAAAAGTTATAAGGATCATAAGGATATAAATTAAATTAATTTGAGAAATATATGTGAGGATATGAGATGAAGACATGTGTCTATAGATGATTTTGCATTAACCTGTGATTGTTCGCATTTGAGTTAGCAAAAGGATAAACCAGTGCTCAATATTTTGCTTATATTTTTTGATCTATGAAAAATTAATTGATGGTGTTAAATTAAAATTTTAATATTACTTAAAGGCACATATAGATACATTAGTTATAAGGTTTGAATATATGTTAAGTCAAATATATTTGACCATATTCTGTAAGTAACCTAAGAAGGGTAACTAAATATTTCTTGATTGTATTTTGATGTTTAAATATGAGATAACTATTTAATAGTTTTATATACTCTACGAGGACCATTTTTTTGAACTATTTAGGTTTGACCAATCCATACTTAGTATGAACAAAGGCTTAGAAGTTGATTGTGTTTATTGAATACAATGGTAGTTTGAGTGACCATCTTATAGAGGTAAGTTGAAGGTGTTATGAGAAAATTTGAGGAAATAAATGAGTATGAATATGTAAAAGAAGTATAAAAGGTCATGATAATGTATTTTAGATCTTATGTTTCCCATATTTAATTATGGAGAGTCAAAATAGCTTGACTATATTTTGACTATATATAACCAGTCTGAGTGGTCATTTTAAGAGAGTTGATTTGAGTGCTTAGAGCATATTTTAGAATTTATAAGGAACATGGAGGTGTTTAAAAGGTACTAAAGGTTTCACCCATGTGATCTAATCATATGGTTAAGTGAAAGATTTTGGTTTTTGCTTCAAAAATTTGAGATTTTATTTTCTATATTTGAAGGCCTAAAGAGTGAGGAGAGCTAATTGGTAGGTTCAAGTGTTAAGTTGGTGTTCTAGGTGGCATGAAAATATGAGAGAGTTATCAATAATATATTTGTGTCAATTTTTATGTGTTTTAATATTTGGTAGAAACTGAAAGTGGCCCAAGGAGATAAAGTTGTAATGTATGAGTATGAAGGCCTAATTGTTTTAGGTCTGACTAAGACATAATGGTGGTTTGGGGATAATGAGGTATTGACAAACCTAAGGAGTGAGTTGTTATTAAATGTGATGTGTAATAGGACCTATTTCAAAGGTAATACAATTATGGTAAGCATATTGGTTGACCAAGATGGGTTAGACCAAGAAAGTGGTATAAGTATAAGGCATATTTGGTTTGTTTGAAATGTTGAACAAGTGTGTAGATGAGAAAAAGATTTGTGAAGGATATGAGAGTCATGTTGATGTATTAAGAGGTATATTAGACTATATATTTCATGTATGACCTTATGGTCATAATTCTAATGTTGAATTTATAGGGGTGATGATAGGTAAAAGAAAGAACCTTTAAAAGAGAAGGTACATGTCATTTAGGACCATCAGAGAGCAAAACGGATCAATCATGTTTATCTAATAAAGTTGATGCAAGAGGACACATATGTCATTATAATTAATGAGACTAGAATAGTTAGATTGAGTGAGTAATCCCTAGAGGATGTTTGAGAAAGATTGAAGGATGAAGAAGAGTGCAAGCAAGAGAAGTCCATCGTCAAGTGTAAAAGACATCATATCAGTTGTGGTGATCAGATCAAGGTAGTTGAGTGGGTGATTAGTTTCTTAGGGGGTTGGTTCCTCATTATGGGATGGGTATCTCACTAGATTAAGGGATGGGTCCTCTTTGATCAATTGGTGCTGGTCTAAATGTTGGATCTTGTTATTTTAGGATTGTAGCCCATCTTATATGGTTCAGTGGGTTTTATCCCCCAAGAGGGTTTCCCATGTATATCATATGTTATGTGCTTGATCTTTCTATGCTCATTTTAATGTTTAATTTTTATGCATCATGATTATATGTGATGAATATTTAAGAATTTGGAATTGAATTAGATTATCTTACATCACTGACTCACCCCTTCTAGTGATTATACCTCTAATAATTGGTATCAAAGTAATACCTTATTTACAAGTTTAACCACTTGAAGGTAATCTTAGGTAAAATGACAAGTTCTCAAGGTTTCTATATTAAGTAAGCTCTATTGTTTAATGGATCTAATTATGCTTACTAGAGTGAAAGAATGAAGACCTACAACATGTCCTTAGGGTTTAACACTTGGCAATCTATTTTGGATGGTTATTCCATGTAACCTACTCCTCCAACTAGTGCTATAGAAAAAAAAACTAAGTGAGAACAATTCTAAAGCTATGAGTGTTATCATTTATGGCATTTCAAAGGTTGAGTTCACCAAGTTAATCCATTATAGGTTTACCAAGGATATTTGGGACAAATTGCAACTCATCTATTAAGGAGATTCAAAAGTCAAGTTGGCCAAATTAAAAACCTACCAAAGGAAATTTTAAATTCTCAAAATGAAGGAAGGGGATACTTTGGATTCATATCTTCTAAGAATTGATGAGGTAGTGAACATAATCAAAGGAAAGGGAGAGTTTATTGAATAAGGAACTATAGTGCAAAAGGTATTAAGGTCTCTCACTTTGAAATTTGATTCAAATGTTTTTTCTATAGAATAAAATCATGATCTCACCAAAATGAATATGGATGAATAAAATGGAATTATTTTTGCATATGAGATGAGTGTTAATGAGGACAAACCACCAAATAAATAACTTTCAATGCATAAAATAAGCTAAAGAATAATTTCTAAGGTAAGAAGGTCAAGGATGATGAGATTTATGATATTGATGATGATGAAGTAATAGCTCTATTAACAAGAAAACTAAAAACAGGTTTTGGCAAGTTTAAGGATAAACTTTTCTTAAAAATTTCAATTGTGGAGAGATAGGTCACTTTTACAAAAAGTGACCTCATAAGCATAAGGGAAATGATAAAGAAGAACATGAAGAATATAATGATAATGAAAAGAAGAAATTCAAGTTTGATAATAGTAAGAACAATTTTAAAAGGTATAATGGCCAAAAGAAGTTTTACAAGGATACGAGGAGTCTCTACACCAAGGGATATTATAGTTCATCTGATGAGAATAATGGTAGTGATTCTGAGAATGATCATGAAGATGATGTCCTTTCTAAAGATGAATCTCTATTCATGATTGAATAAGGTAACTACTCATATTCAAGAAGAATCTACATGGTTTGGAGGTAGTTTAGGTGATATAGATGATGAAGAAAACAAGGTAAACTATGAGACTAAGTTGATGAATGAATTTGAAGATTTTAATATTGAGAAAAATAAAACCAAGAAGTTAAATTCTCAAATAAAAGACTATGAGGTGTAATTAATTGTGTTTGAGGTAAAAATAGATGAAGAATTTAAAGAGTACAAAAATTTGGTCAAGCTTCTTAATGATTAGTTATAGACTATGAATACAAACATGAAGGCCAAAGAAGTTGAATGTTCAAGGTATGTAACTGAGATTGGTTCTTTAAGAGATGAGTTGAAAAATACTTCAAGTCAAGTGAAGTTATTTGTGAAGTTTGAAAACATATCAATTGATCTAGATAACATTCTAAGTAGTCAAAAATATGCAAGTGATAGAACTAGTCTTGGATACATAGAATAACAAAATAATAATACTCATGATGACTTGAAGACTTTTGTGAATAATAATAATCAGACTTTGATGATCAATAATTAGTAAAGAAATGAAGTTGCTAATAGAAGGAATACTAATTAAATTAGATAACCAAATTCAATGAGGTATGCAAACTTTAATAGTTACTACTACACTTGTAATCAATTTTGTCATAAGGATAGAGAGTGTATAACACCTTCCAGGAATGAATTTTCTTAGAACTATGAACGGAGACATCAATCAAGTTGTATGAGTCAAATTGAGTGTTATATTTGTCATGGCATAAGACACATTGAAATAATTTGTCTTAAAAGGTAAGACAAGCTAAGTTTCCATCAAGAAGAGTGGTTTGATATAATTGTCTAGGATTTTATCACATTAATAAGTCCTACAAACAAAGGACATCATGTCATAATAAACCATTTCAGGTTCCTAGAATGCAAGGTAAAAGGCAAGTTAAAATATGGAAACCAAAAGTGGAAAGTATGTGCCATGATTAGTCTGTAAGTCTAAGTGGACTATTTTCCATGCTAGAGGATGCTAAATAGGTTGAATAATGTCAAGGGTACTCATTATCTACTCATGTTAAAAATAAAGAGACAAATCTCACCAAAGAGACCAAGGTAGTTAAAACTTATCCTAAGGTGTTTGTAAACTTAAGCAAACAAATAGATGTTGTTGATGAAGTTTCCTGTAAAGAATATCCATTAATAATGTCAAGTGTTGATGTTTTGAAATGTGAGATTGATTCTTCAAGTGAAAATGTATGCCAAGAATCTTTATTTTCTCCATGTATTGTCAATACCATCCTAGAATAAAAGGAAAGTGATAAATAAAATATACAAGTTTATTCAATCAAGCAAAATAAAAAGAAGAAGAAGAAGAAGAAGAAGAAGAAGAAGAAGAATTAGTTCAAGTTGTCTAAGAAGGAGATAGAATATGATGAGTTGTGGTAAAATCCTAGTTTCACATTGTTTTAGGATATTATGGGTTAGGTGTGTCTCTCTCTAGGTTTAAAGGAGATACTTGTCAATAAAAGGAAGCATAATGGATGTTCGTTGAGTTTTGGTTGACATTGTAAGACAAGAAAAGTCATGTGAGTATGTGTTTGGTTTAGGGGGAGAAATGAGTTATAAAAATGTTACATTTTCATAGGAAAGGTGTTTATAACTTTTTCTAGTATACTGAAGGTGTGTTTAGGGTTTTTGGTTTTGAAGGTAAGAACCTATCAATTTATATTGCTTAAATTGATTGGTTAAAATTATGAAGACTAAAGGAAAGGTTGGTATAGAGTATAAGTTTATTGTGTTGTCATAATTTTGGTATCATGAATAATGCATTATAGTTATATATATGACAAGTTGTTATGTCATGGAGATCATAGTGTTCTGAAGATGAGATAGTTCCATGAGACTGCTTTGAAAAAGGTTCTAAACCATGGTGGCTTGTAGAGGATAAAAGTTAATTGATTTGAGATCCATATGATATTTATTCATGTCTACTTCAGTTTATATAATGAATTTATGAGATCTATTAGTTTTTTCATAAGGATATCGACTAAGTGTGGATAGTATTGAAGAGTTGATCGCAGACCTTGTTTATTGAGAAGACTTGTTAAAGATGTTATTCAAATAGAGCAAGGAGTTAGGGAAAGCTAACTCAGATAGTTAGAGAGGCTTGAATAGGTTTGTGTGTATAATGTAAGGGGGATTCCCTCTTAATGTTTTCAAGGTGAATTCAAGCATATTTTGTTACTCTTATATGTTTTATCTTCGGAGAGCATAGTTTGATCAAAGAAGAGTGTAGTCATGGAGCATATTTGAGTAGCTCAAGGTAAGAAGAGCTATGAATAATATTAGGGGGAGATTATATCATCTATAATAAGTGTTCTTTCCTATTATTGGAAGTCTTTTTAGGTCCATAGGATTAGTATTTGAGCCCAATTTATCATTATGTTAAAGGGTGAAAAAGTGATTGAAGAGAGAGATAAAGTCTGAGCATATGTTTTTTATTAGTGTTTGACATCAATGACAAAGGAGGATGTTGTTGGAAGTTTGTAAATATATCTCCAAGGTGACCAAGTATGTTGATGAGGTGTCATGTGCGATAGAATGACAATGCCAAAGTGTCCTTCAATGTGCTTTAATGTTCTTGCAAAGTTCTTTAGTGGTTGACTTAGTGAGATAATTGATGGTATGAACATGCTATAGAGACCCTATGGGGTTTTATGAGTTCCTTGATTTGTTTTGGAGGTGAAACTAATTCATTAGAGGAGTCATATGAAGGTCTAGGTTTAAGTAGTCATCTTGACAAACAAGGCTAAGTGAGTAGATTTATGTCATTAACAATCACATGTGTGAAGGTTTCAAGAGTAGATTGATATATAGATGGATTCCTCTATTATAGGAGATAATGTGTTTCATGTTTTAGGTCATGAGGATATTTTTGGAAAAAATTATTAAGGTGTAAATTCGGCTTCTCAGAAAGAGTTACCTAAGTTCACATACTTAGCCAATTTTGTGATATCGAAGACTTATGGTGAGTATTTAATCAAGTGATGAAGATATATGGAAAGTGATTAATATGACCAGATAAGGATATAACAAAGATTTTTATACTTATAAAATAGATATAAATGGTGAGAAAAAATTCTATTAGTCAAATATCCTAAGAATGAACATGATGAAGACATGTGTCACATTCATGGAGTTTGAGTAGCAGATCAAGATCGATGGAGCATGTTCAATAATGTAGACAAAGATAAATGGTGCACATTATTTAATAAGTAAATATAATTATCAATAGGAATGAAAATATGCCAAGTGGTGGAAGTTCATTAGAGATTGATTTCAATGTATACAAAGGGCATGAAGGGATGCCAAGTGGCTTGATCTTAGAAGCGAGGATCTAAGACCAATGGTGAATGAGGAAAGTAAAAATTAGGAGGCTTACAAGGATATCTATGGATAATTTTTTAGAAATATATAAGAGGACATGAGATGAATACACATGTGTGTGGATGATTTTGCGTTAACTAGTGATCATTAGCATTTGAATTATCAAAAGGATAAACCAATGCTCAGTATTTTTTTTATATTTTTTGATCTAGGATGAATTTATTGATGATTTAAAATGAAAATTTAATATCAATTCAAGGTTAATATAGAGACATTGGCTATAATGTTTAAATATTTGTATAATCAAATATATTAATCTCCAAAGTTGACTATGTGTAATACCATATTCAACAAGTAACCTGCGAAGGGTAATTGAAGATTTCTTGATGTTATTTTGATGTTTTAGGTTGAGATAAATATTAAAGAGTTGTATAGACTATATGAAGGCAATTTGTGTGGATTGTGGAAATTTTAACAATCCATATTTAGTATGAACAAAGGCTTAGAAGTTGACTATGTTTATTGAATACACTGGAAGTTTGAGTGACCATCTTGCATAGGTAAGTTGAAGGTGGTCTTAGCATATTTGAAGAAACAAATGAATTTTAAGATTTAAAAGAAGTATCAAAGGTTCATGATAAGTCATTGAATATATTTTTTTCTCATATTTAATTGTGGAGAGTCAAAATAACTTGAATATATTTTAACTGTATATGACCAGTCTGAGTGGTCATTTGAGATAGTTGATTTCAATGATTAAAGCCTATTTTGTAATGTATAAGGACCATGGAGGTGTTGAATATGTCCTAAAGGTTTTATCCATGTTATATAATCATATTTATATGTGAAATGTTTGAGTTTTTTATTCAAAAATTTGAGACTATGTTTTCTATGTTCGAAGGCCTAAAGAGTGAGGAGACCTAATTGGTAAGTTCAAGAGTTGATTTGGTGCTCTAGGTGACATGGACCCATGAAGTATTTATAAGGTGTCTATTAGAGATAGGTTTGATGTATTTGAATCTTTGGTATAATATTGAAGTGTCCCATGGAGTTGAAGTTGTAATGTATAATTATGAAGGCCTAATTATTTTAAGTCTCACCAAGACCTAATGATGGTTTAGGGATAATGACGTATTGGATGAACTTAGGAGTGTGTGTTTATTACATGTAACATGTATGAAGACATATTTTAGAGGTAAGACAATTATGGTATCTTATACAACCAAGATGGTTTAGACTAAGAAGTGTTATAAGCATAAGGCATATTTAGGTTGTTAGAGATGTTGAACAAGTGTGTAGATGACAAAAATATTTGTGAAAGATGTGAGATCTATGTGGATGTCTTAAGAGACATATCAACGTGTGGATTGCATGTATGACTTTGTTTTCATAATTATAATATTAAATTTATATGTGTGATTATAACAAAATGAGAGAACTTTTAAAAGACAAGGTACATGACATCTAGGACCATCATATAAAAAAGAGGATCTATCATGTTTATCTGATCAAGTTGACACATGTGGAGACACAAGTCATTAGACATAATGAGCCTAAAAGAGGTAGATTAAACAAGTAATCTTTAGAGCATATTTGAGAAAGATTGAAGGGTGAAGAAGAGTGAAAGCAATAGAATTCCATCATTAGGTGTAAAAGACATTAGATCAGAGGTGGTGATCAAATGAAGGTAATTGAGTGGGTGCTTGATTGCGTAGGGGGTTGGTTCCTCCTTATGGGATGGGTGTCTCACTAAATTAAGGGATGGGTTTTTCTTGATTAGTTTGTACTGGTCTAAATTTTAGAACTTGTTATTTTAGGAATATAGTCCATATCATAGGTTTTAATGGGTTTTATCCCCCAAGAGGGTTTCCCATGTATATCATGTGTTATGTGCTTGATCTTGATATGTTTATTTAAATGGTTAATTTGTATACATCATGATTATATGTGATGAATATTTAAGAATTGGGATTGAATTAGATTATCTTGCATCATTGATTTACCCCCCATTGATTGTACCTATAACACATATGACTGTCATGACTCCACAAACCTTCCTTGTAGCTCATATTCCTTCTATCTCATCATCTGGTCATGATTTTATCTAAATCCATTCATTTCTTCATACCATGCCACCTGATCCTAGGATTTGTACATGATGACAACCTACTCAATATTTCTTGAATCAAAACATGAACTTCCCTTAAATTCATACTCATCACAAACCCTAGGCTTTGACAAATAAACATGAATCTTAGAAACCTTCTTGATCACACAAGATACTTAATATCTACCCTTATCTAACTTATACTTAGGGCAACACTAGATGTCAATTGACTCAAACTTATTTCAAACAAGGTCAAGATATCTTTCTTTATCCTCATAATATGTGTATACAACTAATCTCCTTTTGACCAATCCAAATAGAAGCTCACCTCACTTTAGGTTAATATCTACTGAAGTAGATAAATTATTAATCACAGAGCTATAAATCTCCCCCTAAGACCATGATTTTCTTTCAAGTTTACCCCACACATCATTAGCCTAAAAAATCATGAACATCAATCTTATTGCTTGATATTTGGTAATAATTGAATAAGGAACTCCTAAATTTGACAAAGCATCTTATTGAAACCATCTTCAATTTTATCTTATAGAGACCTACACACACAAGGCCTATCTTCACATAATAACATTGTTCTTAAGAATAATCTTATCAGTATAAACACATGTCATAATTATAGATTATTCATGTAATAATATATTCTCTTTATGTTTTAGAAGCCATCATGTCTTAGATCATCTCATAATAACTTTCATCTATAAAAATATCAGCTAGGTATTATGAGACCTCAATATCTATGGCATACCTCTGTCAAACCATCATCAAACTCTATCAATACTATTAAGGCATATCAGACTTCTGAGTAAGAGTATTCTGATTAGTCTTTATACTTCACACACTTTATCAAAGTCCTTATATAATTAACTATCATTTAATTATTTCATTGTCACATGAAGTTTTTAAAATATCATTCATTTCAATCATGTCTTAAGTTTCAAACACTTACATCATCATCCAAACTGACTTTGTTCATTATTGACTATGTCTATATGGTTTAGTCATCATCTTAGATCTTCATATCCTCATTGGTATTGTAGACCAATTTATAAATTAATTCCTTATCATAAATCCTCCATTATATATTATTACCTTAAATTATATATGCTTAACAAACATACTGCATAAATAATAATACATGCATTTACCTTCTTATAAGGCCTAAATGAAGGTTCTTCAAGACACATAGATGCCTTGACCTGTACCTTTATCTCAAGATGACTTCAATGTCCTTTTGACCATCAAATTAGTTTTTACTTTTAATTTTTGTTCAATAAAATCCTTCTTATTCTTAGTCAATATTTATAGTACCATCATGCAATCTTCTATTAAAACCTCAACTATGACCTTCACAAGCTTAGCCATTTTGTGATTATAGGATCACCTTAAAGATATCAAGTCTCCTCCAAAATAATTTCTCTGATACCAATTATTGGAATAAAAACCATTTATGGGGGTTTAATTAGTGTGATAAATATTTCATTCAATTCTTATCATCATTATTTAATCATTCAAACTAACATATAGATATAACAATGCATAGAAGAGAAATCACATAAGCATGAAGCAAAATATCAACATATGAAAACTATATATATGTGAGAAACCCTCATATTGAATAAAAAACATTATCACTCCACTTTTAATACTATAATATAAGCAATGAAACAAAATTTAGTGAGTCACCAACCCCACAAGGAGCTCCAACCCTTACCTAGTCAAACACCCACTCAACTAGTCTTTAGCAAGATCCAACTTGTAAAGAGGATACAACACCCTAAGTTAATTGGAAAAAAAACATACACTTAAAGTAAAACTTAAATATAAAACCTAAAAGGTATCTCCAACTCCCTTATGACCAGGAACCAACCCAGCCAAGACAAGATTGATCACCTTTATGATAACCTATTACTCAAACAACAAATTATGATCTCTTCTTCAACTATCTCTCTTATCTATCTGAGTTCTTATCTCTATAATACACAAATAAAACCCATATTATGAATATATTTTGGTATCTCAATAAAAAAATCCAGTCATTCAACTCTTTTTATCCTTCTACCCCTCTCAAATAGCCTTATAGGAGTACTCACTCATCATGCCTCTTCTAGGCTCATTAGGTCAATTGACCTAGTCATCCAATTGAAACAACTCTTTTAGATAGTAATAATAGTTTATATATTCTTATAATGGTCCTAAGTAACCTACGACTTCTTCTTCAATATCTATAATTGTCACTTATGCCCATATCTCTCTTACACACTCAAATAGGCCAATTAGGCCTTACTTATATACTAAACACTTATTCTTACCCATATTGGTCAACAAAGAACTTTACCAAACTTGGATTAAACTTATAATAGGTCCAAAAACATGTTACACAAGTGAAAAAACCACTCCATAGGTCTATCATACCCGTTAAGGGCAAAAACCTCTATTAGGCCTAAAGGAGACCTAATGCAATTAAGCTTGTCTTAAGTGCGCATTACACTTGAGTAATCTTAGAACACCTTTAGATTACACAAAAAAATTAAAAAATTAAAATAAACATTAAATACACCTATCCAAGGATCACCTTGGTTCCAAACCACCTATAAGTTTAATTCACTACATGAACTATGTTATTAGGCCTACTCATCATTAGTCCTTCAAACACAAAAATAGTCTGCCTCACACAACTAAAGAATAAGTTCAATTTACCAAAAAAAATATATTAATAGATCATTCATGACCTCATGGTCACCATAATTTCCATCATATATCACCAAATGTATAAAAATACCCTAAACTGATCAACTTTACAAGCTCACTTAGAACTGCACATAGGCTCCAAAAACATAGTCAAAAGCTTTTGAATTTTCACACTTAGACAAGGAAAAACCATTATTATAAAATAATTATCATGAACCTTTGATAAATATTTAACACCTTAATGATAAATTTATTATTCAACTCTATCTAAATCACTTCAAACTTGCCTCTGTAAGATGATTACTCAAAATTACCTATAGCTTAAAAAACATAGTCACAAAGAACATTATTTTTATCATTTTAAAGTATGATTCCATGAATTATAATTAACATTTATAGATTATATATGACTTATAGATCAACCTAAAACATTTATATCATTTTTTATGGCATCAACCATTGGTCTTATAGACCAATTTTGTGAGCCTCTCTCTCACTATCTTAACATAGCAAGACAAGCCATTTTGGCTTTCATATCTCAAAATATTAATTTGATTAAAAAAATTAAATAAATAATGAATATATAAAATACATTATAAACAACAAAAATATATTAATTATATGCATAAAATCTTTTCATACATAATCACACTCTTCACTTCACCTATTATACCTGGAATTGTCATTCTGCATTATGAACCAATCATGGTGAACATGACTTCCAAAACTTGTATAAAAACTTTCATGAACATATAATGATTTTATAATATCATAATATATATTTATATTAACTCTAATAAAAAATATAGAGAGGTAAAATGACAAATATATAACAAATTGATCAAACTTTGAACCTCACTCTTTCACTATCTTCACTCCAACAGATAGGTCACTTTGAGAACACATTATTTTGTGTGAGAATATTCAAAAATTATATATAAAATTAATATGAGGTATAGGTATTTAAAAAATATCCAAAATAATTTAAACCATTCCTAATCATGTGAAACTCACTCCTAAACACTTTTTCACTCTATCCTAGTTTTCCTCACCATCTTTACTATTTATGAGTTTAGTGATAGGTTAACTTTGGAAAATAAATATTTGTAATAAAGGATATAAATTTAAAAAATATCACCATGGAAACAATAAAAATTCTTGACCTTCAACCTCCATCCATTGTGTAATCTTGACTTGGTAAATCTTTCTTATAACATCAAAAACTTCAAAAATAAGCAGTTTTTTGTAGGTTCTAATCACTATCCTAATATACCACTTCCACTTGGAGATTAATGGAGGAGTAAACTAAATTATAAAAACACCAAATTATATAAACCAAAAAAATTTGGGCACTTTCTAATAATATCTTCCCAATTGGGTCACTATGAGGATTTTAGACCAGTTCTGGTGTTAATGATTATTCATACAGTATTACCCCTCAAATGATAAAATAATGATTGGATATTTTATCTAGGACAATTTTTAATATATTATAAAATATAAATACACCATGAAAATTTTACACATGTTAATGAGCATCAATAGTTCCTCATCAGGTTTGGAAACCTTATTTTATGAGCTCGAGAGACTTCAAAAACACCATTTCATGCATTTTGCTTCTCCTCAGGACCTAAAAATTCATGATAATTATTTAAAAGTTATAATATACATAAATCCATGATCACATGTGATATATCATCTTCAAAACTCATCTTTCCCATTTATTAGGCTATATTAGGTTTCTTTTCCACTAGGACTAGAACTACCAGTCATGCTTAGATATTGAATAGATATTAGAATCCTCTTATAATACTCTAAATACTTCATCAACATGTCATAAATCCTCATTAAATACTCATACAAGTTCACAAGCATCCAACTAGATCAGGACACCTCATCATGCCACCTAGGGTCTTAGGACAAGGCCTATGAGAAGACCACCAATGAAGAGCATACCCCTTTGATTCACTTTGAGAGTAATGTGACTAATTTAACACCTTAATTTAATGATATAAAACTTAATTACACACATTTAATCTCAAAAATATATATTTCATCATCACCATGCCTCACCATACCTCAATCATGCTATGGGACTAGTCCATCAGACACACCTAGTATGCAATATATCACTTTAAGATATTCAAGACACCTATTATAGATTATTACTCACTTAAAAATATATAAGATATATTCCAAAGTACCCCACATAATTATATTTTACTAAGTCTCCTTCGACCATATAAGTCACTATCCAAAACTAAACTAGCCTTCTTTGAATACACAATATATGAAGATAATCTCTCTCTTTCATGAAGAAATCAACCTCATATCAATGAGCCACCTTCTTATGAGACAATAATTAACCTAAAAATTATTTTAACATCAATTATAGGATAAGTTATATGACATAAATGACAATTTAAAATAAACTAACCTGCTTGGGCTAGGGTAGATGGTACCATAGTATCATCTAGTGTGGTGGGGCCATATGGTGCTAGCACCTTGTCCAAAATGTCATGGTGTGTAACCATCACTGGGGATCCTCATATTACCTCCTCTATCATTATATATATAAAAAAAACACTATATATATGTATATATATGTATGTGTGTGTATATATATATATATGTATATGTATATATATATGTGTGTGTGTGTGTGTGTATGTGTGTATATATATATATATATATATATATATATATATATATATATATATATATGTATGTATATATATATATATATATATATATATATTATATTATATCACATATATATCTCAAAATTTGTCTATCTACTATAATCACACAGAACTAGTATTCTATATCAAAGCCAAAAATTATAACATTTCTCACCATTACTAGTGTCACCAACCACCATCTCCTCATTTGCTCACCCATCAAGTACTATCTCTCCATCTTATCATGACATGGGCACCTCCTATATGGATAACCTCCCCACCAATGTAAATCTATGAGTCACCACTCATGCACACCATGACCCTCTCTTGTGAGGTGTCTCTATCAATTAGCTCTATCCTATAATGACTATTGGGTTATCCTATGATGTCACCCTCACTTGTGCTCATTCTCACCAATGGTACCTCCATCTATGGTGTGGCCAAGGTGGTTGCTAATATACCTAATATGGTGAGTGATGTGGTTCTTACTACATCCTTTCATCCACATCCATGCCATCTCCTCTTCCAACCACCTACTATAATGCTTGACTCGTCCATGGTCTCACACTCTATGACTTGATCTTGGGCCTTTCCATTAGTAATTATCTTCCTCCTCTCCTCAAATATATAGCATGTTGTTCCCAAATATTAGGCACTACAAGAGGAGCCACTAGGTGTGGGAATCCAAAATACCCTAACAAGGATTCCATTAGCTATACTCTACCCACAAGGAAAACTGGACCATGAACTACACCCAAGCTAACCCTATTGCCATGATCAACCAACTTGGCCAAATAGTAATAATTTTCATGTAGGGATGCCACATAATCTCACTTCATGTTAATGTTTATAAATATGACACATATGACATAGTCTATGATACCTAGTCCTACCACCATCTCATTGCCCGAGGTAACCTATCATCCACCATGTGGGGTAACCTAGCTAGTTGATACATAGGAAACCTATCATATATCGAAGTAATCAATAAAATAATTGGCCCTATAGTATTCTTCCCTCTATATATAATCCCATACATATAATTAATGAGTTAAACCTAGATGAAAACACCAAAGTCATAAAATGATCCATAATCCAAAATGGACCGATATAAAGCTATTGTATATAGTGACACCTTGCCATTTGACTTGTGACACAACAATCATGTTTTCACAAATATGATCATGTATTTACAAATGTTTAAAATCTAAATGATATATACATAAAAAAAACTAACCTACAAACCAAGGTATATCCTATCTAGACACATTTCCCACATGACTAATGCTCTCCTTTCCTCTAGATTATTTAGTGTCCTTGTGATCACTAGTGTCCTTCCTATCGATAGTCCCAACAAAAAATGGATTCCCTCTAGTATGATACCCATATCTATGGTATTCCCATCCAACACCTATCAAAAATTATTGGTCAACCATTCCCATACTCCAAGTAACATGATAATGGGATCAAAACTTAGTGGGATGCACCTCATCTCCATGATACCTCCAAAGCCTAGTGAAACGATGTTTTGTCCACGTTAGTTAAATTCTCTAGTAGATCCAGTAGCCATGATACATATATTAGTCACCATTACCTTTGGAATATTTTTAAAATATTAAATAACAAATGATGTATTATATCTCCATGCCATAAATAATTAAAAAAATCATTCTTAAAAATTTATCAAAATCAACTAGCTTGATTTAGTTTCTCAATTTTCTATAGAATTAGCCTATTTAATACCAAATTGGCCTTATATTTTACTTGTGATATTAGATCATCCATTTTAATTTCCTACTAGATTGGACACATTAATACTAAATTTTCCACCTTCTCATATTGTGATACTATATCGATCATGTTATACATAGTTGACCTCTTTAACAATACTATATCAGCCCTATCGATAAGAATATGTTAGCCATGATCTATGTAGTCAACCTTATCTCTCTTACCAACTAAGTTATCCCACCATTACATATTTTGTCCCCTATTATCATACTAAATCATCCCACTATTACACATTCATTCTCATCACTATTCCTTGCCTTATGAGCTAAGTCAACCAAGTCAACTCTATCTATCCACAATGGCAATTTTTTTCCCATTTACCATAAATGTCTTGGGAATTTATTGGTATAACATATTCCTACCCAATACCCCATTTTACCCCTAGTTTACCGAAGAATATCCTAATATTCATTTTGGTATCTAGATTTTTCATACTAGTCAATTTTCTATATTTAGCTCAATTTCAAATCAAAATATTGATTTTTTTTAAATTTCCAATTGCTTACATGTGCTACACTCATTACGATCACTATGCATTCTCCCCATCTCAGTTATCATCTCGTCACCATGATGGATCTCTGATCTCTAACTAGGTCTCTCATAGCTCTATTTTCTCATGCTAGTAAAAATAACTAGTGAATTAATTTTCACCCTATTTATATTTACTATTTAAAATTATTTACATTTCAAATATTTACTATCAGATTTCATATTTTGATCATATGTTTATCTCTACTAACTCTTTTTACAGATCGTAAAATGTTCTAGAATCCTAAAATCATAGAAAATATTTTGACCTATTATATGTCTATGTTACAAAAATTTATTTTGTCACTCTTTTTTGGTAATCTCTATAGGTTCACCTAATGTACAATACATTGGAAACCTTCACACTTATTGCACATCCTTATTTATCTACATCACTAAGGTAAGTAAAGGTATGTCTTTTTCAATATTTTCTTTTCATTTATCTTCTTTGTTGCTTACTAGAATTTATTTAAATTTTGCATTGTGTGTTGATATGTTCTTTTCCTAAATCACCATCTCATGTCGCACCTACATGACATGTGATTAGCTTTGAGTGTGCAATATGTATACAAATAATATTTTCAAACTTTATCAATTAATTATGCTTTGTATCTTTTAGTAACTCATTGAATCTTAATCTCTCTAAGTGCATGCCTTAAGAGGTGAATCTGGAAAGGGATGGGTAGACCATTGGTGTTTTGCATGCTTTTTATACCTACACTACCACTTATTATCTACACACCCATATCCTAAAATATTTCCTTAAGATTTTCCTCCTATTATTTACCATCCTTTATTCATTTTACACCTTCATTAGCCCTTCCCTAGACTAAAATCCTTTTTGATAGTTTACATTACACTGTCAACCTCATTAGCCTTATACACTAATTGATAAAACTTATTTAGGGTTTAAGTTGGCCTCAAGCTGACATAGACTAAGACCTAATTTTTTTAATCAATAATTATAAAATTTAAATTTGGCCAACTCTATCACCTAAACCTTTAAAAAGGAGTAGGGTTAGATCCATCTATACAAACACATCCATTTTGTCATTTATAAGATAAGAGAAGAAGAAGATATATATATTATGCATCTACTTATCCACCTTATACATAAGGAGCATGATTTAATGTTTCATACTTTATTTGGAGATATAAATCTTGTCTTGTGGAGAAGTCTTTTGGATGCATTGATAGGTTGTGTAGCCTAGAGATGGTTTATCCTTATCATCCTTACATACCACAATAACTTATTTTGAAGCACCTTGGCAAAGGGAGATATTGAGGGTTAGTGGGTTCATATTCAATGGTAAATATTCCTAACTTTGTTTCTCCTTTTCAAGAGTATATATATAAGAATTTTTACTTCTCTCCAACACATTAGTATTTTGTAAACATTGGCATGATTATATGTCTTCTATGCATGTTTAATTTTAATGTCTATTACCCCGACTTGATGCCAAAAGATTTGGTGACCACTAGATTATAGTTTGATTTACTTATTATTAGTTTAGAGAATATGAAAACATAAGACCTAGTTAGGCTTATTTCATAGTTTTTCTTGATTAAAGGCTTTGAAACCCTCCCTAGTGAATTTATTATGGTAATAGATCCTTTGGATAGGTCTAATAGATCCATATTGGTCATGACCATAAATATCTAATGTGTTGATAATCGTAAGTGTAGTTAGGATTTATCTTCTCTGATCTTTGATTGATTTATAGATAAATTAAATTTCCCTTTGCATACAACTGCCTTTTACCCTAGTAATTTAAATAATATTGTAGGATCCTAAGATGATTATATAGGGTGATCCAAAATTTTAGTGGGATTTTGACATGAAATTTAGTAACATGAGGAGTATCATAACTAAAAAATTAACTCAAGGAGGATACTTGGTGTTCTAGTATACCAAGTAAAACCTCTTATCTCTCACAAAAGTGATAACATCCATTGGGGAGGATATGGTTGTTGAGGATCCAATGTTCATACTCCAAGCCACTCAGGACATGTCTAAAAATATAATGGAGGACATAAAGGAATAGGTATAGGTACTTGAGTTGAAGGTGAAAAGCACCTTCCCTATAGAACTGGTTGGCTAAGTTAGATAGGCCTTGACATAGTTCTTCATAGCTTTAGGTGAATTATTCAGGACCATGAATATGAGTAGGGAACACCTCTAATGAGCCCATGTATATTTGGAGAGGATCACTCACATGGAAAAAAAGTATGGAAAGATTTATTTGCTTATTAATAAGTTCATGTTCTTATATTTGAAGCTTATGGCTCTCTCTAACCTCAAACCATACCATACCTATGATAGAAGCATGAGAGCTTAAATTAAGGAATACTTGGTAGTGGAATAAATGGTCATATAACCTCTAAAATAAGGTAGGTAAATATGTTGACTTACTTCAAGGATGTAAACATATCTATGTTAATCCATCCTAATGGCACACTGCTTGATGAAGGTGAGTCTAAGGTCCACTTAGGTAACTTAGACTAGGTCATGAGGAGGAGAGTATCTAATGCCAATAAGGATAGGGCCAAGGTTATTATGGATATCTCAACCTAATACATGTCTATTATCAATTAGGTTTCAAAAGTTAAATTCTCCATTGAGGCCCCACTCTAAGTGTATCAAATACTTATAACTTAGTTAGAGGTAGTCTTATGTGAGCATCTCATGAAATTACCTAAGCTAGATAGGGAGTTTGATCTAGTGCAAGACACATTATCTAACAAATACATGTAACCTAATAAACTGGGAGATAGTTTTACTCTAAATCATTAGCACATCAACTGAGTGGGGCCTTGAGCATTTTTTGGGAGAAGTTGAGAATATTATATTTGTTTTTAATGTTTGTAGTTGTAACAAATTTAAGAGGCCATCATTTTAAAGTATGGGAAGCTCATGATACTCTAAGATGAGCCCCATCCTCTATATATTGTAAACTATAATCCCTTGTAATGGTCAACATTTCATATGCAAATAAATTCTATTAAAATTGAATGAAAATTTCATGCTTTATGTTAGACTAAGTTATGTTTATCTATGAATGTAGTCCATAATTTTGAGATTTTAAAGGAATGTTTATGATAAATAATTAATCAAGTCCTTAGTTATTAAGAATAAATTCATTTGTTTAAATGTGCATTATTTTTTTAACTCATTTATGAATTCTTCACATTTTATTTATAGAACTTGTAATCTATGTACTTAAAGATACATATTATATTTAAAGAACCTATGTGTGGATTACTACAAGCCCTTATCTATGTTTAATTTTAGTGGATAATTCATGAATTAATCATTTTTTCATTATACTCTTACCCCACACAATGACATGTTTGAGACCCTAGTGAAACTTGATAAGTAGTGGTCTAACTGTAACTGGGCACATAGATCAATTCTTAAAGCATTAGTACCCTTTAAATATTGAAAACATCCTTTTATACCTTACCCTATTTATTTATTTTGTGTTTATTGTAATAATTTTAACAAGTTCATCCCATTTATTTATAAATTGGTAAAGTGAAACCCAAGTGCTCATGATTGAAATTGATTCAAGGTAAGGATTGTAATCCCTATCTCAAAATATTAACAAACCCTAGTGGTAATATTGTGTCTCTTAGAGACTTATTTCAATTAGGATACATCTTGGATCCCAATACTTGTAGTCATTCTCTATATTTATTTATATTCAATCCTAAAATAGAGGATGAAAGTCCTTTATTATCCCAAAATTCATCTTGAACACTTAATATCATTAGTGTCTTAGGACAGGATTTTGGAGTAGACAAAACTATAGAAATGAGTTCTAGATAAGTCATTTCATCCCTAGTAATTTAGCCTTCTATAATATTTCAAAAAATAGTAAGTTCTAAATCAATAATATGTATTCATTACATAACTTACATATTTTTATTTACTCAACACTTTGTATTAATTATATTAATACCTCTTAATCTCCAATTTTGATGAAAACACTATAATATTTAGATTAATCTTAATCATTAATCCAAATTAGGGTAAAATTCATGTATAGGATTCCTATTTATATCTTCAACCCCTCCTTATTATATACATCTCTTACTTATAGGTGCAACCCACTTTGTTGTGAAATGTATTTTTATGTATATTAGATCTAGTATGGTATTCTCCCTATTCATTTATTATAGGATCATTATAGTTTTGACTATATTCATCTTATATAAATTCTAATTAATTTAACATAAATCTTACCCCACCAATGTGTCGGGTCATTTTCACATTTTTCCATTTTTATGTTTTTAGCTCTCCAATTTTTTCAAACATAGCTTCTTTAAAAAATATTTTCATTTAGCATACCTAAAGGTTATCATTTAATTCATACAATATAATTCCTTATCAAATCCATCCAATACTTTAATAGTTTTCAAGGATTGCAATCTCAAAATACTAATGTTATATATATGACAACACTAATAATAACATTAAAAAATCCTTATGCATACCATTTTTCCATTTCTCAATAAAATTCTTTTAATGACTAAAATATGCATATGACAAGAAATAAGAATGTAAATCTTAACCCTAATGTTAACACAACAACTATGGGTAGACAAAACCTATCAATAATGTGATTTCAATGATGAATCTAAAACATTTTCCAAGTGCACTCATTAAATGAAATTATAACTTTAAGAGGACTATGAACACATAATAAAAAACCTTTACTAAATTTATGCCTTCATAATAGGCTAATTTTATTCAAACCTTGTGTAAGTATATATTTCCCATAGGATTTATGGAAAATCATTTTATGACCTCTTTCAATTGTTATTATTCCACTATACATAACATAGTGATGAGTATGGTTTGTGTTACTTTTAGTTCCCCAACTAAAAGTTCTAACATCAGCACTAATGATAATATTACATATGTTTGTGACCTAGGATTTTGACTTAAGAGAGGATGGTTATTATGGTGTTAGTTCCAAAATGAGAACAAAGTGAAATAAACACACTAATAACATAACATATCTAGGCCTAAACACTAGGGAGACCTTAGTTAATAAACATGAATAAAACACACAACTAAAATGCAAAAGAAAACTCTTTTAGCTTCCTTGGATTCCCTAAAATGCTTGTTGTAGTGGCTTTCTCAGCTTGTGCTCATGAAGTTCTTGGCAATGGAAGTTTGGATACCTCCATCTCTCCTTGGCACCTTTGGATTATAGCTTAGCTTGGCTTGGAATCAATTTGAAATTATAACTATGCATAATTAAATCCTTGAAGATATTTGAGCATAATAAATTTTCACCAAAATAGCTTAAGAAATGATGTTCATGGCCTCTCTATTTATAGATTTTTGAGAATGTCTAGAATCACCCTGAGTCATCCATCTCAAGATTGAGATGTGTGGTTAAGGATTACTTAATTTTTTGAATTAAATTTGTAATTATCCTCATCATGACATTAGAAAAAGGGGAAATTAATAGGCATGGAGGGCATCATGGAAGGCATTGATGAGGTATGGGAGGCATGAATCCTAATATTTATGACATTTATGACCTAGGGATGCCTTCCCAATAAATGAGGTTAATTGATGATGCAAAAATTCCATATTAATTTCTAAAAAAAAAAATTTCATGGAATTTTTTATTAGGCCTTGATTTGGGTTAATTATTTCTTAATCATGATTAAGCACTCTATGCACAAATTACTTAAATTGATCAGAATACCTTGTTATTAGTCCAAAATTTGATTGGATTAGAATTGGAGGTCACTATTAGATGTATTAGAATTGTATGCCCATTTAGGATGTTACCAAAAACAAATAATAAAGGCATGCATCTTGTGTATAAGATTTGATAGAAAAGAGCAATTAAGAGCACCTAGGTGCAAATTTAGCATTTTTACTTGAAATAAACTGATCAAAGTTAGCTAGCCCATAAATTTCATTACCCCATTTAGTGATATCTTGGACAAAATTAGCACTTGAATACATCAGTTTCAACTCTTTTAGTGTGTTTTAGTTTTTTTAGGCTAAATTGTGCATTTTGGGTGAAAATTGGTAAAAAGCCTACTTAGGGTTATCAGTGGCCAATTTTAGTTTTCTATAGTTTATGCCCATTTGGGAAGATGTTGTAAACCATAGGAAAAACAATGTCTTCTCAAATAATGAGAAATGGCATGTATGCTAAAAATAAGATGATGATGGTTAAAGAATAAAGCTCCAAATGGTTTTGGGAAGCCTATGATGATGCCTCCTTGAGGGAGTGGTCATCACATTTGTTGATGGATGGTCCCTAAAAAAGAAACAAGAATAAAGGTGGAATTAATCTATGGTTGAGATTAATCTAAATGAGAAAATGCTTGCATGTATTGATGTGAAAAGTATGCTAATTTCCATAAAGGTAGTTATAATTAGGATTAAAAGTCAAAATTATGCTTTGCCCATAGGTGGTTATAATCATTAAGAAGACCTAGATTGGATAAACATGATTATGCCCTAGTTAGGGCTGATTATAAAGCATAACTCAAGGATATAACGTAGAATATAGATTAAAGATGAGCATGTGCAAAGTAATGAAAGATATGAATAGAATAATAAGGTTGATCAATAGAATGACCTAGTTGTACCTACCAATGAGGAGATGCTTATCCTGATTAACAATGATATGAATAGAATGTTAATTAGGTTGATTTGATCAAGGGTGGGATGGAAGGATTTACCAAGGTGCCAAGCAGAAACTTTTGTGGCTTCATTGATTATAGACCTTCATGAAGCTAATTTTTTCTATAGCATGTGATGGTAGGATTCATGATAGAACACCATGAAGATGTGTCCAATAAATTCATAAAGAATGACTCTCGATATCCAATAAACACTTGACAATAATGACCAATGATATAAACCATGATGACATTGTTGATGTATAAATATAGATAGACTCAAAAATAACGTGTGTAAGGAATCACTTAATGAACACATATAGACTAAGTCAAAGCAATAATGATAACATAAAATAAAAAAATAAACAAAAAGCCTAAAAATAAAAGCAAAAGAAAGCATCCTAATAATGACAATGCCCTAATAAGGTAGATGAAGGATAAGTGACTAGGCATAGGTAGGACAAATATTATTGGTATTTTGAAATTTTATGAATTTTTTTAGCATTTTGAGGTATCTTAACTCATTAGATAATGACAAGATACCTTCTTGAAAAATGATGAGAGCATTTGGCTTAGGTTGCCCACAAAATGGTGAGAGTGTATGTAAAGGGGGATTGAGGTGATCTTAACATGAATTGAGCTGACCCACATAGTCTTGAAATAACCTCAAGTCACATTAATTCCATCCACATAAAAGGTGAGGAAAAACTAACTAGGTCCCAACAATTTCTCAAATCTAGCAAATGACCAGTCAAATGAAAATAGTGATGGCAAAGTAATGTGGCAATGCATGGTAAACAAGTATTGTCCCTAGTTTGCCCATAGGAAGTTATAACTAATATAAAATGATATAGGTCAATGATACTAATTTTCCCATAGGTAGTTATAATTAGTAGCAAGACTAGTGAGATAATGATTTGCCCATATGTGGTTATAATCAAGCTCACAAAAAAATGTGGATATAGGATAAAAGATATCTTACCAAATCAGTTGTCACACTACTTTCATAGACTATCATTGAAACATAAATGGGATTGATTGTCAAAACGTCATTGAAATCCTCTTACAAAAATTACAATAAGAACCAGACCAAGATCAAAATAGGATTGGGTAGGATGACTAAAAATAGGCTTTGGTCTAGATAGGAATGGAATGATAGGATGATATGATCTTACTAAGGATAATGATGGTTTTTGATAGATTGGAAAAAATGGTAAGAATATTTCCCCCAAGTGATGGGGTAAATGGCTAGGTATTTCGATAATGGAAAATGGATATGTAACAATGTCAATGGTAATGGCAATGTGCAATGGTATGGTACATGTTTTTGGCCTGGGTGTGGTTTTTGATTCTATTGTTCCAATTGATGGGGAGATGCACGTCCTAATCAAAAAATGATACAAATATAATACTTTATCATGTTAATTGTTAGCCTGCACCTAATCTAAATATTTTCTCTATCAAGAATGGCCTATAGATTTGGTTATCATGTATGCTTTTGTGATCTTCATTGGTCATTGATTTTGATTCCTTCAAACGTCAAGACATGGTATTTTTATAGCCTCTACAAAGTAATGTGAAACCATGGATGGTAAATAGGGACAAATAATAGATGGTGGCTTTGATTATGAAATGTAATGGTAGATGATAATAGAATTTATAACGGTGGGGAAGTAAATGAAGATCAATACTTTCAGTCACACATAATGTTATTTATTCTAGATTCAACATAATTTTGGTTGTGGTAGGGTAGAAGACTTTTTCTCTCAATAGGACCATCATATTTTATATTTTTTGATCTTGAGAGTAGTTACCATCTGATTAGGTTGTAGATTGGAAGCTATTTTGATTTAATCTTTGATTTTGTCTTCATCAAGTAGTGAAGAAATTTTATGCTCAGTTATTGGTGCCTCAATGAGTTTTTCAAAAATGAATTTGTCTTGATTGTCTTATAGTTCCTTCAAGAAGGTTTAACTAAGGAATTTTGACTTTTGACATTGATTGTCTTCTAACACTTCTATAAAAGTCTCACTAGAAGATGTTGATTTCTAACTTTGACTGTCTGCTAGTGCCACTAGAAGATGTTGAGTTCTAACTTTGATTGTCTGCTAGTGCCTTCAAAAAGGTCTCACTAGGAGAGTGTTCTTTTTCTACATGAATGTTGTCTTGGCCTCCTTACTCTTCTTCAACTACTATGTCACCATGGATGTAGTTTAATAAACTGTGATTCTATCGGTCCCAATCGATAGTTTTGGGATATGAAATATCAATAATATGGCTATTTTGGTCGATGGTAATAGCCCATGGAACAATAATGGAATGGGGAGAGACTACACAATCTTCATAGAAGATACTAGGATAACTTGTTTTGAAGCTAAATTACTCATCCTCAAAAACTATAGAAGGATCACAAATGTATTCAAACTGATCTATGAGGCATGTGTAATCAATGTTGTAATAGCCATGAACATATTCTTCTTTTGAATCTGATTTTGAACCAAGGGAATTTGAATCTAATGTCATAAATAATGTTGATTCTATTTTTGATAGTAAATTTGATGTCAGTTAAAGAATAGAACTTGACTCTAGTTTTGATTCTTCATTTGATGGGTACTCTATTATAATGATGTCTTGTTGAATATTTGGTTTTGGATAATTAAAAACCTATAAAAACATGATGGGATCAACAAATACTAATTTGTTAAAGTGAGACTCCTTTAAGATGGTAAAAAGGTCAAGAGACAACTCTTTAGAGACTGGATTGTCAATAGGAGGTTCTTGAAAAATAATCACATGGTCGAGGTAATGATTTGCCCAAAGATGGTTATAATCATTAAGAAGTGACTCAATAAATATTGGCTCATCAGAGTGAGACTCCTTGATAATTGGTATAAGATCAATAGGTGATTCATCATAGGTTGACTTATCACAAATGGTTGATTCAATAGAAACATCCTAGATTGGTTGGTTCTCTTGTCCTTAGTTTTTAATGAGTTGGAAAATACTAGTTTTGAACATAGCTTGGTATTTAAAGGATTGGATTGGTTTAGGTTTAGTTGGTATTGGTACTAGATGAGGAATGACCTATGGTTGGATAATGATAGGGCCTTATGGATCATGATTTCTTGCATGAGCCAAAGGAAAAATTCCTAAGATGGTAACAAAGGGGTGTTGTGGAGCATGATTGCTCACACAAGCTAAAGGACTAGGTCTTAGAACAATGAAAGGGTGTTGTGCAGCTTGGTTTTTCACACAAACTAAAGGATGAGGTCTTGGTATAGAAATGGTTGGGCATTGTGGAGCTTGGTTGCTTGCATAAGCTAAATGATAAGGTTTAAGAATAGTACCTATATTCCTTGATTATTGTGGAGCTTGATGGCTCATATAATCCAAAAGAGGGTTAGGGGTAGTTGATGATTAGATAGCAAAAGGATGTTGTGAAAATTTATTTCTTTCACAAATAAAAGAATCTAAGTCCTCCTCATAAACCATATCATCCCAGTTGTGAGTTGGCTCATAAGCTAGTTCTTGATTGTGTTCTATATACTAATTATTACAAAGAGGGTATGGATTTGTATCCTAAAAAACATTATCTATAGTTGGGTCTTTAAATTCCTCTTCACAAGCCTCTTCATACCAATACAAGGGCTCAAGCTAGATCACAAGTTACTTCATGACTTTGTTCTCATGAATGATTAATATGAGGATATAAATCTATCTCAAAAACCATATTAGCATCATTGGGGTCTTGATTAAAGACATAAAAGTCATTTTATGTGGCCATTCTATCATAATTTGGATTGTAAGTGACTCCACCATAAGTGTAGTGATACATATCCATGTAAATGATGAAATATTTGAAACAAAAAGGGTTAGAGTTTTACAAACTCTAAAATTCTATGTCCAAAGGACAAATGGTTCAAACTTGGTCTAACTTGGTCGAAGGGGTGGAGCTATATCTCCAATATGGTCTAAAATTAGAGCTATATATCCAAAATGATTTTGGCTAAGACTTAGCATAAAATAGCCTAATGTAAAACATCTAAAATCAAATGTTATACACATAAATGGTCAAGCATCTAAATAAAAAATGACATGTACAAGGTCTAGGTCAAAGTGTTCCAAACAAGGTTTAAACTAGGAAAGGGAAAAGTTGAGTTACTAGGTCTTTTCTCCAAATATATAATTAAAATCTAGGCTCAAACAAATAGGCATGTGCTAGGAATTTTGGCCAAATGACATAAAAAGATAGACTTGAAATAAAGGCTGATGTGATTTAATTTAATTTAACAATTTTGGAAACAACTATGACATAGACTTGGCACATAGAATAAAACATAAACATGATCATTTGGCATAAGGAATAAGACAAAAAGGCTCTTTGATGAAAGACTATATTTTCCCAAATAAAGGTACAAATAATTATAAGGATAGGCATTAAATAAACAAACCATCAATAATATTAAAATTTGGGTAACTGATTAACCAAAGTTATGCAACCCAAAAGAGAAAGATATGTGTATCAACCCCATGAATTAAGGCCTAAATAGAAATAAATCAATGTTTAGATCCGAACTTAACAAGGTTAATTGAAAACTAGGATTTGACTAAACAAGATAGACAAGATTGGATAGCATGATGACATAAGATAAAGGTCTAAATGGTATACACAAAATGGTTTAAAATAAATGGTTTTGATGCAAGGGGAAGCAAGTCTTGAAATAAATTGAGCATCCTAATGGTGTAAGCATACTTGCCTAATGTGGTTAATGCTATGTTTTAGAGATTCAAAGGTAAAATGGTTTGACATGATTTGGGTAGCATAACACTACCCTTTGCAACTCAAATGCATTGTTTTGACATGGCTTAAGAATAAAAAAACAAGTTTTAGCCTCAAATCATACCAAGAAAATAATGACCAAAATACACTAAGCATAATCATCCAAATCCTAAAAAGTGTATGGCATGTAGGGTTGACTAAACTATCAAGTTTTGAATGTTTCTAGGGGAATCAATTACACAATGACTTTTATGCTAAATAATGAAAAATAAAATCACAAATTTTGGGTCTGTATCACTTGGCTTGTTGCAAAAAGGTCTAGTCTTTTTTTCAACCACTACATCTTGTTGTTTACTCAGTGTAGTGTGATGTCCAAAGTGCCACTCTGTCTTGTGTATAACTCTAAATGATCTAAATGAAGTCAATGCCAAGAGGTGAAACCCTAAGTCAAATCTTCCCTAAAGAACTTGTGGGAGGTGATGAAGTCCCCATAACAAACCAAGATGCATAAAAATAAAGCATGAAAGTAGAAATACTTTAGGGCCATTTTCAAGGTCACCCAAACTTTGATGAGCTTTTTAGGATTACTTTAGATGACTTTCTTTCTAAGCCTTAGACTAGGCTACTTATAATATGAATGGTGCTTTTGATTCCAAGGGTTCCCTCTAGGGGAAAAATAGAAGATCATACATGCAACATTCCTCTTTTTGCCAAACAAAAATTTAACTAAACAACTATTGCAAACACAAATTGACAAGTGTGTTCAATTTTAAACCCAAAATGAAATATTTGGTGGTGTTCCTTTGACCCCTTGGTCTTAGTTGCAAACTTTGAAAACATTCACCAAAAACATCTAAAAATTCTTTGTTAAACACCAAAATAAGGTTCCTAATAAATTTTTAAGCATGCAAAAGTGATTTAAACATTTTTTGAGCAAATATCCTATTTGGTCCTACAAAAAAATTGTTAGCATGTCCCTTAGCTTTGAAGCCCTTTCAAGTTTGAAACAACAAACTTTGTAAAAGTAGGTCTTGGGTCTATCTTTTTCAGAAAAACATAGTGACCGACGTTGGTTAATAACAATGATGTTAGTTATGGCCAATTGAGATCTAACCAATATTTAATGTACTAACCAATGTTGGTTAAGTAGGTAATTGATGTCAGTATTTCTACTGACATCAGTTACTATGTAAAAATTGTGGCAAAAAAAAATGGAAAAATAAAGTTAGAAAATCAATTTTCAAGAATTTTAAAGTCTTAAATAAATATTTTAAAGTTGCAAAAGGATCTCTTTCATGTGTAGGATGTGTCTAGTTCCACTGGATGTGCCATTATGTGACTTAAGAATTTGACTCAAGAGAAGATGGTTAGTATGGTGTTAGTTCTAACAAGAAAACAAAGTAAAATAAATAAACTAATAGCATAACATTTCTAGGCATAGACACTAAGGAGATCTTAGTTAAAAAACATGATAAAACACGCATCTAAAATTCAAAATAAATTTATTTTACCTTCCTTGGATGCTCCAAAATGTGTATTATAGTGGCTTGCTTGGCTTGTGCTCATGAAGTTCTTAGCAATGGAAGATTGGCTACCTCCATCTCTCCTTGGCACCTTTTGCTTGTGGCTTGGCTTGACATGAAATTAATTTGGCATTATAAATTTTCATAATTAAATCCTTGAAGATGTTTGAGTATAATAACTTCACAACCAAAATAGCTTATAAATGATTTTCATGGCCTCTCTATTTATCGATTTTTGAGAATGTCTACAATCAACGTAAACCATCCATCTCAAGATTAAGATGTGTGTTTGAGGATTAATTCAATTTTTGGAATTAAATTTTTAATTATCCTCATTATGAGATTGGAAAAAAGGGAAATTAAGAGGCATAGAGGGCATCATGGAAGGCATTGATGAGGCATGGGAGGCATGAATCTTGATATTTGTGGCATTTATGACCTAGGGATGCCTTCCCAAGAAATGAGGTCACTTAATGATGTAGATATTCCATATTCATTTCTAAAAACAAGTATTCAACAAGTTTCCATGGAATTTTTGATTAGGCCTTGATTTGGGTTAATTAGCTCTTAAGCACGATTAAGCACTTTATGAACAAATTACTCAAATTGATCAGAATACCTTGTTATTAGTCCAAAATCTGACTAGATAGGAATTAGAAGTCACTATCAAATGCATTAGAACTGTATCCCCATTGAGGATGTTACCAATAAAAAACAAAAAAGGCATGCATATTATGTATAAGATTTGATAGAAAAGAGCAATCCAGAACAGGTAGGTGCAAATTTGGCATTTTGACTCGAAATGAATTGATTAAAGTTAGCTATCCCATAAATTGCATTGCCCTTTTTAGTGATACCCTAGCCAAAATTGGCACTTGAATACATCAATTTCAACTCTTTTAGCATGTTTTAGTGTTTTTAAGCCAAATTGTGCATTTTGGGTTGAAATTGGTCAAAAGCCTGGTTAGAGGTTATTAGTAGCCAATTATAGATGTCTACAATTTGACCTTATTTGGGAAGATGTTAAAAATCATAAGCAAAGCAATGTCTTCTCAAAGAATGAGAAATGGCCTGTATGCTAAAAATAAAATGATGATGGCCGAAGAATAAATATCCAAATGGTTTTGGGAAGTCTATGATGATGCCCCATCAAGGGAGTGGCCATCACATTTATTAATGAATGGTCCCTCAAAAAGAAACAAGAAGAAAAGTGGAATTAATCCATGGTTGAGATTAATCTAAAGGAGAAAATGCTTGTCTACATTGATGTACAAAGGATGTTGATTTTTCTGAAGGCGGTTATAATCAGGATTAAAATTCAAAATAATTATTTGCCCATAGGTGGTTATAATCATTAAGAGGACCTAGATTGGTTAAAGATGATTGTGCCCTTGTTAGGGCTGATTAGCAAGCATAACTCAAGGATATAACCTAGAATATAGATTAAAGACGAGTAGGTGAAAAGTAATTAAAGAGATCAATAGAAGAATAAGGTTGATTAATATAATGATTTATTTATACCTACCAATGAGGATATGATCATCCTAATTACCAATGATAAAACTAGAATGGTCAATGGGTTGATTTGATCAAGGGTGGGATGGAAGGATTTTCCAAGGTGATAAGGAGAAAATTCTATGGCTCCATTGATTTTAGACCTTCATAAAGCTAATTTTTGCTATAACATGTGATGGTAGGCTTCACAATAGAACACCATGAACACATGGCCAAGAAATTCATAAGGACTAACTCTTGATATCCAATAAACACTTGAAAATAATGCACCAATGATAGAAACTATGATGAGATTGTTGACGTATGAATATGGATAGACTCAGGTATAATATGTGTAAGGAATCACCCAATGAACATATATAGACAAAGTCAAGCCAAAAGTTTTGAAAACAAATAAACAAACAAATAAACAACCTAAAATAAACAAACAAATAGAAATCCTAAAAACAAAAGTGAAAGAAAACATCCTAACAATGACAATGCCCCAGTAAGGTAGATTGAGGATAACTATCTAGGCTTATACATGATAAATATTTTTGGTATTTTGAAATTTTATGAATGTTTTTAGCATTTTGAGGTATCTTAACTTGTTAGAGAATGATAAGATACCTGCTTGCAAAATGGTGAGATTGTTTGGCTTAGGTTGCTCACAAAATGGTGATAGTGTATGGAAAGGGGTACTAAGGTGACCTCAAAATGAATTGAGCATGACCCATATAGTCCTAAAATGGCCTCAAGTCATAGTAATTCCATCCACACAAAAGGTTAGGAAAAACCAACTAGGTCCCAATAAGTTCTCAAATCTAACAAATGACCAGTTAAATGAAAACTATGATGGCAAAGTGATGTGGTAATGCATGGTAAACAAGTGTTTCCCTTAGTTTTCCCATAGGTAGTTATAACTAGGATACAATGGTATAGGTCAATGATACTAATTTTCCCATAGGTAGTTATAATCAAGCTCATAGAAACAAACATGGATATAAGATGAAAGATATCTAACTAGATCAGCTGTCACACTACTTTCATAGACTATCATTGAAACACATATGGGATTGATTTTTGAAAATTCATTGAAATCCCCTCATAAAAAGTGTGAGAAGAACCAAATGAACCAAAATCAAAATAGGATTGGGTAGGATGACTAAAAATAGGATTTGGTCTGGATAGGAATAGAATGATAGGATGATATGGTCTTGCTAAGGATAATGATGGTTTTTGAGACAATGGATAAAATGCTAAGAGGATTTCCCTTAAGTGATGGGGTAAATGGCTAGGTATTTTGATAATGGAAAATGGATATGTAACAATGGCAATGGCAATAACAATGTGAAATGGTATGGTACATGTTTTTGGCCTAGGTGTGGTTTTTGATTCTATTGTTCCTGATGATGGGGAGATACATGTCCTAATCAACAAATGATATAAACAGAATACTTGACTATGTTAATTTATATCCCACTCATCTAAATAACTACTATATCAGTAATGGCTTACAAATTTGCTTATCAAGAATGCTTTTGTGATCTTCATTGGTTATTGATTTTGATTCCTTAAAACATTGAGACAAGGTATTCTTCTAACCTCTACAAAGGAATGTGCAACTATAGATGGTATATACAGATAAATAATAGATGGTGGGTTTGATTTTGAAATGGAATGGTAGATGATAATGGAATATATAATGGTGGGGAAATAAATGAAGATTAAAAATTTTAGTGACATGCAATGTTGTTGATGTTGGATTTGACATAATTTTGGTTGTGGTGGGGCCAAAGACTTTTTATCTCAATAGGACCATCATATTTTGTTTTTGTTTGATCTTGATAGTAGCTACCATCTGATTAGGCTATAGATTGGAAGATATTTTTATTTCGTCTTTGATTTTTCCTTCAACAAGCAGTACATAAATTTTTTGCTTAGCTATTGGTGCCTCAATGATGTTTTCACCAATGAAGTTGCCTTGATTGTCCTGTAGTGCCTTTGAGAAGGTTTCACTAAGGAATGTTGACTTTTGACTTTGATTGTCTTTTAGCACTTTTGAAAAAGTCTCACTAGAAGATGTTGAGTTATGACTTTGATTATCCCTTAGTGCCTTTAAAAAGGTCCCACTAGGAGAGTGTTCTTCTACTACATGAATGTTGTCTTGACATCCTTGCTCTTCATCAACTGCTATATCACCATGGGTGTAGTTTAATAAAGTGTGATTCTATCAATCCCAATCAACACTTATGGGAGATGGAATGTCAATAATATGGCTATTTTGGTTGATGGTAATGGCTCATGGAATGGTAATGGAATGGGGAGAGGCTGTATAATATTCATAGAAGATACTAGGATAACTTATGTTAAAGCTGAAGTACTCATCCTCAAAAATCATAAAAGGATCACAAATATATTTAATATGAACTACAAGGCATTTTTAACCAATGTTGTAACAACCACAAACATATTTCTATTTTGAGTCTAATTTTAAAGCAAGGGACTCTAAATCTGATGTCACAAGTGATGTTGATTTTATTTTTGATGCAAAATTTGATGTCAGTTCAAGAACAAAAGCTTATTCTAATTTTGATTCTTCATCTGATGGGTACTCTATTACAATGATTTATTATTGAATATTTGGTTTTGGACAAGTAAAAACCTATAACAACATGATGGGCTCCATAAAGACTAGTTTGTAAAAGTGAGACTCTAGGATGGAAAAAAGGTCAATAGACAACTCCTTAGAGACTAGCTTATCAATAGGAGGCTCTTGAAAAATAGGCACATGGTCAAGGTAATGATTTGACCAAAGGTGGTTATAATCATTAAGAAGTGACTCAATAAAGACTGGCTCATCAGAGTGAGACTTCTTGACAATTAGTATAGGATCAATAGGTCATTCATCATAGGTTGACTTATCACAAATGGCTAATTCAATAAAAACATCTTAGATTTGTTTATTCTCTTGGCCTTAGTTTCTAATGAATTAGAAAATACCCATTTTGAACGTAGCTTGGTATTTTAAGGATTGGATTGGTTGAGGTTTGGTTGGGATTGGTATTGGATGGGAAATGACCTATGGTTGGATAATGATAGGGCCTTGGGGAGCATGATTTCTTACATGAGATAAAATAAAAAGTCTTGAGATGGTAACAAAGGGGTATTATGGAGCATGATTTATCACATAAGCCAAAGGACTAGGTCCTATAATGATGAAGGGGTGTTGTGGAGCTTGGTTGCTCTCACAAACTAAAGGATGAGTTCCTAGTATAGAAATGGTTGGGCATTATGGAGATTGGTTGCTTGCATAAGCTAAAATATGAGGTATAGGAATGGCAATGGTATTCCTTTGATATTTCAAAGCTTGATGGCCCGAATAATCCAAAGGAGGGTTAAGGGTAGTCAATGATCAGATAGAAGAAAGACATCATGAAACTTTATTTCTTTCATACGTAAAAGCATCTAAGTCTTCCTCATAAACCATATCATCCTAGTCATGAGTTGACTCATAAGCTAGTTCTTTGTTGTGTTCCATGTACTGATTATTACAAAGATGGTATGTATTTATATCATAAACAAAATTATCTATATATGGGTCTTCAAAGTCCTCTTCACAAGCCTCTTCATACCATTCAAGTTCTCAAGTTGGATCTTAAGTTGCTTTGTGACTTTGTTCCCATGAATGATTAATATGAGGTAGATAGTAATCTATCTCATAGACCATATTCAAATCATTGTGGTCTTGACTAAATCCATAAAAGTCATTTTGTTTGGACATTATATCATAATTTGGATTGTAAGTGACTCCACCATAAGTGTAGAGAGACATATCCGTTTAAATGATTAAAGCTCTAAAACAAAAAGGCTTAGAGTTCTATGAACTTTGAAAAACTATGTTCAAAGGACAAATGGTTCAAACTTGGTCTAACTTGGTTGAAGGGGTGGAGCTATATCTCCAATATGGTCTAAAAGTTAATTTGTATCTACAAAATGATTTATGCTAAGATTTGGCATAAAACAACCTAATGTCAAATTTCTAACATCAAATGTCATACACATAAATGGTAAAGCTTCTGAATAAAAATTGGCATGTCAAAGGTCTAGGTCAAAGTGTTCCAAACAAGGTCTAAACTAGGAAAGGGAAAAGTTGAGTTACTAGGCCTTTTGTCCAAATTTAGAGTCAAAATCTAGGCTCAAACAAACATACATGTGCTAGGATTTTTGCACAAACAGAGTCAAAAGCTAGACTTGAAACAAAGGCTAATGTGATTTAATTTAATCTAAGTTTGGAAACAACTCTGACATAGAACCAGCTAATGGAATCAAACATAAACATGATCACTTGGAATAAGGAATAAGAAAAAAAGGCTCTTTGAATAAACATTGTGTTTTCCCAAATAAAGGCACAAGTAATGATAAGGATAGTAATTAAACAAATAAACCATCAATAATTTTCAAATTTGGGTAACTAATTAACTAAAGTTATGCAACCCAAAAGAGAAATATATGTGTACCATCCATAAAAATTAAGGCCTAAATAGAAATAAATCAATGTTTGGATCTAAACTTAATAAAGTTAATTGAAAACTCAACGTTGAAAACTAGGATTTGACTAAACAAGCTAGACAAGATTGGACAACATGATGGCACAAGAAAAAGATATAAATGGTATACACAAAATAGTTTGAAATAAATGGTTTTGATAGAAGGGTAAATAAGTCTTGAAACAAACTAAGTAGCCTAATGGTGTAAGCATACTCAACTAATGTGGTCAATGCTATGTTTCAAAGACTCAAAAGAAAAATGGTTTGACATGATTTGGGTAGCATAACACTACCCTTTGCAAATCAAATGCATTGTTTTGACATGGCTTACAAAAAATTAAATAATTTTTAGCCTCAAATCATACCAATAAAATAATGAACAAAATACACTAAGTATAATCATCTAAATCCTAGCGAGGGAGTAACATGTGGGTTGACTAAACTATCAAGTTTCAAATGTTTCCAATTGAATCAATTGCACAATGACTTTCATGCCAAAAAATTCATAAAAAAGCATGGATTTTGGGTCCATATCACTTGGCTTGTTACAAAAATATCTAGTTCTTTTTTCAACCACTACATCCTACTATTCACTCATTGTAGTGTGATGTCCAAAGTGCCACTACATCTCGTGTGTAACTCCAAAGGAACCAAATGATGTCAATCTTGGGAGGTGAAACTGTAGGTCAAAGCTTCCCTAAAGAACTTGTGGGAGGTGATGAAGTCCTCCTCACAATCCAAGATGCATAAAAATAAAGCATGATAGTAGAAAAACTTTAGGGTCATTTTCAAGGTCACCCAAACTTTGACAAGTTTTTGAGGAGTGCTTTGGATGATTTTCTTTTTAAGCCTTGGACTAGACTACTTGCAATATTAATGGTGATTTTGATTCCAAGGGTTCCCTATAGGGTACAAATGGAAGAGAATACATGCAACATTCCTCTCTTTTCCAAACAAAAATCTAACTAAACAACTATTTCAAACAAAAGTTGACAAGTGTGTTGAATTTTAAACCCAAAATGAAATATTTGGTGGTGTTCATTTGACCCCTTGGTCTTAGTTGCAAACATTGAAAACATTCACCAAAAAAATCTAAAAATTCTTTGTTAAACACCAAAAAAAGGTTCCTAATCAATTTTTAAGCATTAAAAATTGATTTAAACATGTTTTGAGCAAATATCCCGCTTGGTCTTGCAGCAAAATTATTAGCATGTCCCTTAGCTTTGAAGCCCTTTTGAGTTTGAAAAAACAAACTTTGGAAAATTAGGTTTTAGGTCTATTGTTTTGGAAAAACATAGTGATCAACATCAATTAATACCACTAACATTAGTTATGGCCAAATAAGATCTAATTGATGTTGGCTTTGTTGATCGACATCGGTTAAGTAGGTAATTGATGTCAGTATTTTTGCCAACATCAGTTACTGTGTAAAAACCATGGCAACTAAAAAAGGGAAAATAAAGTTAGGAAATCAATTTTCAAGAATTTTAAAGGCTTAAATAAATATTTTAAAGTTGTAAAAGGATCTCCTTCATGTGTAATATGTGTCTAGTCGCACCAGGTGTGCCATTATGTAACCTAGGAATTTGACTTAAGAGAGGATGGTTAGTATGGTGTTAGTTCCAAAATGAAAACAAAGTGAAATAAATACATTAATAACATAACATCTCTAGGAATAGACACTATGGAGAGATTAGTTAATAAACATGAATAAAACACACAACTAAAATGCAAAATAAAACTCTTTTACTTTCCTTGGATGCTCTAAAATTCTTGTTTTAGTGGCTTGATCGGCTTGTGCTCATGAAGTTCTTAGCAATGGAAGCTTGGCTACCTCCATCTCTCCTTGGTACCTTTGGTTTATGGCTTGGCTTGGCTTGTAATCAAGTTAGCATTATAACTTTAAATAATCAAATCCTTGAAGATATTTGAGCATAATAACTTTGAACCAAAATATCTTAGAGATGATGTTCATGGTGTCTCTATTTATAGATTGTTGAGAATATCTAGAATCAACCTGAACCATCCATCTCAAGATTGTGATGTGTGGTTGAGTATTAATTCAATTTTTTGAATTTAATTTGTAATTATCCTCATCATAACATTCTAAAAAGGGTAAATTTAGAGGCAATCATGGAAGGCATTGATGAGGCATGGGAGGCATGAATCTTGATATTTGTGGCATTTATGGCCTATGGATGCCTTCCCAAGAAATGAGGTCACTTGATGATGCAAATACTCTATATTCATTTATTAAAATAATTATTCAACAATTTTCCATGGAATTTTTTTATTAGGCCTTGATTTGGGTTAATTAGCTCTTAAGCATGATTAAGCACTTTATGCACAAATTATTCAAATTTATCAAAATACCTTATTATTGGTCCTAAATTTGACTGGATTAGAATTGGAATTCACTGTCAGATGCATTAGACACATATTCCCATTTAGGATGTTACCAAAAATAAATAACAAAGACATGCATCTTGTGTAGAAGATTTGATAGGAAAGAGCAATCTAGTGCACCCAATTACAAATTTGGCATTTTGACTCAAAATGAACTTATCAACATTACCTGGCCCATAAATTGCATTGCCCTATTTAGTGATACCCTGGCCAAAATTGGCACTTAAATACATTAGTTTTAACTATTTTAGTGTGTTTTAGTATTTTTAGGCCAAATTATGCATTTTGGGTGGAAATTTGTCAAAACCCTGGTTGGAGGTTATCGGTGGCAAGTTTTAGTTTTGAAACATACAGTGTTGAGCTAACCCCAAAGACCCCTATGTTAGTGAGTTTTGTCTACATATACAATACTTTAAATATGGTCTCAACTATTTTATTTCTCCTCTACGTGTTAGCTTATGTGTGAATCATGATATATGTGCAAAGCAAGTATAATAGTGACATAACTTGTAGCTTGGAAATATAGCTCTCAGGATGCTCATTTAATTATTAAAACTTGTGTATGTGTTTTCCTTTTGACTGATATGTAAATAAGAGAAAATAGGGAAGCTATATTCAATTATGTGTTTAATCAAATGCCTTTTATAAGTTGCTTGGTGAGTATTTAAGAAATTTATAGGTAAGGAATGAATGAGGATTGATCTTGTATTTATATCAATCCTTTTAAATAAATAACTCACATTAAATAACTTATCCCAACCATTAAGATATGTTTCATTTGAAAATTAGATGAATTTAGTGTAAAAGACAAGTAAGGCACCTATGTTATTTTAGAAGTCTATCCATGATGCTAGTTTTTAGGTAAAAATAAAGTAAGTACAAACTCATAACTTGAAGAGGTGGAACATAACTAGGTTTGAATCATTTTGGGCAAGATAGAAGGTTTGGGTCATCAACATAATACTTATTAGACCAAGAGATAGGATACGGGGTAAAATATATACTAGATGAGAGAATTCTAAAAGTGATAAAGGTCCAAAATAAAAAGGAACAACCAAGGTTTGAGTTTTCCAAGTGTACAAGATAAAGGTTCTATATAATCAATAAATATTATATACATCTCCCCTTAATCTAGTAATGAAATTGTTAGTATAAAGGAGAATACATGTAGAACTAGGTGTGTATACAACACCTTAAATTTACTTGAGTCCAACATGAGTGATTTGATGGTGATTAAAATATAAAAAATAGAATGTTATAGTACATAATTAGTGCATATAATCTAAAATTTAAACTATTTGAAAATATTGAAATTGAGAGAGTAAGGCTTAGGAGTACACTTATGTATTAAATATAACTGGCTTGCCTATTAGAAATTTGATTTGAAAATATATATCATTATAAGGATGTGAAATTGATATTAGGACACAAACACACACACACACACACACACACACACACACACACACACACACACACACACACACACACACACACACACACACACACACACACACACACACACAAATTTGTAAAGTGCATATACCTAAGGATATATATAGAAAGAGAGATTGGAAGGCACATACCCCCAACCTTAGATAAAAGATGAGTTTCCACTTGGATGTTGAAACTAACTCAATCATGTAACTTAATCATACTCATAACCTAGTGATAAATGTTTAAACAAAGTCAAATCATACTATCAAATTGGTAATGCTAGGTGATACAACCATGTCCAAACTAAAAACTTGGAAAGATTGAGTGATTTAATCACCTTGATCATACCAAAAGTGAACCAACAATTGTAGTATATTGACTCAATATAGTCTATAAAAGTCCATCCTAGTGTGTGATGACATTTTATGAGAGTGTTTTAAAATTTAAAACTAGTTTGGATTTTTCAATATTAGGTCGACATTCCATAGAATATTCACCTTAGATATGTCTCATGCTAAAACTATGTATAACAATGGTACCGATGTGTAGAATTCTACCACAAATATGAATCTGAATTATATAATTATGTGTTTTGGCCAATTTGAAAACTATGTAAGTGTGGATAACATGCTTCTAAAACATTCCCACACTATATATGGATAAATTTCAAAACTTAAATAAGTAGAATTTTAGAGGATATGCTGTCAAAACATACCCCCACTAAATCTGGGTGTGTTGAATACTGAATAAGTTTGGATAACATACTTCCAAAGCATGATACACTAAATATATAAAATAATATAAGTACCAATGTAGAAGACATGTTTCTAAAACATACCCTTACTAAATATAATAATTATCAATGTGTGGAATCCATGCCTATATGGCATGCCCCCATTAAATATAAAAACTATGCCGAATATAGATAACATGTCTCTATGACATTCCCCCAGTGATATGTCTCCCATTTGAGGTGAGGTAATAATATAAACTTGTAGTTACCTCACTTAAAAAGGATAAGAAAATTGTATAATATATAAATGTAACTATTGGCCATTTTTGGTTCACATATAAAGCTCTTGCATGGTTTGATGAAGTAATGGATCAAAATATTAGAAATGGATCCAAAATTTATAAATAGAGAAGATCCAAGCAAGGTTTTTTAAGGATCCAACAACAATGTTATTCAAGGATAAGCCTGTAAGCCAGAATCTAAGTGCAAAATATTTTATTTAGTTAAGTCTTTACTTGGTAATTCTTTTAGACTTTGTGGGGACTAAGTGTTTTTTTTATTTTGGGACCTTTTTTTGGCTAATTTTTGAATTATTTTAGACAAGTTGTCTAAGACAAGGTTTTTGAAGGGACTTTTTCAAACTTTTGAAGGGTTCTTTCCTTTTGGAAAAGGTTCTTTGAAAAAATCTAAAAGGTTCATTGAAAAAACTCTAAAGAACACTTCTCCAAAAAGGGGTAATTTTCAACAAGGCCAAAGGGTACATTCCTTTCAAAAATGGCATTTCAAGTGGAAAATAGGGAAATTTACAAGAAATTCAAAGGTCCATTTTTGAAGAAAATTGTTCAAGGCCAAAGAAAAGGAATGAATTCTTTTAGGATAATTGTCCATAGAAATAAGTATATGAAAAAAGATGAAAACAAAAGGCTAAAACAAAAATCCCAAAAGAATTATTATCTAAATAAAGAAAAGTCTGAAGGGAATGGCCTAAAAACAAAGGTCTAAAGGAATAAATGACAGGCCCACAAACATAAAAATATGAACCCTAAAAGCAACCATTTGGATTTTTATGAACTTACATCGACATAAATGGGTACAAGAAAACCAATGTCCTTAGATTGGTTTTACATGTATAGGAAATATTTGGTCTAGGTTTCAAGACAAGAGCTGGTAGGTGAAATTAATGGAGAGGTCCTCATCCTTCAACATGGCCATCATCTCTAAAAAATAGCAATTAAATGTAGAAGTATCATGGCTCTATCTAGATTTAGAGTTATGGGGATTTTGCCCTTATATGTGAAACACAAGTGAAAGATGACATGGGAATGAAAGGTGAAGATCAGGTGATTAGAAAAGGTATCTTAAGCATTAAATATGTTCTTAGAGAAGCTCTTATCTTCTAGCATGTTTTGCTAATCAATGAGGGGCTAGAAGAGATTTACAGTGATCTTGGATGGTTCATTTCATGGTCAAGGTAGTTTCATGATCTGAATGTAAAAGAGTTTAATGACAAAGTGGTGGTCACAACCATTTATTACCCCTTTCTCCATTTTCTCATGTAATCCCCCTCTTCTCTCATCCTTTTGTACTATATATATAGGCTTTTGAGCCTAAAAAGATATCCCTCAAATAGTGATAGAGTTACTCTATCGAAATTACCTTGTAACACTCTCTTGAAGCAATAAGATGAATTTTATGATTCTAGTTTGAGGTCAAGTGTACATTATTAGAGTTTAACTTGTAGATTTATGCCATTTTTCATCATATGTAGGTTATTTAAATATATTTATTTAATTATTTTGGTTCCTTGTACATTGTGTGAAGTGTTATACATTTCTCCCTTTCTTGAAGTGTCACAAGTTTATAGTGTCTTATATAGGCCTATTTCTTTTTGTCCTTCAAATTGTAGGGTTTCCCTTCAACCTCCACATAAAATACTTATGCTTATGGCCTTGAGATAGGATCAGATTAGTCTATGTCTTGGTTAGGTTCATTAGTAGTTGTTGAGGTTTTCAGGCTAAAAGTGGATCATTTCATATTTTGGTGTATCACCATCCTTAATTAGATTTCCCTTTCATGTTATCTTTCTCTCCCTTTTCATTATTTAGCAGTAGATTTTAGTGTTGTAAATGAGCTAAAGTGAATCACTTGAGGATCTAGCCTAATTAAAAATCCAAGAGTTTAAACCTCATGACATGATACTCATAGCGTGAGGTTATTCTAATATTGTAGCTAGGAGTGAGGGAGCTTTAAAACTCTCCCACAAGGGTGAAATTCTAGCCTACACCAGTTTTTGGCATACCCAATGAAACCACTTTCAAGGAAGATTGGTCAAGTTCAATGTTGTTTTGATAATTTTTTAGCAATTATATCTTTCATATTTTAGTATCTGGTAACTTTGAAGAACACTCAACAATCTGGTGATAGAACAATAACTATCTTTCATGCCAAAGGTGACTACAAGATCAGCTTCTAGAGTTATTCCTTTTGAGTTTTTTTAACTCCCCTTAAATTTAGCCAAAATTTTAAGGTTCACCCATACTCACCCATATATTCGAAACCATTTTACTAAATCATTCATGAGGTGTACATATGGAAGAAGACCTTTATTATTCCATTTTGCTACCATTAATCCCCAAAGAGATTCTGTAGGCTTTAGTTGCCAATGTCCTTTTAATCTACCACAATACAATCCTATGATAGTATAAGATCTCAAAATCATCCATATTTTATAGGAGACCAAGCCATAACCCCTACTAAACACATCAATGAAATATCCAATTTTTGTAATATGCATAAAATCATTGCAAAAAATATAGATATTAGACTATTAGTTGTATCCCTTAAGGGAAAATATTTAGATTGGTACAGAGGCTTAACTCCTAATTATATTCAATCATTGAATAATATATGAGAGGTCTTGTGTAAAACATTTGTAGACAATAGTGACTATTTATCACTAGCAGAATAACTTACCATAATTAAGAGAGCCCCCTATGAAGTCAGCAAGACTGCAACACAAGATTCTAAAAAGGTTGGGATAGAATTCCATCCTTTATTAGAGAATCCCCTAAATTTTCATTCATATACTACTTAAAGGCTATAAATAGATATATAGCTATAATCATCCAGTCCATGGGAGGGGACATATTGCCAAATGCTTATGAGGTGGTTATTAAAGTATAAAATTACCTAGTTTAAGTTGGCAAGCTTTCTCCTAGACCCCCAATGCCTCTTTTCCCTAAAATCAGACCACCCCTTTTGGTTATTCCCCCACTTGATGGTATTATTCCAACTCCAAAAATTATTACTATACCTTTACCTAAGTAGGAAAACACCTCCACTAGTGAATCATGTGATTCTCAAGAGCAAAAAAACTACCTAGAACCTAAGATCATGTTCCAATCATTGGGAAATGATGTAGTAAATGTTAAAAGGTAGTAATATCAGTCTAATAAATTGTATGAAGCTCCATATCAGCCTCAATAGTAGTCTTATCAAGCAAATAGACCACCCTACAAGGGAAATTTCCAAAATGAGAACCATGAATAAGGGCAAGGACAACCTAGCTATAATAAGCAGATTAACTATAACCCAAATGTCGTAGGCTCTTCCAAATCCTTGTTTCCTATTCAAAACAATATGCCTCAATATTCTAAATAGACCATACCTTGGGATCAATCTTTTGGGCAATCCATTATCCTAACTAATGGTTTTAACCAGGATTTCAATGACCAATAATAGCATGATGTTTCTTATGGATATAATCAAGCCTTAGTGGCTCAAAACATAGAGATCCCAATGATGACAAAATTAGGATAGTCTCCATAAGAACAAGGATCTGATTAGGTACCAAACTAGTTAGATGTTACAATGGTCATCAGTGAGTAAGAAGAGTGTTATGCACTCAATCAATAGGTTAGTTATAGCCAATCATACATTCTAATGGAAACTAATACAAGATTTAAAAGAAGGAATATTAATGTAATCAAGAGGTGGTCAAAGAACCTCCTATCATTACTCCTTGATTGCCTAAGCGTAATGAGCTTGCTACCACTCCAAAGGTCTTGGCACCTCCTAAAAGTTAGAATCAAGGGGCCCATTTTGATCTAATAAAATTTCAAATTCAACAAACAATATTAGTGGCCCCCAAAGCTCATACAAAGGTTTATGGTCCACCAATCAAGATTATTAAACAAATGAAGAAATCTAGTGTGAGTGTACCAATGTGGGACATGCTTTTCATGCTCGATCAGGTAGATATCCTTCATGAGGGTTTATCTAAGATAGGTGTTATAAAAACTACAAGTAAATAACCAAGTAAATAAATTAAGGTCCTCACTACTGTAACCCAATGTCTTATGGGAGAAGGATCAAGTAATATAGTCAAACCTCCTCTGTTTTACATTTCATTAATCATTGGTGATTCCTTGGTGCATAATTTTTTGGTAGATAGTGGAGCTAGCACTTTAGTAATGATAAAGTCTATAGTTGATCATTTGAACCTCAAATATGAGTTACATATTAAGGGAGTTCTATAGCTTGATGATTCTTCCATAAAGTTATTTGGTATCATCAAGGAATTGAGCTTGACCCTACATGTTTATCTTAATGTTTTAGTGGTTTAGGATGTGTTGATCCTTGATGTAACTCCTAGCTTTGCATTATGCCTCTCTAAAGAATTCATAGCCAAAATTGGGGGTTATCTAGTAGCATATTGGTCCTAAATGGAATTTAGAACAAGGTATGAGACTAATGTAGCAATCAAGGCTAAGCCCATGGCATAATTTCACATTAACCCCCATCAACCAGATAACATAAACCTTAATTGTACTATCTTTGATGAGGATGAATTTACAAATGGTCAAGAATTAAATACTTATCCTAAGGAGATTCCATACTTATTCTTAGATGAGATATGAGGGGATAATTAATTTCTCAACCCTTTTAAAGGTGTTGAGGAAAGAGACATGGGTGTCTATTTTCTACATGAAGGAAATAATTTCACATCTTCCCTCATTGGACCTAAAGAAAACCTTAATGGTATGTGAAAGTTGGTTTTTGATGGTTAAAGGAGAAAAAATGGAGTAGGTATAGGGGTAATGTTAGTTTCCCCTTTAGATTGTAAGTATTTCTCTTATTTTAAGTTCCATTTCAATTTCTCCTCTGATGTAGTAGAATATGAAGGCATAATCTATGGCCTCCAATGGGCCAGTAAGAGGGGAATCAAATAGTTGCAAGCATATGGAGATAGTGAGGTTATAGTGAAAAAATTCAGGGGCCTAAACATTACAGAGAATCCTTTGATGAGTTTTTATAAAAATAGAGTATGTGACCTAATTGAAGATTTATAAGCCTTTAACATTCAAGCTATGCCAAGGAACCAGAATCAACATGCTAATAGATTGATAGATATGGGAGCCCAATTTGATATTCCAATTAAGCTAAAAGAGGCCAATAATTAGCCACATGTCAAGTTGGTGGTGAGGCCATCAGTACTAGATAATGAAGCTCACTAGTAGGTCTTCAAAAATGACAAATAAATCACTTATTTCTTATAGCAAGAAGTAGAGTTATCCTCTACCAACTAGGTGAAATTTCAACATTAGTATGAGGATCAAATTGTTCAACTTAAGTCTAAAAAACTTCCTTAAGGTCTGGTCACCCTTGAAATTCTTTTCCATGAGGGAGACCATAGAAAGAAAGACAAGGTAGTGATGTCAACTAATGAGGAGAACTATGAAAGAGTCCTTATTTTCAAGGAGAAGTTGCTTAAGCTTGGGAACATAAATAATATGATAGAAAGGTAGACTTTCATTCAAATTTGTAAGGAATATTTAGACATATTTGTTTTGGGATATACTAACCTGAAAGGTTTTGATCTAAAGTTATCCCAACATACTATAGAACTAGAGGCCAATGCTAAGTCTATGAGGCAATAAAAAGGCCCATTAACGCCAAAATAAAAGAGCTTATGAGGAGAAAACTAACCAAGTTAAATGAATCCAAGATCATCTTTCCCATTTAGCACTCATCATGGGTAGCAAATTTGGTGCTTGTAAGGAAAAAGAGTGGGGAGATTAGGCTATGCATTGACTTTAGAGATTAGAAAAAGGTCTCCTTCAAGGACCATTACCTTTTACCATCCATGGAGCATCTTATTTAGATAGTTTTACATTCAAAATGTTTTTCTCTTTTAGATGGATATTCAGGTTATAACCAAGTATTAGTAAAGAAAGAAGTTCTGTACAAGACTGCCTTCACCACCAAATGGGGCATGTATGCATACCAAAAGATGCCTTTTATCTTATCAAATGTTGGGGTAGATTTTCAAGGAGCCATAGACATAACTTTCCAAGGGTTACTAAATCAAATGGTTTTGGTCTACTTGAATGACATCACATTTTTTTCCAAAGATGCCAATAAACACATGGACCACCTAAGGTTTATCTTTGAGAGATGCAGAGAGTATGGGATCTCTTTGAATCCCAAAAATTGTGTATTTAATATACATGAGGGAAAAATCTTGGGACATATTATCTCAAAATAAGGATTAGCTATTGATCTTGAGAGAATAAGTGCCATCTTGGCCTTATCCTTACCCAATCATAAGAAAGGAATCTAGAGTTTCCTTGGGAAAATAAACTTCATGAGAAGGTTTATACTTGGTTATGCAAACTTGGTTAAGCTGATCACTACCATGCTTAATAAGAACCAAGTATTCACTTGGTCAAATGAATGTAAATCAACATTTGATGATATTAATCAAGCCATTACCCAAGCACCCACACTCATGAATCCTAATTTCTTAAGAGATTGCATATTTTATGCCTTTGCCAATATTGATAATATATAATCTATGTTGATGTAAAATAATGGTTAAAGACTTGAGAAGCCAATAGAAATTTCTAGTTAGGGGCCTGAGGGGTATGAGGTGAGGTATAATTTTATATAAAAACAAGTCTCTATAGTGGTAAGAAGCCTTAAAATTTTTATGATAATGTTCTCCAATAGCAAAATCTATCTTATGGTATCTCATCCTAGAGTGAGACACTTCCTTCTTAACAAGGACTTGAATGAAAAGAGAGTTGGTTGGATTACCAAGGTCATGGAGTATGATGTGGAAATCAAAGTCACTAAGCTAGTGCAAGGCAAAGGTTTGTGTGAGAATATTATTTATGACCTTCATGAGGATAAATAAGTTGCCATGGTAACAAAAAAACTCACAAATAAATACACATCCACCTCACACTAGTTGGCTCTAGGATATGACACTTTTTTGATAACAAGTGAGTGCCCACAAGTTATGGATAGGGCAAAGATAAGGTACTTTAGAATTAAATGTATACCTTATGCATTGGTTGATGGCATTTTATTCATAAAATACCTAAATGGGGTACTCCTCAGGTGCATAGATAATGATTAGGTGACCAAGATTTTGGAAGATTTTCATGATGGGCTTGTAGGAGGCCATTTTTCACCTAGAACCATAGTAGCAAAGATAATGAGGGCTAGTTATTACTGGAACACCCTCTTCAAAAATGCATATGCAAGGGTAAGAAAGTGTCAAAAGTGTGCTTTATTTATGAGTAATCAAAGATTGGTAGCCCTTCCTCTCAACCCAATTCAAGTAGAGCAACCCTTCTTGCAATGGGGACTAGATTTAATAGAAATGATCAACCCTCCATCAAGTGTAGGACATAGATGGGTGCTTACTGTAATTGACTACTTCACCAAATGGGTGGAACCCATTACATTGAATGAAGATAATGAAGGGACAGTCCTAGACTTTTATGATAGCATTGTGACCAAGTTTTGTGTTCCATCCACTATCATTTCTGATAATGCATTAGCATTCCTTAGTCTAAAACTGAGTGAATGGGATCTCAAGATGGGCATCTACCTCAACACCTCTTCTAACTATTATCCTTAAGGAAATTGAATGGCCATGTCAAAAAATAAGAATTTGTGAAGAATCATTAAGAAAACTATGGAAGAGAATCAGAGGACATGACACACTAAACTAGAGATAGCCTTGTGGGCTGACATGGTGACTCCTAAAGCTACCATTGGCAATTATGCATATGTCTTAGTATATGGAATAGAGGCCAAGTTGCCCATTTCTCTTGAGCTACTTGCATTAGAATGACCCTATTATCTAGAGTTAATGGATGATGAGCCCATTCATGTGAGACTGACAAAACTCTTAGAGCTTGAAGAAATGAGAAACATTGTAATGAAAACACTAGAGTAACATCAAGCTCAAGTAAAGAAAGCCTTTGACAAGAGAGCCACAAAAATATAATTTAAGGAAGGAGATATAGTAATCAAGTGGGGTTCAAATAAGGCCAAACCAGGCAACCATACCAAATTTAATAGCTTGTGGAGTGGTCTTTATTTGATCCACAGATGCAAACAACATAATAGTTTTTAGCTCACCCAATTAGATGGAGAGTTACTAACCAGGTCAGTCAATGGGATTCATCTAAATCCTTGATATTAAAATACTTTATAGCCATTATATATATTATACATTTTTTTTATAGATTTTCATGTTTTCCTCTAAGTGCCTTGTGCACTTTCCTTTTTAGTTGTGTGTTTCCTTTCCATAAGTGCCTTGGGTACAATGTTTGTTTTATTCTTGTTGTCATTTTTGATCAAGAGGAATTTATAAAAAGGTTTATCCTTGTATCTAGTTTTAGACTAACTCAGTTGCAAAGGCTAAAAACTCCATGCCCAATGGACTAGACAAAGCAACATGGTCTAGGTTCTCTTTCATCGATAGGCATGCAACCCACGTGAGCCACAAAAGATGTTGGACATTTTTGGCCCATATATAAATATATTACATGGTTTGATGACCAATGGATCAAAGGATTGGAGTATCCAACATTTTCAAATAGAGAGGATCCAAGTAAGGTTTTTTAAGGATCCAATAGTAGTGTTCAAGAATAAGTCTATAATCTAAAAGCTAAGTACAAAATATTTTATTCAATTAAGTCTTTACTTGTTCATTCTTTTAGACTTTATGGGGACTAAGTGTTTCTTTTATTTTATGACCATTTTTGGATAAGTGTTGAATTTTTTCAGACAAGTTATCTGAGACAAGGTTTCCAAAGGGACTTTTTTAGAATTTCAAAGGGTTCTTTCCTTCAAAAAGAGTTCTTTTCTAAATTCTAAAAGGTTCATTGAAAAAAATCTAAAGGACACTTCTCCAAAAAGGTGTCATTTTTAAGAAGTAAAAAGGGTTATTTACTTTTATAAAGGGCATTTCAAGTGGAAAATAGGGAACTGTACAAGAAATCCAAAGGTCCATTTTCAAATATAATTGTTCAAAGCCAAAGAAAAGGAATGAATTATTTTGAGAGAATTGTCCACAAAAATAAGTCTACAAAAAAAGAGGAAAACAAAAGGTTGAAACAAAAATCCCAAGAGAATTATTTACAAAAAAAATAAAATTCCAAAGGGAATAGATTGAAAACAAAAGTTTGAAGGAACAAATGATTGGCCTGCAAACATCAAAATCTAAAACCTTGTAAGTAGCCATTTGGATTTGTATGTACTTACATCGACATAAATGGGTTAAACAAAACCAATGTCCTTAGATTGGTTTTCCATCTATAAGAAATATTTGGTCTAGGTTTCAAGGTGGGAGATGGTAGGTGAAATTAATGGATAGGTCCTCATCCTTCAACATGGCCATCATCTCTAAAAAATAATCATTCAATGTAGAAGCAACATGGCTCAATCTAGATTTAGAGTTATAGGGATTTTATCTTTTATACGTGTAATATAAGTGAAATATGGTGTGGTAATGAAAGGTGAAGATTAGGTGATTAGAAAAGGTAGCTCAAGCATTATAGATGTTCTTATAGAAGTTCTTGTCTTCTAGAATGTTTTTCAAATCAATGAGGGGATCAAGGAGATTTATGATGATATTGGATGTTTCATTTCATGGTTAAGGTAGTTGCACACTCTAAATACAAAATAGCTCAAGAACATAGTGGTGGTTAAAATCATTTATGACCCCTCTCTCCATTTTCTCATGCAATCCCCCTCTTCTCTCATCCTTTTCTACTATATATAAAAGCTTTTGAGACTAAAAATACATCCTTGGATTGGTGATAGAGTTACTCTATCAAAATTGCCTTATAACACTCTTGAATCAATAAGATGAATTTTTTAATAATAATTTGAGGTCAAGTGTACATTATTTGAGTTTAACTTGTAGATGTATGCCCTTTTTCATCATTTGTAGGTTCTCTATGTATCTTGATTTAATTATTTTGGTTCCTCATAGTTTGTGTGAAGTGTTAGAAATTGGTACCTTTCTTAAAGTGTCACATGTTTATAGTGTCTCATACAGACCTATTTCTTTATATCCTTCAAATTACAGAGTTTCCCTTTGACCTCCACACAAAATACTTATGCTTGTGGCCTTGAGATAGGATTAGATTAGTCCATGTCTTGGTTAGGTTCACTAGTAGTTGTTAAGGTTTTTAGGCTAAAAGTGGGTCATTTCATATTTTGGTGTATCACCATATTTGTCTTAGATTTCCCTTTCATGTTATCTTTCTTTCCCTTTTCCTTAGTCAACATTATATTTTAGTGTGGGAAATGAGCTAAAGTGAAACATCTAATGAGCTAGCCTTATTAAAAATCCTAGAGGTTCAACCTCATTACAAGATACCCATAGCCTAAGGTTTTTCCAATATTTTAGATGGGAGTAAGGGAGCCTAAAAACTATCCCACAAGGGTGAAATTCTAGCCTAAAAAATAACCATATAGCATATAAAATAACATGTCTAGGTAAATGTATCATTAAAGTGGATAAAACAATGTGATCACATGAAGGCCTAAGATGCATGATAAATATCAAGCTAATGTATAGATAATTACAATACAAGATAAAAAATTAAATCAATCAGACACGCAAGATCACTCAAAAGCAAGTCAAGATATAATGGTCCAAGGAGACCGCAAACAAGGGGCATGTTCAAATGTCTCACAATCAAAGGGACATGACTTAGTCAAACTTACATAAAACCAAGAATGACATATTAAAATGTCCATAAAATAATAAATGACATATTAAAATATGAAATAAAGAACACATAGGCATGGGACTCCAAATAAAGGAACCTATTAAAATTATTGAATAAGTAAGACAATAGCAAGGTAAGACACTCAAGGAAGTGTGTAAATTAAAGCATAAGAAATCAACATAAACATATCAATCAGCCCATGGATCTAACATGTTAGGAAAACATGTTAATTGTATAACATATCAAGTACCTTGTGAAAGATATAATCATGGATAAAGGCATGTGAAAATATATATAATCTCAAAACATGATAATGTAAAGCGACCGTAGAATGATATAACTTAAAGTATCATGATCAAAGAAGTGGATATACCACATATCCATATGAAATGATTATAGGGAAGGAAATACATATAAAAATAGGAATAAATAATTTATCTTAGTATTCTTATATCACACTCAAGGAGAAGTGTGACACACGTGTATGTAGGAGTAACTAATATGGCATCCATGAACACAGAATTAATTCATAGATGTTAATGATCCTATATAACATCTTGGTGATGAAAGTGTTTTTGTATTTTTTATTTTTTTGTTATTTTTGGAATATGTGAAGAGGAAATATCATCCTATTATCCCATACAAATAATAGTCATAGGTATCTCCCCACTCAAAACCTAGTACAAAGAATTTGTGGTTCTACCAGGGACATGTGTAGGTGAAATATCTATCACTGTAGTGTATGTGATTCTCTATGTATGTGTAATAGGAATATAAGGTCATGAATTATAAATATAAGAAATATGGGTTCATGTAACCCATATTTGTGTGCTCTATGTTTTTTTAGGATAACAATAGTCGAAACATGTTTAGGTATTCTAGATGTCTGAATTCATGTGCAATATAAAAATATAAATTTAATGAAACTTAAATTTTAGTGGTAATTAATTAATCACCATATGTAATGAAATATAGATGGAAATAATAAATCTTGACTATAATGATCATGTGGTAATGTAAATATTAGTTTTAGTTATATTAGCAATTTTGAAGTATCTGTAGAAATATTTTAGGAACATGTATGTTTCTATTTAGGTATCAATATCTAATATGTAGGTACATCCTCTTCACATGTCATTATATTTAGGATCTTTGAAACCAATGGTTCCTTTATAGAATAAATGTGGTAATGATTACTCCTGGTAGAGAGTACACTAGGATAAGGACTTCTACTAATGGTCATCTCTTACAAAGATTGATGGACCATGTGTTACTAAAAAGGAACAACATGGGACAGATCAACCCTCTTATACAAAACTATAAGATAAGTATTGTAAATATGTCTAAATATGTCTTTTTTATATACAATAATTCTTGATCAACTAACTATGTAATGTTTTTCTCAAGAGCAAAACATTCATTATCTCGGTGTCTATTAATACCATGGTAAGTGAAAAAGTGTTTCCCTTTTGCCTTTTCAAATTAGTGTGGTGGATAATTTGAATTGGGATGAATTTTTATTATTAATTTATCTAATAGTGCGAATTATATATCATGTTATCTATCACATTACTAATCAAACTAAAGAGGTTGTTATTTAGTATAGGTATATGGTCTAACTATGGGAAATACTTTATATGCATGTTACATTCCTTTATTCAACATATTTATCATGTATTCCTTGAAATATATTATTGGTTATAAATAATGTGTTTTAATTGGTTCGTGATATTTTATAATATGTTTATTTGCCTTAGAAATTTAGAAACATGATTCTCATCATCCACAGTTTTAGATGAAGAGATAGTTAACTTGGTTTGATTATATATAAAAGAGCATGCATATTTGTGCACATCCAAATATAAAGTATCTAATGAAATAAAGCTATTATGATATTTTATTTATTTGAGTGGATAAATAATACATCTACTAAATATAAATTATACTTCCAAATCTAAGGGTGTGTAATTTAAGAAATACAAAGCATTCTTAAACCAAATAGCATAATCTTGTATAGACTCATTTTATATTTGTGCCAATGCTTGAAAATGTTCCAATGGTAAACTAGGTAGGATATAAAAATTAAAATTATATATAAATACATCTTGAAGTATTTTTAATTTTGATAAATAACCAATTGGAAGAATATGAAACCAATCAAGAACACCTTGGGTTAAGCTTGAAAAACCTTTAAAAGCAAGCTTTAATTTGGTCCAAATGTTCAAAAAAGTGTATATACTATTTTAAATTAATATCAAGATCCACTTGACCATAAAGGTGGATAAATTAAGAATAATAGAGGTCTAAGGACAAGGATTCTTAAATACATCCTTAGTAAAAGGTTGTTATTATAATATATTCTCCTCAAAAATGGCCTCATGAAAGAAATTTGTAGCTTAAGATTATTGACTTATTCTTTTAATTATCCAATGGTAGTCATAATAGATAAAATATCACAAGAAAATTTTGAATATTTTCTTTGTGGATGTAAATGACCATGCACATAGAAAATAGGAATGACTGAATATTTTCCACTTTCAAGGGGAGTATCATCACATGGATTTACAAAATTTTGTAAAGGGGTGCCCATGGTTAAATAGGTAAGTGTATATACATAATATTTTTAACTTTTATCAAATATTGATGCTTTAAATCTTGAAAGAACCCATCATGACTCAATCTATCTAAGTGCATGCCTTAAAGGGTGCACCAGGAAAGGCGTAGGTACACCTTTGGTGTTTCACAGGATTATTGTCCCTTATTAACACATTATTTCCAATACATTCATCTCCTAAAACCTTTCCCTAGGATATTTATCCTCCCTTGTACATTTTTATAGTCTTTTCCTCTTTTTATCCTTCTCCTTATTTAGTACTATTTTGACTTACTCAACAAACTAGGTCAACCTGGTCGACCTAGTGTAGTTTAGGTCACTTTATCTCTATAGGTTTGTTAGCCTTATAACTAACCTATCATAAAATTTAGGCATTATCTTGAAAATGCGTTAAGTTGACTGGGTTGACCAAGCATATCTAACATTTCTAGATGATTTGATGGTTAGTTCTACCTATAAATATAAGGTCATTTTGATAATTATTAGAATATGTAATAAATAGTTATTATTCTCTCGTGCTTCTTCATAATCTTCTCTTCCACCATTCTAGTTGAGGAGTCTTAGCTTAGGTTTCTTATTCTATATAATCTAGTCTTTTCGATAGGTCTTGGATGATTTAGCCTAAAAAAGTGATCATTATGAACCAAAAAAACCTCTTACAAAGGCCCATTTGCCAAGGGAGAGATTTAATTATGATGGGTTCACATCCAAGTAAGTATATTCTAACATTGTTCTAATATCTTTTAGTAGATTGAAGTAGCATAAGTGTTGGCTCAAATAATATTACTCTTCATATTATATGTATTAGGGTTTTAATCATACTTACTTTATTTGAAGTTCCCTATACATATTTGATTGCTTTTCATCTATCCCCTCATAGTATGCCACTATCTTTGGTTCACACTAGATTAGTTTACTTTTCTTGTTATTAAAATAGTTTTCTCTCTTGTTTGTTAACATAAGTGAAATATCAAATCATAGGAATCTTTTAGGGTTATATGATTTTGTTATACTTTAGGCTTTAGAACTCTTCCTAGCATGATATTTTATGACAAGTGATCCCCTAATCAGGTTTAGCAGATCCCCATATTGGTCATAATCATGCTTAATAAGTGTATACCCAATCAAAAGTGTAGGTGTGCTCTATCTTATATAATAAAGGATTAATTCATGTACGTCATGCAATTCTAATTGCATACATTTTGGTGAACCCAACGTGAGTCTTATCCCACCACTAGTTGGATTGTCTTCACATTTCCATTTTTATTCTCTTTCTTGCTACTGTTAGCATTCATTTTGGCTTCACCTTCATTAAATTTTAGTGAACTTGATATGAAACTAACCTTTGAAAGATTTCTTTCACTTATTTCATTTTTTTGTCATCATTCCTATAATATATTTTGGCATATTAGTTCGATTCTATTGACCTAGTTATTTTTATTTGTGCATAGGAATAGGCAACTATATCAATTAACTCAACCTAGTACATATTTTTAGCACTTTTTAGACTTCCAATTTAGTCTAATAGGTCAACAAAGTCAACCTAGCACATTTTTAGCCACTTTGTAGTAGGTTCCTATATAGCTTGGTCGATCAACTCAACCTAATAAAGGTCTCTAGGTTATCTAGACTCTAATTCAACCTATTAGGTCAACTAGGTTGACCTAGTACACTTTTTCAACTTCTATAATAGGTTCTTGTATAGTTTGGTCAACCAAATTGACCTATTTTTGTATATTGGATCATTTTTATCAAAGGTTATTGATTACCAGTCTCCTTCATTTCCATCTTTGGACCATCAAGGTCAATGTTTTATTCTCTATCTCTTTCTATTCTATACTTTCCTTTCAAGTTTGTGGTCTTTAAAACTTCCCCTGCATATCCAAATAGATTGACTTGGTTGACCTAGTTTTGTGTTCTTTCTAAAATAATGAGGTCAACCTGGTTGGCCTAGTAGGGTTTTTAGACGCCATCTTCAATAATACTAGCTCAACTTTATCGATCTAGTTATGTGTGTTGTGCATATAATGTTTTCATAATACCTTATTTTAAATTTATAATTCACCTTTTATGTTAATCACATATTTTATTTCAATTATTTTAATGTTTATAATAGTTCACATAGTCTAATTAGGAGGTTTTTAATTAACCACTTAGTTTCACTATTTATATTTTATGCACACACAGCCAAATCATATAACATCAATAATAATTTTAACATCTAACTACCTAGGCTAACTTACTTGGATTTTATCACCATGGGGGAAGCCAAATTATTTCTCTAGTTAAGTATAAATCATGGTTACTGGTATATTCTAGCTAAGCACTAGACACCCTTACTATTGTGGTGTCTGAAGTGAGGGGGTAAGCCCCAGTACAAGGCTTGTATCATTTTCATTACATTCCATTCCATCCTAAACTCACCTAAAACCATCCATATATTTTTATATATAACCTTTCTTAAAACAAACTTTCTATCATTTAAAATTATTCATAATAATCTAATTAACATTCTAGGTTGACCAATTAGCTAGCTTTACTTTCCAAGTTGTTTGCTTACTCTTTGCTCAATTATGTGTGAAATAACACTCATTAGACAATGTTGGTGCAAGGTTATGAATTATGTGCATCAATTAGATTATCTAGCATCAATTCAATTGACTATTTTTTTTACTTCCAACATTTACATTCTTAGACTAGCTACAAAATTATCTTGTTCTATTTCCCATCTTGTCATCAATATTTTATTTTTCCCTACCTATTGTACTAGGTTGACTTGGTTGACCCTGTACTATCACAAACCCTATTTTATACCCCTACTCATTATGCTAGGTTGACCTAGTTGACTAAGTATAGTTTGTAGGTCTTGTTTTTACACTAGGTCAACCTAGTCAACCAAGTTTTATTTCTTGCTTTCCCTATTTATCAACCTAATTATTTACCTTTACCAATTTTCATTCTATTCATTTCCCTTTGGTTAAAATGAGCTCTCCTATCAAAATATTTTTGGATAGTCTTAATCCATTTAGATCCTATATGGGATGTTCATTTCTCCCTTCCTTTTCTTCCCAAGAACACCATCACTCTTGGGGAATTTCTTCTCCTCCATATACAAATTGTAAAATGGTTCAAATAAAACCTCAAAATAAAGTTGATGGATTCAATCCTTTCTACACCTACTAATAAACCTTTAAAAATATTCAAATTAATGTGGGAGTGATTGACACAAGTTTACTTAGCAATCCCACTAACAACCCTTCTTATAATAATCTTCCCCCCAACACCAATTTAGGGAGTGCTCCTTCTAACACCTACCTACCACCTAATACAACCCAATTATTATCCCAAGTGATCCAATAAATTAACATTATGCAAAACTCTAATACTAATAAAATTATGAAACTTTAACAACACTTGATCAATGTGGCTAATCAACCTCCAATAATGTATCCTCAAACTAATCCTAACTACATTCCTCCACCTCTTAGAGATGCTTCAGGTAATTTGATTCCTCAACCAATAATTAATATCAAGATGCTTCAAACCATTCAAAATATAGCTTTATCTCTATTCATTGTGTCTATTAACATTCGTAACATATCACAAACTATCAAATATGATGGGACTAAAGACCATGCCTCATTTCTTAAATCCTTTGGTAATCTGTAAAAAGAGTGGATAGAAACTAGTAAATTCTATACTACTAAAATCTTAGTTAAAATTTCCACTGGTGATGTATTATAATGGTATAATCAATTACCTCAACATTATATTTGGCAACTTGAAGATTTGTTCAATCCTTTAGTTAAATAATTTTAACATAATGATCTTTTTGAAAATTGTCTTAGCCATTTTAGAAATTCTAAGTAATCTCCTAATGAATCAACTGATGAATTTATCAAAATATGGAAATAATTAGCTCATAAATTTGATCATAATATGTCTGATGATAACCTATTCAAACTCTTTATCACTGCTTTAACTCCCACTCTTCAATACAAGGTTTGAACCTTTCCTCCTCAAACTCTTAATGAAGATCTTGACCAAGCTAAATGGTAATAATTTCTTATGAATAAATTAAAACCTAATTCTAAACTTCTTAAATGATATTTTCAAACATCCAATGCTATCACTAGTAACACTTATCAAACTAAACCAGGAATTGCCCAAAAATATATTCCTTTACCATCTCACATACCTCTTTCGATACACCACATGAGATAATTTTTACTTCCCTCTAAACCTTTCATATATCCTAATGCTCTTCCTAAGTGGTATGATCCCAATATCTTTTGTTGGTTTCATGATGGCATTAGGCATTTTCATGAATCTTGTAGAGGGATTTCTAAATGTGTTATTTATTATATTCTTGGTGATTCATTAGACCATGAAACCATGATAAAAAATCATCATAAATAATACACTAATGCTTCTCAAAAACAATAGTCCTCTAAATATTTTACATCTAATAACCAAAAATCTTCTTACCATAATGAATCAACTTCCAAGGATGTTTATGTAATTGACACAAATTATGACCAATACTTTAACAACTCTAAATATTTCAATATGGCTAAGGTCAACTATCATAAAAAAATAGCTCACAAATATCCTATTATCAAGCCTTAAAAAGCTTATTTGGAGGAATAATTGCTTAAGGATACTACCACCATCAATATTGAATCAGAAACACCTAAGGAACAACTTCCTCCTTCAAATCCTCCAACCACATCTATTCCTCCAAAGTCTAATTTGTATTCTAAACCTCATGGTTCTTATTATAAATCTCATTGGAATTTTCTTTTATAACTTAAATCTATGCCATGTAAGATTATTCTTATAGATTTAGTTTGCACTTCACCTTATCATTGTAAATTTCCTATGCAACAACTACAAGAGATCAAATATCCATCTTATTTAGATGAAGAACCACCTTCCATTTATTCTCTACCAACTAACATTATACCATAAAATCTATGTGTCCCTCTTCCAAACCTTCCATTGAATTCCTTGAAGAGGACATGATTATTTATGAAATCCTCTTTCATGCTAATGATCCACCTTTATTCATCAAAATAGCCATAAATACCACCCTTATTAAAAAAATTCTAGTGGATGAGGGTTCTAGTATTAATTTGACCTCTTTATGGCTTATAAAATAACTTAGTTATAACAAAGGTCATCTTAAACAAACCAATCTTATTTGTCATAGTTTTTATAAGACTAATCAAAATCCACTTGGTTGTATATGGCTTCCCTTAACCATTTGTCTTAAGAATATTCAGACCAAACTCATTTTTCTTGATATTTATTTATCTTATAACATAATCCTTGGTCATCCTTGGACTCATTTAATGAGGGCCATTACTTATTTTGATAGTCAATCCATTAAATTTATACATAGAAAAAAATGTTATAAGCATGAAGCCAATCCCAACCCATGGAGTATCCAAATACCTAATCTTAAATCACAATATCATGTTCCTACGATCCCTAAAATTAATAATGCTCCTTTACCTGAGTTTATTAATATTAATCCTAATTTACAAGTCACTTTTGTAGATTCCAATGATGATGATCCCAATTAATTATAGAATACTTAAAACATGACCAAATTACCTTCATATATTTTAGAATGGCTTCCTCATCTTTTAACAAGGGATCATACCATTCCTCTCATGGATAAGACTATCGATTTATCCCCTCCATGAAATGTTCAAGAGCCATCTTTACTTGAAGATGATTTTACTTGAAATGATTTTGGAGTGGTTTAATTTTTTCAAGATCCTCTCACCATGTCTCCTCGAACATTTAGTAATCTTAGGATTTTTCCTTTTGAATATCCTCCTGAATCTCAAGCATGCACAATTTCTCCCATGTATGATGACAACTATATCATGACCCAAGCTAAATATAGAGACTTATATGTCTTGCATTATTAAAATACCTTATCCAAAATTCATACTTTCAATTAGGATGTGCATACCATTTATGTAGATAATAACTTAGAACCCAAGGGTTATGTGTTTCCTATTAACCTTCCCCTTATCAATTCTCCTTAGGTGGTAGAGAAAATCACACCTTCCAAACCTATAAAATTAATTTCATCTTCTTTTCCTCCTTTGTATCCTCCCATTGAATCTAATCCTTCTCCTATTAAATAACCCATCAACACTCCATATACCTCCTCTACTCCATCTACTTCTTATACTCCTAAAATCATACTTTATGCCAAGGAAATTGATGTCTACCAAATAAATTCTGAATATGATCACCATGATAACCAAATTTTAGATATAGAAGTAGATGCATAGTATCATGGTCCTCTTACTAATTTGCCTAGTGATGATTCTATTCTTGAGTTACTTTATGATTAGGAACCTTAACACCCCTAACAACATCATAAACTTGGAAATTTTAAAACTAAAACTCCTTGCTTCAATAACTTTGTCTCTAACATTGATCCCAAAATTAATCCAATTTCATCTTTACCTAATGTACCATACCACTTTCAAGATGTTGATGCCATGCTTATCAAAGAAACACCTAGTATTGAATATGGTACTCCCTCGTGCCCTTAAATGATCATAGTTTACAAATAGATTTCACCCTCTGAACATGATAATTTTAGCCTACTTTTTGATAAATATCAATAGGCATTCACTTGGTCTTACCAAGACATGTCTGGCATTGACCATAACATAGTGGTCAATAACATCCTTTATTATCACAATGACAAAGGTAGCTTTCTATTTTATGTCTTGTAATATGAGGTCCCTCCTTTACTTAAACAAACACATGGGGGAATTTACAGTGGTCATTATAGTAGACATGTTATAGCTCATAAATTCCTATGTATGGGTTACTATTAGCCTACTCTAGAAAAGGATGCTATTGAATATGCTAAAAAGTGTAATCCTTGTCATATTAATGATGATTTCATTCATTACCCACTAGTTGAAATTCAAACTATTGAATCTTTATGGCTATTTTTCACATGGGGATTCAATCTCATTGGTAACTTCATCATTCCCAAGATGGGCACATCTTTATTATCATTATTACCGAGTACTTTACCAAGTGGGTTGAAGTCATGCCCCTTATCAATGTCACCAGTCCTACCATATCTAAGTTCAATCTTAACAAAATTATTTACCACTTTGGCATTACCCATACCATCCTTTCAAAAAATGGTCATAATTTCAAAAATAAACATGTTAAACAACTTTGTACCAAATTTAAGATTAATCACAAGTTTTCCAATCCTTATCATCCATAGTGTAATGGTCAAGTTGAGGCCACAAACAATATTCTCAAAAAAATAATTCAAAAGATAATTCATGAAACCCATATGAATTGATATCTTCATCTTTATCCTTCACTTTAGGCCTATCAGACTAGCATTCATACTACTAATAGAGCAACTCCATTTTCTCTAGTCTATGGTTTTGAGTCAGTTATTGATTTTGAAGTTGAGTTTCCTTCTCTTCACATATCTCTTCATGGCATCATTCCCAATTAATAATTATGTGAGGCTCACCTTCAGTCTATTGATCTAATTGATGAATTTCAATTCTCTACCTTAAAACATAACCGCCAATATGAAGCTCATATTGCCAAACAACATAACACACATGTTAAAATCTGCACATTTAATGTTGGTGATCTTGTCCTTAAATTATATTACAAGAATTAAAAATAATGTAAATACACTAAAAAATGGTTGGTTCCATACTTCGTTAATTATATCCTTGGTCTAAGTACTTACCACCTTCAAACTAATGAAGGCCATGTTTTCAAGGAACCCACCAATGCTCAATTCCTAAAAAAATACGTTACCTAATAATTTTCTTATTATCATGCTTTCTATCTATATATATCTAATACTTTTTTTAGGTTAATTAAGCATATATCTCTCCCTCTATAATAGTTCCCTCTTGTTTACAAACCTTTAGTCTCCTTTTGGTCTTTTGGTTTTTTGATATACCATAGTCTTCATCATCTTATTTTTTATTCTCCTTCTTACCAACTTTGATTTGGTTCCACTTGGGATTTTATTTTGTGAGTTTCATTGTAATACTATGGATAGGAACTAACATCCCTCACAAAACTACCATATTTTCATCATTTTTTTATCTTTTTGTTGCTTGCCAATGTTGTTTTGACATCCTTTGGGTTTTTCTTTTATGAGGTGCTTTGGAAAAAGGTTCCCTCAATTTAATTTTCTCTTACTTATTATAACCCTTGTGGGTCTCTCTTTTACGAGTTACTTTCTAAGATCATGGATAGGACCTAACCCTCCTCATAAAATTATCATTATTTGCATGTTCTTGATCCTTGTTCTTAAACTTTAGCTTTTGCTTCTTTTACTAGATGGAATTTACATAACAATATATGTTAGAATTCTTTCCTCCATTTCCCTCTTTCTCATGATAAGGAATCGCAATTTACTGTTATTTTATCCTTTATTTTTTCTTGTTGTCACAGTTTTCATAATTTGAAGTAATTCAAATTATTCCACATGTCATTCCTCTTGATTTACCCTTTCTCTCATCTCCACATTGGATAAAACAAGGTTGAAGTTAAGATATAACTTTTATTTCGCCTATATTTATGAGACTCTTAAACCCCATGCTCTTTTATGTTTTCTTTCTTAGCAACCTTATCCCAAGTTTTCAAATGAAAGTCATCTTTACCACTCATGTTTGGTTTTCCAAATCTATATGGAGGAAGAATAAGAAAATGCCACCAAAAGAAAGTTAAAATCCAGATTATATGAAATAAAAGGAAATGATATCTAAAAGGCAACATACAAATCTCAAAAGTGTTATTCATACCAAAATACATGATTACAAGCACATCTCCTATCTCAAATCAAATCTCAAACTCCACATTCAGCTTCACATAGAGCTGAAGTCCTTTGGGGTGCATTAGGCTAGTATATTGGAATAGGGGAATTCAAAAAACAAATCTATGGTGCTACCTAATTTCTCACACAAATACCCAATCTTCATAGTAGATCGATAGATTTGTAAGGGACACTAAATAATGATGAACACATCATGGGGAGGTAGGTCCATTTTAATTTTCATGCATATAGCCTTCATGGGATGATATATATACTCAATTTTTTGACCTAAGACTTGTGTAGCTAAGAGAAGTTCTTTAGAGTCCCTAAGGTCAACAAACCTCTTGTTTTTAAAAACCAAATTTGAGTGTCTTGACTTCAATAAAGAGTTTTTCTACCTTGGTATTTCCTTCATTATCCCCTCCACCCATTTCATTTCCCCCCTTAATAGCCAAATTATGATTCCAAATCTATTTTCCTTCTTCTTTAAATTCTTTCTTATTAATTTATTAAAAACATACTAGCACTACCTTGTTTTAGTTCTATCTATCTTTGGATGCAAAACAACATGTTTGATCAACTTTGGATCATATTATTCACTTAATTTTACATTTATTAGACTTACTTTACCTTATTTTTACCATTTATCATGATTTTGTTGTCCTGTTATTATGAACACCTAAGTTCATACCATTTTTCCATTACTGAGTGAGATGTGGATTGTTACTACTCACTCATCAATGTTATTTTCCCTTTTATGCACCTTTGCTCATTATTGAGTGAGATGTGGATTGTTATTAATCACTCATCAATGTTGTTTTACCATTTTATTTATCTTTTTACTACTGATTTACCTTGCTTATCATTCCTTTTTAAACATGTATCCTTTGTCTAAATTGGTGAGTTTGAATTTTCTCACTTGATGTTTACTTGTTTGAGTTTTTTGGTCTTTAGTAACCTTGGCCTTTTGGTTACCTAATTTACTCTTGTTTGACTTGGTTATTTGGTCTAACATAACACCTATCACCCAACTTGCTAGATTCCCAAGTACATCATATCGACATAACATCAATTATCTTGTCTTTTCTTGCATTTGTTTGGCTTTTCTCCTTAGTTTTGTATTCTTGGGTTTGTCAAAAGTAGTCTTTGTTCCCTAAAAAATCAAAACTAAGAACATAGCTAATAATCATCTCATGATAAAGGTAAGTCAAAGTACACATCAGTTTTACTTTTTAGTTATTTAATTTTTAGATTAGTTTCCCTTTCTATCATTTACTTTGAGTTATTTTATGTGTTTTAAAATACTACAACTTTTTTTAGCATTAGTGTTATGTGTGTCCTTATGTTCTTTATTAAATCACTATCCCCTATTACATCTTAGTGATACGTGATGAGCTTCGAGTGGGGCATATGTATACATATAATATTTCTAACTTTTATCAAATATTGATTCTTTACATCTTGAAAGAACCCATCATGACTCAATCCCTCTAAGTGCATGCCTTAAGGGGTGTATTGGGAAATAGGTGGATAGACCTTTGGAGGATTACATGATTGTTTACCCTTATTTCCACATTATTTCTAATCCATTCATCTCTTAAAATGTTTCCCTAAGATATTTCTCCTCCCTTGCACATTATTATAGTATTTTCCTCTGTCTATCCTTCTCCTTGTTCAGTACCCTTTTGACCTTCTAAACAAACTAGGTCTACCTGATTAACCTAGTATTGTTTAAGGTCACTTTAGCTCTTTAGGTTTGTTATCCTTTTGGCTGACCTAGTACAAAATTTAGGCATTAGCCCAAAAATGTGCTAAGTCGACCATGACCTAGCACAACTGCCATTTCTAAATGATTTTAAGGTTAGTTCCACCTATAAATATAAGGTAATTTTGGTCATTATTAGAATATGAAATAAAGAATTATTATTCGCTCATGCTTCTTCACAATTTGATCTTTCACCAATCTACTTAAGGAGTCTTAGCTTAGGTTTCTTATTTTTGAGAATCTAGTATTTTGGATAGGTTATGGATGCTTTGGCCTAACAAAGTGATCCTTACAAACCACAAGAACCTCCTATAAAGCCCCATTTTCCAAGGTAGATATTTGAATCATGATGGGTTCACATTTAGGTAAGTATATTCTAACTTTGTTCTCTTATCTTTTAGCAGATAGAAGTAGCATAAGTGTTGTCTTGAATAATATTACACTTCATATTCTATGTATTAGGGTTTTAATCATAATTAATATATTTGAATTTTCCTATACATATTTTATTGATTTGAATCCAACCCATCACATTGTGAAACAAGATTTGGTGCACAGTAGATTATTTTACTCTTCTTGTTATTAGTATAGTTTGCTCTCTTGTTTGTTAACATAAGTGAAATATCAAATAATATGACTCTTTTAGGTTTGTTGTGTCATTATGTTAGATTTTATTATTTGGAACCATTCCTAGCATGCTATGTTGTGACAAGTGATACAAATTATCCCCTAATTGGGTCTAATAGATCCCATATTGGTCATGCTCCTAATTAACAAGTGTATACCCAATCGAAAGTGTAGGTGTGCTTTATCTTATCCAATCCAAGATTAATTCATGTACATCATGCAATTTTGATTACATATAGTAAGTATATCATTTTATATAGCATGAAGGTTGTTAAAAATATCATTAAAATTTGTTATGCTGTTTCAAATCTTGTGACATTCAAAATGAGTAGTGTAAAAAAACTTCACTTGTAGACATTTACTATTTTATATCAAAAAGTGTAAAGGAAGGAAGAAAATAAACATTTTATTTTTCATTTGCAACATCATGAGAGGTAAGAATGTAACTTGCACTTTTATCTTTACTTTTTAAAGGAGGAAGAGAAGATGAAATGCTAGTTTTGATTTTATTTGACTTACATGACTTGATATTTTAAAAAGATACATGAAATATACATAGGGCTTTACTTGTGTCCCCAAACAATGCATGATTTGTAATAATTTCCTTATGATTTTCATATGCACTCTCATTTTTTAATTTAATAAAGATGATGGGAAATACATGACATTCATTTTACTCACCATAAAGTAGAGGGGGAGAACAAATTTGAGTATTTTCACTTGAATCATCCAAAGAAGGCATACATTTTTCAGCATGAGTATTACTTGGAAAAGAAGTCACACACTTTATTTCATCAATATTTTCATCATGAGAGATAGAGGAGGAATGTTAAACTTTTTATAAATTTACATCATTATAAAATGAAGAAGCACATTCACTTTTTGAAGTAACTAAAGGATGTATGTATGTAGCATTTTGATTTTTAATATTATGAATTCTACCATTTTGCATATCTATTATACCATACATATTTGGTAGTTATTAAAACTCTTAATCATCATAAAGTAGAGTAATGGGAGAAGTGTCATATCTAAGAGGTATATAATCACAATCAAAACCAAAATAAGAAATGTCACTACCTTGCTCATTTATATTTAAATTTGCATCATTGGTTCTTTAAGTATCATAATTATAAGCAAAAGAGGATTTATCTTATTTTATATGTTATTTAGGATCTGTTCACCAAATTTGGATCACATATAAATATTATTCCTAGATAGATTGGGTTGTTAATGGATGAGTAGATGGATGAAAGTTCTAGATGGAATGAGTGCTCCAAGGAACTCATTTTTGCTCACAAAGCTTTTGAAACACTTTAAGTTCACTTAAAGTGTAATTTTCCAATTTCTAAGGGATATGTATAAAGTGTTTCAAAGACCCTATGGGATGTCAAGAGTGTTTTTAATGATTATGGAAGTGCATATCATTCATCTAGTTCTTCATTGTGTTCATCTAGACATTTTGGGTCTAGTGGCAAAAATTTTGAGTAGGTAGTTTTATATGTTATCATTACCACATGTCAACAAGTTAGGGAGAATTGGTCACATATGTCTAATCACATTATTCCCTAGTTGCTATGTGATAATTTTTAGGCCATATGTCTAAGTGTGACAGAAGTTATGTATGTTCAAAGTTGTCTCATTAGATAGAATTTGTTAAGTCTCCATACTTAGCCATTTTCAACCATGACAAGAATGCCAACATCATGAAAAATCACATAGGTCAGCTCACTTAAACAATTTTAAACACACTTATAAATCTCTTGGAATAGTTGGATCAAGTGGGAATAATGTTTTTGGTCTCAGGAACATATCAAACAAATTTGGTCCCTCCATGGTTTTTGCACTTCAAGATATAATTATTCAAAATTGGTCAAATAATGGGATACATTCATATAGATATCAACTTTAATCCAATATTAAAATCCATTAGAGATTAAATTTGATAGTCTGCATGATGTCAAATACCTCCATGTGGACATCAATTTTAAGACCCATTAAATAGCTATTTGTTTTCAAACAAAGTGGATCTAATGATTGGAGTTCATTCATACCAAAGAAGATCGATAGAGTGAGATGAGTCAAATAGTCGAGGAGCTTGAAAAATTGACATATGACATAAGCACGTGAGGCTGTAGACTAATAGTGAATCCTAAGGACTAATGTATGTTTGACATGTGGCACTAACTTAGATAAAGTTGATAAGTCAAGGGCAAGATTGATGGCTCTTACTCAATCTTACAGATTGAAATCAATGAAGTGATCAAAGATCAAAATGTCAATAGGTTGAGATAGATATTGATAACTAAATTAAAAAATATGAGTCCAAGACTTTTGATGAAATTTGATAAGCCATTTTTGATGAAATAAAATAGGAATTATAGGATCATCCTGTCTTCATTGAAGATTTATCCAATACCATTAATGAGACACATTGATGCAAAAAAGGTGATAAAGAATATATGGGACCACCATTAAGGTCAAATATGAACCTATGGTTTGTAAACTTTGTATCATGTAGGTTAATTTATACAACTATGTTTGCCATTTTTAAGAAGGATCCATGTATATGGTTAAGCCTCAGTTCTTATAGAGATAGAGTGGGTCTATTTGATATTATTGTAATCCAAAAAAATGGGCTATATAGTCTATAGGTCTTTATTAATATGGTAGCTATAGGAAAACCAATAATCTTAGATTGGTTTTTCATATATAGAATGGACCCATGATCCAGACATGGAAATAAAGTATATATGTGATTGATGTAAAGGGTCCTTATCTTTTAACATGGCCATGTTTTTGAAAAGTAGCCACCTAAAATGCACAAAGCCATGATTCTATCAGATCCATGAGCATGAAGTTTTATCTTTAAGTGAGATATGGTGTGAAGGATCAAAGAAAAGGTATAGTGTTGGGAATTGTATCTAGGGGTATTCAATGCATCCTTAGAACCTTTAGGGATTTTCTCACTCAATAAGCCACAAGTAGTGTCCTAATTGAGCAAAAAGATGGCAAGGTTTTCATTAGATTAGGATCAAAAGGTAGAATCATAGGGTCAATTAATGACCTAAGATAGTGTGTTCCCTCTCTAATGGCATGATCCCAATTTCTTTCCTCTCTCCCTTATCTTATATATCCTAGTCTCATTCCCATTAAATGGGTTCTCAGATCTTATAATGTATCCTTTTCCTTGGGATAGGGATACTCATTGAGATTCTTGAAAAAGTGTGCTCATTTAATATGGACAAACCTTGTCAACACATTATCAAAACTAGATTTTGAAGTAATAGGATTAACTCTTTGTATATCTCTTATTTTTAATCAGTGATTTGTATGCTTGTGTATGGTAGATTTGTGAAGGATATTCTTCCTAGTTTATTTTCCTTCTACTTGCCTCTTTAAAGGTGTTTTCAAGATAAATTATAGTTCTAGATTAGTGTTCTATTTAGAACCTCTTCTATGAAATATTTATATAACTAGTGAGATCATGAGAATGAGTAAGCCAGATTATCTTTTGTTGATCCAGTGTCTATTCAATCTTATGTGAGTGTCCATTTAACTTTGGTGCATCACATTTTTAATCCTTCTTAGGATCACTTATTCTATTTCTAACCATTTTATTTATGAATCATTAGTTTGGCATTAGACTAGGTGAGAATCAAGAGGAATCCAACCTTCTTCAAAGGTCTAAACCCACTACAAGATAGCTATAGCCTAGGGTTGTTCCCATTGTGTAGTTAAATTGAAGGGATTTTGAAGAAATCTCTCCAAGGATGTAAATTAATACTACAAAAGTTTTTAGTATACTTGGTGGGACCACAATCCAAAAGGAATATTGATCAAAGTTGATGCTATTTTGATCAAATTTGTAGTAAATAAGCTACCAAGAAATAACATCTGGTGACTCAAAAAGGATGAATGAACACTTTGGTGTAGAGTGGTATCCATTTGTCATGCAAAATGTTAGAATAAGGTCAGCTTCAAGAGGTATTCCCTTTGAATTTTTTTAACTACCTTTGAATTAATAAAAAAGCTTAAGGTTTTCCAATACAAACCCATATCAAAGAACCTTTACTCCTAGGTCATTTTCAATGCCTACCCTTGAAATAATAAATTTATTAACCCCTTGAATATCCATAGAATCCACTAGATATTTTGTGGATTTTAATTTCCAAATTCCCTTGGACCTTGACCAATATTATCCTATCCTAGTTATAACCCTTAAAAGTGTTCCTTATTATGATGGTGACCGAGCTACAACACTGTCTGATCACCTCATAAACATAGATAATTTTTTTAATATCCATAATGTCACTAAGGAAAATATAGATATTAGGTTATTAGATAATTCTTGTAAAGGAAAGGTTGTAGATTGGTATAGATGCCTTACTACTAATTCCATTTATGATTTGGACCAATTATGAGAATCCTTGTGTAAAATATTTGAGGAAAAGTGACCATTTGTCACTTATAGACAAACTAACTACCATTAAGAGAGCTCCTCATGAAGTCATGAAAGACTTCAACTTAAGGTTCTAAAAAACTTGGGATAGAATCATAGTCTTAGTTAGGCCAACCCCTAACTTTGACTTCCTATATTATTATAAATCTTTAAATAGTGATATAGTAGTGATAATCTAATATATTAGAGGAAATATACTTCCAGATGCTTATGAGGTGGCCATCAAAATAGAAAATTGTTTGGTTCAAGGTAGAAAGCTTACACCTAGACCACCAATGCCCTTATTTCTTGAAATCAGACCACCTCCTATTTTTATCCCCTACTAGATGTCATTACTCCTACACCAAAAATTACATCAATACCTACACCAAAATAAGATAAAGCTTTCACTAGTGGATCTAGTGATTTGCAAGACCAAAAGAACTTACAAGAGGTCAAGAACATGTTTCAATATTTGGGAAATGAGCTAGTAAATGTTAAGAGGTAGTAAGATTTAAATAATCCTTATCAAGGTTCATATCAACCTCAACAACAAGATTTTAAATCAAATAGGCTAGCATACAAAGGGAACTCCCAAGGTTAGAGCCAAGGTTAAAAGCAAGGATAAGGGAAACATGGATATAATAGGTAGAATGACTAGAATCCTAATGTTTCTAAGACTTCCAAAACCTTGCTACTAGTTAAAAATTATATGGCTCAAGAAGCAGAGGTACCATTCCTTAAAATTAGTCTTTTGGTTAACATATTGTCCAAATATTTACCTCAACCAAGCCTTCAATGATCAATGGTAATAAGTTGCTAATTTTGGGTATAACCAAGCTCTCATGTCCCAAAATTTAGAGGTGCCAATGATGACCAAGATAAAAGAGGATCTACAACATCAAGGGTCTAATCAGGGACAAAACCAACTGAATGTCACCATGATGAACAGTGAATAAGAAGAGTGTTATGCATCCAACCAACAAGCTAGTTCTCTCCAAGCCTACATTATAGTAGTTACAAATACAAGAGTTAAAATAAGGAACATGGATGTTAATTAGGAAAAATTCAAAGACTTTCCTTCCATTACTCCACTAAAAAATACAAATGAACATGTTATCACTCTAAAGGATCCATTATTTTCAAAGAATTAAAATCAAAGGAATAATTTTGTTCCCCAAAGCTCACAAGTTCAAAAAACAATAGTGGTGACTCCCAAATCACAAGCAAGGGTTGGTAGTTCACCCATCAACATTATTAAACAAATGAAGAAATATAATGTGAGTGTGCCCATGTGGGATATGCTCTCCATGATTGGTCAAGTGGACATTATTCAGGAAGATTTATCCAAGTTTAATGTTACAACAGTTGCAGACAAGCCACCAAGCAAGGTGAATGAAGTTCTCACCAATGCATCCAAAGGTCAAAATGAATGGAAATCAGGTAAATAAGTCAAGACTCTTAACTTATATATTCTATTAATCATTGGAAACTCTCTAATGCACAATTGGTTATTGGATAGTGGGGTTAGTACCTTAGTAATGCAAAAGTTCATAGCTAATCATCTTGGTCTAAAATATGATCCCTAATCTAAAAGAGTAGTAAAACTTGATGGTTCTTCTACGATGCGAACTAGTATAATCAAGGACATCAATATGACCTTACACACTTATCCTAGTGTCTCAGTGGCTCGAGATGTATTAATCTTGAATGTGCCTCCTTACTTTGCACTATGCTTATATAGGGAGTTTACTATGAAAATTGGAGGCTACCTTGAAACATATTAATCATATATAGAATTTAAAATATGGTATGGGGCCAAAGTTTCAATCAAAGGTGATCCCATTACATAATTCCACATATATTCCTATGGACCAAATAATGTCAACATTAATTACACCATCATTGATGAGGATAAATTTTCAATATGTTAGGAGCTAAATACTCATTTAGAAGAGGTATTAGACATGTTCCTGGATGAAGTATGGAATGATAGCTAGTTGGTGGACCCCTTAGAAGGTGTTGAAGAAAAGGACTTGGGTGTCTATTATTTGCATGAAGAAAACCATCCCATACCATCCCTCATGAGGCCTTAATAAGATCCTACTGGTCTATGGAAGTTATTATTTTATGGTTTAAATAGCAAGCATGGGGGGGGGGGTGAAGGTGTTATGATAATATCCCCTTAAAATGATAAGTACTTCTCTTCATATAGGTTCCAATTCAAATACTCATGTAAATAGTATAATATAAGGGTATCATCGATGGCCTTTAATAGGCTAGTAAGAGAGGCATTAAGTAATTACAAGTCTATGGGGATAGTGAATTGGTTATACACCAAGTCAGAGGTTAGAATACCACTAATAACCCCTTAATAAAGTCCTACAAACATAGAGTGTTGGACCTAATTAAGGACTTTAAGGTTTTCAACATTCAATAAGTCCTTTGGGCCCAAAATCAACATGTTGATAGGCTAGCAACTATGGGGGCTCACTTTCACATCCCCAAAAAATTAAAAAGGACCAAGAATTTAGCCACATGTCAAAGTGGTAGTAATACCATCAATGCGATATAACAAAGATCATTAGTAGGTCTTTAAAAATGATAAATATATGTCATGTTTCTTGTAGTAGGAAGATGAATTCTCCTCTATCAACTAAGGAAAATTGTAGCATTAGTATGAGGATTAAATTTTTCAATTAAAGTCTAAAAAGCTTCATAAAGAGCTAGTCACCCTAGAAGGTCTCTTTCATGAAGGGGACCATATGAGGAAGGATAAATTAGTGACATTAACTAATGAAGAGAACTATGAGATAGTTTTTATTTTTGAAGATAAACTCCTCAAGATTGGAAAGTTAAGATAAAAAGCTAAAAGACATGCTTTCATAGAAATTTGTAAGGAATATGCAGACGACTTTGCTTTGTAATATAGTGACCTGAGGGCCTTTGATTCTAAATTATCCCAACACATTATAGAGATAGAGGCTAATGCCAAGCTTTTTAGGAAAAAAAAGAGGCCCATAAACCCCAAGATTGAAGAGTTCATCAGAAAGGAATTGAACAATCTTATTTAATCTAGGATCATCTTCCCAATTAATCACTACTCATGGGTAGCTAATCTAGTACTTATCAGGAAGAATAATGGAGAGGTAAAACTATGTGTAGACTTTAAGGATATTAATAGAGACTATTTGAAGGATCACTACCCTCTACAATCCATAGAGAAACTCCATCAAGTAGTTTCTAGTTCAGAATGCTTCTCTCTCTTAGATGGATATTTAGGTTATAACCAAGTGCTAGTGAGAGAGAAAGACCAATAAAAGACTACCTTCACCACTAAGTAGGGCACATTTACTTATAAAAATATGCCTTTTGTATTTTACAATGATAAGGTAACCTTTATAAGATCAATGTATATGACCTTACAAGGACTATTAAATCAAATGGTATTCGTCTACTTGGATGACATCATAGTCTTTTCCAAGAAATCTAGTGAGCACATAGACCATCTAAGGATAATTTTATAGAGATGTAGAGAGTATGGTATCTCTTTAAATCCAAATAAATGTGTGATATTTATGCATTAAGGTAAGCTATTGGGTCACATTATTTTAAAATAATGATTGTACATTGAACCTAATAAAGTAAGTGTTATCTTATCCTTATCTTTGCCAAATCATAAGAATGGGATCCATAGATTTCTTGGGAAGACCAAATTTGTGATAAGGGTCATACCTATTTTTGAAAACTTGATCAAATATATCACCACCATCTTAAATAAAATCTAAGTGTTTAATTGTTATAATGAAGGCAAGGTAGCTTTTAAAGCCATCAAGTAGGCCATTCCCCAAGCACCCTCACTCATAAATCTTGATTTATCCAAGGACTTCATCTTGTATACCTTTTCAAATGTTGAAAACATATCAAATATGATGATGTAGAAAAATGGAGAAGGGATAGAGATGTCAATCACCTTTTTTAGTCAAGGATTGGAAGGATATGAGGTGATGTACACTTTCATTGAGAAGAAAGTTCTTGTAGCCTTGATAATTTTCAAGAAGTTTAGGACCATGCTCTCCAAAAACAAGATCCATATTATGGTGTCTCATCTTAGAGTTAGGGAATTTATACTTAACAAATATTTGAATGAGAAGAGAGTCGATTAGATTATAAAAGTCATGGAATATGACATAGATATCAAAGTCACTAAGCTAATCAGGGGCAAGAGTGTCTGTGAGCACATGGTAAATGACCTCCAAGAAGATAAAGAAGCTATTTTGGTGACCAATGACAAATCACAAACAAGTACACCTCCAATTTAAAAGATATGGCTCACTTCTTGACAATAGGAGAATGCCCCCAAGATTTGGATAGAGCCAAAAAAAGGTATTTCAAGATTCAATATATACCTTATGCACTAGTTGATGGTGTTATTTTTAGAAAGGACCTCAATAGGGTACTCCTTAGGTGCATAGATGATAATGAGGGGACCAAAATCTTGGAGCAGTTCTATGATGGACTTGTAAGAGGTCATTTTACACCTAGAACCATAACAACAAAGATAATGAGGGTTGGTTATTAATGGCCCAATCTTTTCAAGGATGTTCATGCATGGTTTATAAAATTATAGAAGTGTGCCCTCTCTATATGAAAGCAAAAACTAGTAGCCCTTGCATTAAATGCTATCCAAGTGGAGAAAAATTTCATGTAATGGGGGTTAGACTTCATGGTTATGATCAATCCACCATCAAGTGTAGGGAAAAAGTGGGTGCTCACTATAACTAACTACTTCACTAAGTGGGTGGAAATCATTACTTTGAAGGAGGCTAGTGAAAGTAAAATATTGGACTTCTATGATAGCCTTGTGACTAATTTTGGTGTCTTAGCCATCATAATTATAGATAATTCATTGAAATTCTTTAGTATGAAGATAAGTGAGTGGGCTCACAAACTAGGCATCTAACTTAACACCTCTTCCAACTACTATCCTTAAGAAAATAGACTGGTAGAGTCCATAAAAAATATTCTACTAAGGATCATCAGGAGGACCATGGAAGAGAATCAGAAAACACGGTACACCAATTTAAAGATAACCTTATGGGTTGATAGGGTGACTCCTAAAACTACCATTGGAAATTATCCATATGTTCTTGTGTATGAAGGGGAAGCCAAATTACATACCTCTCTTGAGCTACCTGTATTAGAGTTATCCCATCAACTTGAGTTAATGGAGGATGAGACCATGAATGTGAGGATAATAGATCTCATGGAGCTAGAAGAAACTAGGGACATTGCTATGAAAACACTAGAGTCACATCTATCTCAAGTCAAAAAATCCTTTGATAATAAATATACAAGAAGGAGATTTAAGGAAGGGGAACTAGTCCTCAAATGGGACTCAAATAAGGAAAAACTAGGCAGCCATATTAAGTTTGATAGCTTGTGGAGTGGTCCTTATTTGATCCATGGATACAAAAAACATAATGATTTTCATCTTACCTAGTTGGATGGATAGGTATTACTCATCCTAGTCAATAGAATTCATTGAAATCCCTATTATTAAAATCATTGCATCCATTATAACATATTGTACATAATAGAGTAGTTTTTATGTTTTCCTCTAAGTGCCTTTTGCACATTTATTTTTTTTCTATTGTTTCGTTTTCTAAAGTATCTTGGGAATTTTATTTTATTTTATTTCTTTTGGTCCTTATTACTTCAAGAGAGGTTCAACTCAATTTTAGAGGCTAATGACTCCATTCCCAATGGACGAGACAAGGAAAATGGTATGGGTTCTCAAAGTACAATATGCATATACCAAAATTATGCCTAGATAAACCAGGTTGCTAGTGGATGAACAAATTAATAAAAGTTTTGGATGGAATGAGTGGTCCAATGATCTCATTTTTCTCACAAAGCTTTTGAAAAACTTTAAGTTCGTAGTGTAATTTTCTAGTTTCTAAGGGATAGGTCTAAATTGTTGCAAATACCTTATGGAATTTCAAGAGTGCTTAGAATGAGTATGGAATTGCATAGCATTCCTCTGGTTATTCATTGTGTTCACCTAGATACTTTGGGTCTAGTGGTAGAAATTCTAAGTAGGTAGTTTTCTAACATTATCATTATCATGTGTGGATGAGTCAGGGAGAACTGGTCACATGGGTCTGATCACATTAGTCCATAGTTGCTACACACTAAGTTTTAGGCCATGCATCTAAGTGTGATAAAATTTATGTATGTTCAAAGTTGGATCCTCAAATAGAATTTGTTAAATTTCCATACATAGCCATTTTTTACCATGACAGGTATGTAGACATCATACAAAATCACAAAGGTCAGCTCATTTTAACATTTTTTAAACACACTTATAAAGCTCTTGGAGCTAGTGGATAAATTGGGCATAAAGTTTTTGGTCTCAAGAACATCTCAATCAAATTTGGTCCCTTCATGGTTTTTGCACTTCAAGATATAAATATTTAAAGTTGGTCAAATAATGGGATACATTTACAAAGACATTGACTTTAAGCCACTAAAAACTCCATTGGAACTTAAATTTGATGGTCTATGGGATGTCAAATACGTTTGCATAGAAGTCAAATGATGGTCATGTGGACATAAATTTTAAGACTAGGTAAATATCCATTTGTTTTTTAACCAAAGTGGATCCAATGATTGGCATTTTTTCATACTAAGGAAGATCAACAGAGAGAGATGAGTCAAATAGTCAAGGAGATTGAGAGATTGACATGTGTCATAAGTACATGAGGATGTAGAATGACATAAAATACTAAATATCAATGCACATTTGACATGTGGCACCAGTTTAGACAAAGTTAAATAGTCCAGGGTAGGATATATGGTTCTAACTTAATTATATAGATCAAAATCAATAGAGTGAGAAAAGGTAAAAATCTCAAAAATTTGAGTAAGATATCAATAACTAATTAAAACAAAGATAAGTCCATGGTTTTTAATAGAAGTTATGAAGCCATTTTTTATGGAAGCAAATATGTCTTATAAGATTGTCTTATCACCATTGAATCTTGATCCAACACCATCAAAAGGACACACTGATGCAACCAAGGTGATAGAGAATATATGAGACCACCATTAATGTTAAATACAAAACTCTGGTTCATAAACTCTGTATCATGTAGGTTAATTTTTGCAACTATGCTGACCATTTTTAAGAAGGATTTTTGTCTATGATGAACCCTCAGTTATTGTAGAGATAGAGTGGGTCTATTTAGATCTATTTTTATCCATAAAAAGGGGATATATAGTCTATAGGTTTGGATGAATATGATAGCTATAGGAAAACCAATAATCTTGATTATTTTTTTGTTTATAAAATGGACCCATGATCCAAACATGGAAATAAAGAAGATATGTGATTAATGCAAAGGGTCCTCATCCTTCAGCATGGCCTTGTTTTTGAAAATCATCTACCTAGAATTCACAAAGCCATGATTATATCATATCCATGAGCATGAAGTTTTGTCTTCAAGTTAGATATGGTGTGAGGGATCAAATAAAAGGTCTAGTGTTAGAAATTGTAGCTAGGGGCATTTAATGCATCCTTAGAACCTTTGGGGGACTTTCTCACTCAATAAGCCATGGGTAGTGTCTTGATTGATCAAAAAATTGGTAAAGTTTTCATTAGCTAAGGAGAAAAAGGTGGTAGATCAAGTTCAATTAATGACCCAAGATGGTGTATTCCCTCTCTGATGGCATGTTCCCACTTTATTTCTCTCTCCCCCTTTCCAATATATCTTGGTCTCATTCTCATTAAAGGGGTTCTCATCTCTTAGAATTTATCATTCTTTTATGGGACAAGGATAATAATTGAGACTCTTACAAAAGTGTGCTCATTTGATATGTTTAAACCATATTAAAATATTATAAGAATTACCTTTTGAAGTAATAGGATCAACTCTTTGCCTATCTCTTGTATTTGATCAATGCTTAGTATGCTTGTGCATGGTGAATTTGTGAATGATATTCCTCATAGTTTACTATCCTTATACGTATCTCTTTGAAGGGTTTTCCAAGATAAATTATAGGTCTAGATTATCATTCCATTTCAAACCTCTTTTATGAAAAATTTATGATACTAATGAGATTGAGTAAGCCATAGTTGTCTTTTATTGATCTAGTGTTTATTTAAGCTTATGTGAGTATTCATTTAACTTTGGTGCATCACCCTTTTTTAAACTTGTTAGGAGCCCTTATTCTCTTTCTAACCCTTTTCCCTATGAATCATTAGTCTAGGAGAGAATCAAGAGGAAGCTGACCTTCCATGGAGTTCTAACCCCACTACAAGATACCCACAACCTAGGGTTGTTCCCATTGTGTAGCTCAATTAGAACCATTAATTATGCTACTTTTATCTACTAAAGAGAGGAGAAAAGTTAGAGATACTTACTTAGAAGACTAACCCATCAAGACTCAATCTCTCCCTTGACCAAAGGTGATTTACAAGAGGTTTTTGTGGTTTGTAAGGATCACTAAGAAAGGCCAAAGCATCTAAGACTTCTCTAAAAAAATGCAATATTCTCCAGGTAGAAACTCTAAGATAAGACTCCTCAAGTAGAATGTTGGAAGAAAATATTGTAAAGAAGCATAAGTGAATAATAACTCTTGTATACTATCTAAGAATGGTGAAATGGATATGTTTATATAGGTAGATCTAACCCTAAACCCTTTTAAACATTTTAACCAATAAGGTTGACTTGATTGACCTAGTATTGAAATTGACAAAAATGAAATAAGTCATAGACTAGGTTAGCCAGGGGCTGACCTAGTCCCTAATAAGTTTTGTCAATAGGGATACAAGGTTTATGTGGTCGATATAGTCATGTAAACTGCTAAAAAGGGGTTTAGGTTAGGGAAATGGCTAGTGAATATGGTAAAATAATAGAGGAGTGTTTTAAATGGGAGGCAAAACTTAGGGGAATTTTTTAATAGATGGTTAGATTAATAATAAGTGGTGATGAGGGACAACAATATTTTGATGAACAAATGGTCTTCCCACCCCTTTTCTAGTGCACCCCTTAGGTTGTGCACTTAGAGATATTGAGACTCAATGGGTTCTTATAAGATAGAAAGCATCAATAATTGATAAATTTTCAAAATATTAAATGTATACATATGCCCCACTCAAAACTCATCATGTGTCACTTAGGTGTAATAAGGGGTGGTGATTTGAGAAGGAACATATTAATACACAATCCTGAGGCTAAAAAAGAGTTGTAGTATTTTAACTAAAAAATAACTAAAAGTAACTAAAGGAAAAGGAAATAGCTAAAAAGGTAAATGCAATGCATACCTTGACTTACCTCTATCACTAGATGGTTATCTACTATTTTTATAGTTTTGATTTTGGAGGGTTCATAGATTTATTTTGATAAAACTAAGAATAGAAAACTAAAGACCAAATACAAACAAAGGGAGGAAAGCTAAGATAACTGATACTATGTAGATGGGATGTACTTGTAAATTTAGATATGTGGGGTGATAATTGCTATGTTAGATCAAATGACCAAGTCAAAATTTAAAGTAAATTAGGTAACTAAAAAGCTAAGGCTACTAAAGATAGAGAAAATCAAAAAAGTAAACATAAAGTAAGAAAGGAAAACTAACCAAATCAAACCAAGGATTCATGTCAGTAAAGATGGTAATCAAACATCAATGTGAAATAAATAATATTCCTTACTTAAAAAAAGATGGGCAAGAAAAAAAATGGTGAAACAACATTGATGAGTGAGTGGTAACAATATTTAATCAATCATAAATGGAAAAAGAAGTGCATAAAAGTAAAAACAATATTGGTGAGTGACAAGTCACAAGCCAACCTCACTCAACAATGGAAAAAGTACATGAAATTAGAAATAGACTCAGGTGTCCAAAAAAAGGGGTGGTACAACAATGACAAATGGTAAAATAAATAAAGGCACATCTTTAAATGAAGAGTCATGGTGTAATTAAATTAATCCATAGTAACTCAAGTATATTATTTTACTCTAAGAATAGATAAAACTAAAACAAAGTAGTGCTAGCATGTTTTTAAGATGTGAAGAAGAAGGAAGTATAGAAGATGGAAAAAATATTTAGAGTCACATATTGCCTATCAAGGGGGAAAACGAAATGGGTAGAGGGGAGAATGAAGGAAAAACCAAGCTAGAGGAACTCTTTATCGAAGCCAAGACACTCAAGGTATTTTTATCAAAACAAGATGATTGTAAACCTTAAGGACTCTAAAGAGCTTCTCTTATCAACACAAGTCTTAGGACAAAAAATTAATTATGTAGATCATCTCATAAATGCTATATGCATGAAAAATAAAATAGACACACCATCCCATAATGTGTTCCCCATTCCTTATGATCCCTTACAGAGCCATCAATCAATTGTGAAGATTGGGTACTTGCTTGAGAAAGTAGGTATCACCATAGAGTTTATTGGATTCTCCTATTTCAATCCATTGGTTTAATACATCCCAATAGACTTTATCTCTATTATGAGGCCAAATGTGGAGTTTGAGCTTCGATTGGAGATAGGAGATATGTGTGTAATCATGTAGTTTGGTATGATTATCAATTTTGAGATTTTGATGTTACCTTTTTTAATATAATTTCCTTTTATTTCAAGTGATTTAGATTTTAAATTTCTTGATGGATTTTTATATTTCTCTTCCATTCAGATTTATAAAACCAAACATGAGTGATAAATATGACTTTCATTTGAATTTATGGGACTTGGTTGCTAAGAGAGAACTTAGAGAGCATGGTGTTTAAGAGTCTCATAAATATAGGTGAAATAAAAGTGTTACCTTGATTTTGACCGTATTTTAACCAATGTGGAGTGAAAGGAAAGGAAATCAAGAGGCATGAAACATAAAATAATTTGAATTACTTCAAATATCAAAAAATGTGACAAAGGGAAGAAAAGGGGTACAATGACAGTGAACTATGACTCTTTATCATAAGAATAAGGGAAATGTTGGAAAACATGATAATGCAGGTTGTTATAAAAAACTCATATATTAGAAGAAGCAAAATCTAAAGCTAAGAACAAAGATCAAGAACTTGTAACCATTGAAAAACACATTCAAGTAAAATAAATGACAAGATGGTGATTTTTTAAGGAAGGCCAGGTCCTAACCATGGTCTTACACTATAACTCATAAAATATAAACCCATTAAGGTGCCAAGAAGTATTGGAAAAATAAATGGGATAAGAAAAAGATGGTATTTGTGATCAAGCCCAAGTCCTATCAATGGTCTTACACTACAACTCATAAATGAGAAACCTAATAGGTACCAAAAAGTGTGTAAAATTTATGAAAATAAAGAGGATAAAAGTACATCATGAGGAAGACTGGGTCCTATCCATGGTTTTACAATGTAACTCATGAGAAAAAGGTAAACTAAAAGACCAAAATGAAGGACTAAGGTTTATGAAAAGAGAGAATTATTATAAAGGGTGTGACCCATGTAAGTATCCTACAAAAAGTGTTAGATATATAATATATATTAAGTATGAAAAATAAGTGAAGGATTTAGGAAAAATAATTCTTTAAGAATTGCACATTGGTGGGATCTTTGAAAATATGGCCTTCATTAGTTTGAAGGTGATAGGTACTTGGACCAAGAATATCTTAGACTAAATAGAGGCCCCACTATTTTTGGGCATATTTAACTTCTTTTTCATGAGTATAGTCTAATTTAAGGATGAGATCACTAAAATTAAATGTGTGAATTTTAACTCATTTATTATGTTATTCAGAAATATGGGCCTTCTATTGGTAGTTATATTACAAATCAGAAAGATGGTGTTCATCAAGGAGATTGAGAACATGAAGGAAAGCTTCACATAATTATTCATTGGGTATGATACCATGAAGAGATATAAAAAGAGAGGTAAGCTCAAATTCTAATGTAAGGATTAATTCAAAACCATAGACTAAATAAAATGGCATTTCCCTAGTGGTAGTAAATAGGGTAGTGTGATAGGCCCAAAGAGCAAGATAAAGATGAAGGTGTCAATCTAAGTGGGTTTCATGAATTGTATTTTAGAGAATTTTATTAAGAATTCTATTAATGGCCTTATCTTGACCATTACATTATGGATGATAGGGTGTGGATAATTTGTTATTGATTTTAAATTTGGCACATAGTTGTTTATTTGTTTTTAAAATTACCACCATTATCTAAAATGATATTATGAGTGACACCAAAGCAAAAAATTATTTTATTAAGGATAAATTTTGAGATGATGGTACTGATGACATTCAAAAGGAGCATAGCCTCAACCTATTTGGTAAAATATTCTATGGTTATGATTATAAATACATGCCCATCTTGAGATTGAAGTAATTTTCCTATGAGATCTAATCCCCACAAAGAGAATGGCCATGGAGATTCTACAGTTTAAAGATTAGTTGGAGATGAAATAATTAAATCATCATAAAACTAGCAAGGAGTATACTTTTTAGTAAATATTATGGAATAATTTTCAATATTGGGCTAAAAGTATCCCATACGTAATATTTACAAGCTATAGCATGTCCACTATAGTGGCCACCACAAATGCATCCATGTGATTATTCAAGAAGAGGAAGAACCTCATCTTGCATAACATAATAGAGCAAGGTACCTTCAACATTGTGATAGTATAGGATGTTATGTAAAAATATATATTTAAAATCTTGTTTACAAATACAAGTTTTTTCATGAGAATCTAAGTTGGGAGGATAAGTTTGTTATTTCATAAATTGAATGATGTCTTTATACCATGGGATTTGTTGAATGGTGATGGCCTCAATGTGGTAAATTAATGAATCATGTGGTTGAGTATAATATAGGGATTTATTATTTATATAACAAAAGTGGGATTGGTAAAAACTTCATGTGGATGAAAAAGAAATGCTAAAGAAGCAAGTGAATTAATAATATAATTTTGATCTCTAGGGATAGGTTTGATGGTGAAAGAAATGAAATCTTTGGTGAAAGTAGTTACAATTTGATGATAAAAATGATATTGTTGATTTTGAATTAGTAATCACCATTGATTTGGTGATAAATGAGTTGAGAATAACCTAAGGCATGTAGGTATTGTATATATAAATCAAGGTAACCTTCCATGCCTAATATTAAAGATTCATACTCTACCATATTGTTCATGACATAAAATTTTAAGTAAAAATCTAAAGGGATGATGCTTCCAAGAAGTCTCATAAGAATAAAACCCACCCCATCTCCTTGAATGCATTTTTGACCTTCAAAATGAAGGGTCCAAGTATCTTCGTGTAAATTAACATTAATTTTAAGAAGTTCTTCAATAACTAATTTTAGTATATTAGTATCAAGGATTATAGCAAATTCATAAAGATTAATTTCTTCAAGATCAGTACTAAATTTATGGAAGTAATATTTAAGAGATATAGCTTGGTTGAGACATTCAAAATAGATAATATTTTCATCAAGAGGACTATCTTGAAAGTGGTCAGTAGCTGGCACAAGAGCTATGACAAGTTGATTAGTGATGATTTATCCTTTGACAACTTTTTGAGTAATAATTTGGAGATCAAATTCCATGAGAAGAACCATCCATTTGCCAATTCTATCTCCAATAGGAAAGGCTTTATAAAAAAATTGATGAAGGGGGTTAGAATGGATGATAACATAAATGGTCTAATAAAGCATATAATGTTGAAGTTTTTTGGTTGCAAAATATATGGCAAAGTAGTCACATACAAATTTTTTGTAATGTTTTTCATAATCAATGAGGCCTAAACTAATATAGTAGATGGAATATTATCTTCTAGTATCATCTTGTTGGGAAAGCATTTCCCCAACTGATATGGATGTGGAAGAAGTATATAAGATCAAGATTGATCATTTGAAGGGAGAAAAAGAGTAGGTGGGTGAAGCAATGATTTTTTCATATTATTAAATTATTTTTGATAGGAATCTATCCATTCTAGAGAATTTCCTTTATTAAGAAGAGAATTGATGGAGTGGATAAAATAGTCCATTTTAAGGATGAATCATCTAATTGACCCAAGTTTACCAAGGTAAGTGAAAATGTATAGAATAGATTGAGGGATGGGAAATTTGAGAATAATATTAATCATGGTAAGTTTAACATCGATGCTACAGAGAAAAACTAAGAATCCTAATAGTTTTTTAGATGTGAAAACAAAGACACAGTTTTAAGTATTTAGTCTAACTTTGTATTTAAGAAGGTGATTGAAGATGATGACAAGATCAGAAATATGAGTCTTAAAATATTTAAGAAGGTGATTAAAGATGATGACAAGATCAAAAAGATTTAAGATAATGTTATACATCCAAGTCTCTAGATTGATCTTGGGCCATGATGTAGTTATCATCAAAGGTTGGATAAATGGTACATGCTTGAGATTCAGGGGGAGTTTTAGAAGGTGAATTCCAAGTTTACTAAACTTATGTGGAGACATGATTAAAGGATCCTAGAATATTTTGGATACTCCATAATCATTTTAGGTGAATTTGTATTTTGTGTAAGAAGGTTTTTAAGCATTGCATGGAGGGGGAAAATTAGCGATCTCATCAATGAGAGGAATAGTGGGGTCATGAGGTAATAAAAGAGGAATCCACTCTAATATGTAAAGAGGTATTTTAGTAGTGTTACAAGTATGTTACAAGTCATTAGGTTCATCATCATCTGAATCAATGAGAGTTACATGTAAGCCTAGATTGATGTTAGTGAATTCAAGTAAAGGAGAACTATTGATGGTAGGAATGGTAGGAATGCAGTATTGAGATTGTGGATTAAGAAGTTGAATACTTTAAGGGTTAGGATCAATGTCATGCTTATATAATTTATCATTATATATGAATTTTATGCATTGGCTACTAAAAGAAGTGTTGGACTTCATTATATGAGTATAAGGGTGACCAAGGAGTATGTTATAAGATAGAGGTAAATCAAGGACTATAAGATTAGTTTGAATGGTCTTAGGTCTAATTTTTAGAGGAATCAAAATTCAACCAAGTAAATTTTGATTAGTTTTATCAAATCCATGACAAGTGAGATGGGTTTTATTGAGATGATACTTATTATATCCAGGTTTTTGTATGATCCACAAAGATGTCACATTAATACCAAACCCTTAATCAACTAAAAATTTATGAATAAGGGTAGTATTAATGAATAATTTAATTATTAGTGGTGGATCATTGGTGCAAATAGGATCTCATCATTAATAATGTCTTCTTCTAAAAATCTAATAGACAATTTGGAAGAAAGACAAATGTATTCAATGGCATGCACGTTGGTAGCTTGAGGCTTGATAGAGGATATTTATTCATCTATTTATGATGGATTTTCAATTTATTATAATTGTTTCATAATGAACTTATGATGATAAGGGGAAGTACGAACTAACTCCATAAGTGGAATTTTTTAAGGCATAGAGTTAAGTTCTTTAAGAAAGTTCTAATGGGATTTAAAAGAAGAACCAGTGTAAGGTTTATAAGGTAGGGTAGATTTTGAAGGAAAGGAAGTTATTTGGGGTTAAAAATAAGAAGGTAGTTTCTCATGGGCTTCTAAAGCTAAAATAGAGGTGGTAGTATCTTTGAGAAGTTATTCATCCAAAGATGGTTTCTTAGGTTTTGTGATAGGATATTTATGAGTTGATTTGCGATGATAATTGACCTTAGTGGCATTAACATATTGGGAATTTTTGTAATATTGGTCATAGTCAACATAAATAACATAAACATCCTTGGTATTTTGTTGATGATTAAATTTGGAAAAATATTATTGGTTATTACAAGAAAAAGCTTTGGAATCTTGTCATTTTTTAAAAGTGATGTTGTTCTCTTGATATTAGAGTTGTATCATGGATTCATGATTGAAATAATAACCAATCATGTAGGAGACAAAAAATTTAGTAAGCCCTCAAAAATTTTCATGGGAATGACCAATGTTAGCATGGAACCAATAAAATTGATTATGGTCATACCATTTAGGATGATTATTAGGATGAGTAAAGGGTTTAAAGGGTGGTAAAAATTGTTTCATTTGATGCATAGTTAGTGGTATGTGAGAATATGGGCAATTTTCAAATTTAGAAAATCCTTTTTTAGTTTGAGGAATATTACTGGTGATGGCATTAGTAGAATTTTTAAAAGATCCTTTAAGGAATTTGGTATTATGTTCAAATTGCTTCATGAGGAAGTCTTGATGTTTGGCTTGGTAAAGGGATTCGTTAAGTGTTTGATGGGAAAATGTTTGAACCTTAGATTAAAGTGAAGGAGTTAAATAATTTATAAATATTTTAAATAAATTATCATCAATCATTTAATGGTTAGCCTTATGGTCCAGATATTTCCATCATTTGATAAAATCATGAGGTGATTCAATGGGATATTTCTTATCATTGTTGAAATGGCTAAGGCAATTTTTGGGAAGTTCATTATGTTGAAACTCTTTAACTAGAGGATATACCAAATCCATAAGTTTTCAAAGGGAATATTGGGGAAGTTGGTTGTACCATTCCAATACATCACCAATGAAGGTTTTAACTATAATTTTAGTTTTGGCAAAATTATTAGTTTGGATCCACTCTTTATAAATATTTCCAAATGCTTTAACAAAAGATATATGGTCTTTAGTCCCATCATACTTGATGGTTAGAGATATATTACCAATATTAATGGACATGATGAAAGGAGATAAGGGCTCATTGTAGATATTTTAGGAATTTTTTAATTCATAACAAGTTGAGGAATAACATTTCCTAAGGCATCTCTAAGAGGTGGAGGAATAAAATTTGGCATGGTTTGAGGATTGAGAACTAGAGGTTGATTATCCATATTGATCAAATGACATTGTAATTGAATCATTTGAAAGGTGTTATAAGTTTGTATTATGTTTATTTGTTGTATGAAGTGTTCAAGAAGTTGAGTCATATTAATTGGTAGCTTGGTGTTTGTAAGAGAACTCCTTGAATTGGTATTGGGGGAGGGTTATTGGAAGGTGGATTACTAGTGGGATTGTTGGATAGACTTGTGTCAATTGCTCCCACATTATGCTAAATTTTTTGAAGATGATAATTATAATGATAGGTACAAAAAGGATCAGATCCACCTACTTCATCTTGTAGTGTGATTTAAACCATGTTACAATCCATAAATGGAGGGGAAGAGGTGTTTCAAGAGTGAGGGTTCTCTTGGTAGGTAAAGAAAGGGATAAAGGAATACCCCATATAGTGTCTAAATGGATTTTTATTGTCCAAGAATATTATAATAGGGGACTTCATGATGTTTTGAGGAAATGAATAGAATGCTAAGGAAAGAGAAATAAAGAACTAAGTCATCTAGATAGGAGAACTAAGTTCAAAAATAAGAGTATAGGGTCGACTAAGTTGACATAGTACTATTGGATAGAAGGCAATAAATTACATATTTGACCAAGTTAACTTAGTACTGTAAACAAGGAAAAGATAGTCTAATAAGGATAAAGATTCAGCCAAGTCAACTAAGTATTATACCCTGATTGGAAAAAAAATTGTTGGGTCAACCAGGTCAACTTAGTACTATAGTCAGGGAAAAATATAGTCTATAAGGGACTATGTCAAACATAATGATAGTGTGCTAAAAAAATAAAAAAAATATTACAATGAATTTTTAAGAAAGAAACGAAATCAAACACATAATCAATTGGATCAATGAGAATGATCCAATTGGGGAACCTAGCACAAAACCTTATACCAACACTGGCTAATGTAAGTTTTTTCAATACAACACACAATGATTAGAGTAGTCAGTCAACTAAAAAGTAAATGCTAACTAAATGGTCATCCTAAGTGTTGTTAGATTATTATAAAGTGTTATTTTAAGTGTGTTGGCTAAAAACACAGAACTAGAAAGAAATCCATGGATGGTTTTAGGATGTTTAGTTTGAAAGGGATATATGTTGGAAATAGTACTAGCTTTCTATTGGGACCTACCCTCTCACTTCACAATCCCATAATGATAAGGGTGTCAAGTGCTTAACAAATATATAACATTAACCATGTGTTTGTACATGGCTATAAAACCAAGTTGGCTTCCCCCTCAGTGATGAAATCCAAGTAGGTAGGCATTGTGAAGACAAATATTAAATGTGTTTTGAATATTTTGTTATTTTTTTTAATGTGAAAAATAGAAAAATAGTAGAATTAAATGGTATATTAAAAAACCACCTAATTAGACAATGTGAGCTACCCTAAGCATGCAAACAACTGAAAATGAAAGTGTGAATCAATTACTATCATATAACTGTTAATTACCAAATTAATAATGGTAAAAAGTTGGTTTAGATGACATTATATGAAAAAATTATAGAACAAAGTTTATAGGGTTTCTAGTGTATTTTAAAATCAAAATTCTTTAAGAACTAAGTTGACTAGGTCGACTTAGTCTTTTAGAAAAAAGATAGACTACAAATCTAAGTTGAACAAGTTAGCTTATTTTACTATAGGATTATATTTTTGAATACTAAAAACTTGCACAATACAAAACTATAATGAAGTACTAAATTATAAAAGAGAGAAATAAAGGAAACTTTATGGGTTGGAAGATGCTAAGGAATGCAAAATTTCTATTGAAGTGCTTTGAATGTTGCTTACAAGTTCTACCAATTATGTAGACTAGGTCAACTTAGTTATATGAAAACCTTATTTATTAAAGCTTGTTAAGATAATTGAGTTAACCTAGTTGACTTAGTTTGTTATTTAGATGTTGACTATAAGATTAAGTTGACTTGTTCAACATAGTCTATTACTTTGTATGCTAACTGAGAGACTAAGTTGACTTATTTGACATAGTCTACTATTTGGGACTGAATAAGAGTACTATGTCAACCTACTTGATCTAGTAACCTATATTTTATGAAGAATTTCATAGAAAAAACATAATCATTTTGATAATACTATTTATTAAACATGCGCATAAAAATTAGAACTATATCGACTTAGTCAACCTAGTATTGCAAATATAGTAGATTAATAAAATGATAAAAATGAAAAGTGTGAAAGAAAGCCTATAAGTGTTAGATTCATGTTCGGTTCACTAGAATGTATTATTAAGGTGAAGCTAAAGTGAAGATAGTGCTGAGAAAAAATTGGAAACATAAAGACAATCCAACCAATGGTGGGATAGGTTTCACGTCGGGTTCACCAGAATGTATGCAATGAGAAATATAATAGGTCTAAAAATCAATCCTAGCTCAAATAAGATATGACCTACTTACAATTCTTATTTTGGATACATTAGATAATTAGGGTCATGACTAATATGGATCCTCTAGACCTAGTTAAGGGATATCTTACCATAATAACTTCTCTAGGGAGGGTTCTAAAGTTCTAGTCAAAAAAACTATGTAATAACTCTAAATAGGTCCTATGTTTTCATATTCACTATACTAATAAAAAGTAAAGAAAAATATAATCTAGTTCTCACCAAAGCTTATGGAAAAAAATGGGTGCTAGTAAATATAAGGTAAACATGTATAAGAGAATCCTAATTATCTTATGTATAGGTAAAACCCTAATGCATAGAGAGAGAGATAAATAATTATTCAAAATCCATTACTTATGCTACGTATATCTACTAAAGAGAGGAATCAAAGTTAGAGATACTTGTCTAGAAGATGAACCCATTGAGACTAAATCTCTCCCTTCACCAAAGGTGTTTTGTAATAATTTGTTGTGGTTTGTAAGGATCACAACAAAAGGCCAAAGAATCCAAGACTTATCCAAAAGGCTATATTATTATACATGTAAAAACCCTAAGCTAAGATTCCTCAATTAGAATGGTGGAAGATTATAATGTAAAGAAGCATAAATGAATAATAACTTGTCTACTCTCTAAGAATGGAAAAATAGATGTATTTATATAGGCAGATCTAACCCTAAACCCTTCTAAAAGTTTTGTCTGATAATGTCAACCTGGTCACCCTAGTATTGAAATTGATAAAAACTAATTAGCTCATAGAATAGGTTGGCCAGGGGTTGACCTAGTCCCTAATAAGTTTTGTTAATAGGGATACAAGGTCTATGTGGCCGACATAGTCATTTAAACTGATAATAAAGGGTTTAGGTTAGGGAAAGGGTTAATGAAGATGGTAGAATATTAGATTCCATATAATGAGAGGCAAATCTTAGGGGAATTTTTTAGGAGCTGGTTAGATTGATAAAAAGTGGTGATGAGGGACAACAATCTTGTAAAACACTAATGGTCTTTTCACACCTTTCTCAGTGCACCCCTTAGGGCATGCACTCAAAGATATTGAGACTCAATGGGTTATTGTAAGAAAAAAAGCATCAATAATTGATAAAGTTTGAAAATATTATGTGTACAAATTTGCTATTTTGTATTAAGAATTAAAATATTGTGACATTCAACATGAGTAGAGTAAAAAAAACCTCACTTGTAAACACTTGTTATTTTGTATCGATAAGTGAAAAGGAAGGAAGAAAAGAGACATTTTCTATTTCATTTACAACACCATGAGAGCTAAGAATGCAACTTTCACTTTTATCTTTAGTTTTTAAAGGAGGAAGATAAGAGGCAATGCTAGTTTTGATTTTATTTGACTTACATGACCTGATATTTTCAAAATATACATGAAATATACTTGGGTCTTTACTTATGTCCCAAAACAATGCATGTTTTTAAATCATTTCCTTATGATTTTTATATGCACTCTCATTTTTTACTTCAATCAAGATAATGGGATACATAGGATATTCATTTTTCTTGCCATAATGTAGAAGGGAAGAACAAAGTTGATTTTTTTCACTTGAATAATCTAAAGAAGGCATATATTTTTCAATATGAGTATTACCTAGAGAAGAAGGCATATACTTTGTTTCATTAGTATTTTCATCATGAGAGATAGAGGAGGAACATTAAATTTTTTTGACAATTATGTCATTAGAAAGGGAATAAGCACATTTACTTTTTTAAGTAACTAAGGGATGTATGCATGTAATATTTTGATTTTCAATATTGTGAATGCTACTATTTTGCATATCTATTATATCATACATCTTTGGTAATTATTTAAACCCTTCATCATCAAAAAGTAGAGGAATGGGAGAAGTGTCATATCTAAGAGATATATCATCACAATCGTAACAAAAATTATAAATATCACTACCTTTATCGTTTATATTTGAATTTACATTATTGGTTATTTCATTATCATAGTTGTAAGCAAAAGAGGATTTATCCTATTTTTTATGTTCTTTAAGATATTCATAAGAAATACATTGATCATAAGCCACATTAAAAATGGATATAAATAATTAGGGTTAATTATATGGCCTTATATTAGTCACACAATAAGTATTTTAACAATTATGAAGCACACAACCACTAGGGCCAAATTAATAATGTAACTAAGAATTACTAAACTATGCCCATACAAGTAGGTGAGAAAAAATCAGATATAAAAGTAAGATATATAATTTTGAAATGAAATTATTTTGAGGAAGGAGAAAACCCTACATGAAAAATTATGTTTTGGATTTATAATATAATTTGGGTTCACCAAATTTTTAACCCTAAATTTTTAGGGTTATCTAGGGTTTAAGTGAATAGAGATAGATTAAGGTACAAGGGTGATAAATTATATCTATAATAGGCCAATTATATGTTAAACTCAGATATAACATATGTTAAATTCATTAAATTGAGATAGGTAAAAATATTAAGTATAACTATGATAGATATGGAAATGAAAAAAAGTAAAGTAATTAGCTAGTTCTGATACTAACATAGTTCTATATTTAGAACAAGTAGGAAGTAGATTGGAAGAGAATTCTAGAATAGTCACAAAATTTTGGATTAAGTGTCTCTAGAAATTTGGACACTAGCATTAGGCTTGGATGGTTGTATTGATGATACCATATAAACTTGACATAGGTTTCTTGTAAGGAATACTTGGGAAAAAGATGTGACCATCTAGATGCTTCTGGGTTTATCTTCACCTTTAATCTAGTGCATTTATGTATGGTTCATGGAATGTCACTCCTCATGATATTTTAAAACCCTAGTTATTCATCTTCTTAATTACCTTGGACAAAAATTTGTTAGTGGTCATATGATGTCTAACCCTAAATATCCTTTTATCAATGATCACTTCCTACACATATAATTCTTTGAATAGGGCCTAAAACTTATGCATTTCTCCACTATGTGTTATATTATGTGTGAATCATGAAATATGTGCAAATAAATTACAATAATGACCTATCTTGTAACTTGTAAGATATATCTCTTGGGATGATTATTTAGTAATTTATACATTTGTATGTGTTATCCCTATGATTGATATGGAAATATGAGAAAATAGGGAAACCTTGATCATTTGAGTGATTGATTGATTGAATTTTTTAAGTTTCTTTGTGAGTAGGTTTTGGCATCAAAAATTTTCAATGGAAAAATTATTGCATTCATGTTAACAACATAGGGAATGAAATCCATCTCCTATTAGAAGATAAAGCTACCTCTATTAAGCCAAAAAAGTGATTGAAAAGGAAATATTTACAAATAAAAATGTGTAAATCATGGGGTGGTAATTTTAACCTAAAATTATGAAAAATTAATTTTTATCAAGAAATATTTATAGAGAGAAAGAGAGAGAGGGAATATTCTAGACAAAAAATTCATCAAGTTAAACATTGATATTTGGCAAAAGCATTGGAGGAAAAAATGACATCAAAGGGTAAATATATTTAATTAAATAGGTTGAAAATACATAATCATATCTTTAAGAATATGAAACATAAACTAGAATGATACCTAGCACTAATAACTAAAATAATTAACCCTTTGTATTTTTTAACAAAAATAATAAAAATATTGATTTTATTGCCATCAAGTTTTCAGTTATATTTAAAACATATATTACAATTCCAAATGTAAGTTTATAACATAATTTATTAGCCTTAATAATTAAAATATGATATAAATAGAAATTTAGAAATGAGGATCAAATGCATTGAATGAAATAAATATACACAATTAAAAATGAATCCCTAACACAAAGTTTAGAAGAACCTCTTTATATTTATCTTCATGGAGTAAAAAATCCAATATCCCTTTATAAAAAGCCTTGATCAAAGTTTTCACTATTCAGAACCCCTATTATGAGGGGATAACTTGAATTTATAGGCTAAACTAGGTGGTTATGGTGCGTAATCACCTTTTTTTTCCTTTTTTAAAAAGTTGTAAAAACATCAATGGAAAATTATAATTTGAAAGAGTGTAAAAGTATGTTGAACACTTGAAACTATTTGAAAAAATGTTTTGGTGTTTCTATAGTGCTTTCAAAGGTATATAATTAGTTTTAACAACTTAAATAACCAAGTTGGAAAAATTACAAGAGACATAATTTGTAAAATTAACAACATACATTTGCAAGAGAAAATGCAATGCAGTAACACAAGCTAGTTGCAAAAATAAATTTGAGAATAAAGCTTTGGAATCATAAAATCAACCAAAATTTGATGAATTTGTTACTGGTACTTGTTATTTCTAAGAATGGCTTTGAATCTTTTTATTGCTTTCTTTATAACTCCTTTTCTTTTATAAAAACATCAAAACTATGGAGAGATAATCTTATCAAATCTTCTTCATGACCATCTATATACTTGTACGTAATATCCACATAATAGTTCAACTCTCTTATTTATTGAAACTTGTTTTGAATTTTGTTTATAGTCAAGTCAATATTATCTACATTGATTTGATATTTGGCCAATTGATGAAGTATTTCATGATCAAATAAAGACATGGGATTTACAACTACCTGAATGTGATTTTTTAATTCTTCAACCATGACTTCTACTGAATTAGGATTTCCATTTTTATCCATCATTGATAAAAAGGACATTTCAAATTTTTTACTTTTGCATCAATTTTTATCATTATGTCACCCCCAAGTGACCTTGCATTATTGAAATTTTTGATGCATTATTGAAGGGATTAGCTTTGTAATTTTTTGGCCCAAAGGAGATCAATATAATAAATAACTTCTTATTTTTTGATGAATTATTCATAAATAAGATCACAAGAGGGAAATTTTGAGAATTAAATCAATTAATGGGTGAACTCCTCCTAGTTATGTATTTCCTTTGTATACCCATTTTATTTTTTTGTTACATATTCAAATTGTGACTAGACTTTAAAAACCGTTGTCACTGTAGTGATAATTATTTAAACTCTCTAATCAATGATCTTTTTGATATAATATTTTACTACATTAACCATTTGGATATTTATTTTATCTTACACGATGTTTTAACATGAATACTTGAAAAAATAATTGTTGGCTAAATTGGTCTAATCAACCTCTATATTATTAAATTAAAATACTCAAATTTTTCTTTTAATCCATCTTCAGTTTCTTTATATTTGTCAATTTTCTTAAAAATAGTAATAATTACTAGCTGCATATCTTCCTTCATCCCATCTTTGGTAGATTTACCCAAATGAACTCTTGATACCTGATAGTCCTCAAATTTAATCTTTAATTTATCTTTCTCAACTATAGGAATTTACACCTCTACACATTTTTATCCTCTTTAATTTACTACCATATGTGAAATAGTTCTTGATTTTTTTGATCTTATTGAAAAAGAAAATGGAATTTTTAGAGTACCAAAATCAATCTCCTCGGGTTCAACAATTTTTATTCTTTTCTTTACCACTATGAAAAACTAATCTAACTTTGTTGTGATTAAAGAAGGTTAGACAAAATTTTATATTTGTGGAGATAACATTGATAGGTTGTAATAATTTTTTCTTTTTAATTATGACACCTTAAAAGTATGCTTATCCTTGTTTTTTTTTGCTAACTAAATCAGTTGGAGTTATTGAAGAGGAAATAAGAGGCATTTTAAGACTTGAGGGAGAATAATAAATAAGAGTTACTTATTTTAGTATGGAAACAAATGATATATGGAGTAATATGTCATTAGAAACAAGGAATTATTGAGTTTACTTTTCTACAAGTTCTTGGGACTGTGGGAAGATATCACTATAAACTTATTTGGAAATTGAGAGATTAGGAAAAGAGGAGATATTTTCACCTAACCTTTTAATATTGGGATTTATAACCCTTTGTGATGGAATATCCTTTTGGATAGTTTCTATTTATTGTGATTATTTAGCCATCATGATTTCTCTACTTAGCCTTCATTTGATTTCTCTATTTCAACATGTTGTTTATGGAAACTACCAAATTCATCTTCCCTAAGAGGTGTAGGGAAACCAATATTCCTAACATCAATTCATTTACTCCTTAAACACTTGAGATTCATTTCAATCACTAACCTTATTTTAATTATGAGGTAAGTATATTCTTTATTATCCTAATGAACTATAGGTAGTGATTTTATTACAATGCCCTCCTTTTCAAAATTGGGATCCAACATGACTTCATCATCTACCAATTGTTTTAGTATTTTTGTTATGCCTAACTTGGCTATCTATTTCATATTAAACCATGAATAGTCCCTTATTTTAAGAATTTTAATCATCATAGTCCATCTAATAATCTTCAAAGTGTGAGAGATGTTGAAATGACGGTCTAAGATTATGTTCAATTAAACCCATTATATCAAATGCAAACCTTCCTTCAAAAGTTTTGATATTACAATGGGACATATATTACTCCATTATTTAGCTTTAATTAATGATGGATAAGTGTACCTACCAATATAAATTGGAAATTTGACCCCTATTATATGTCTAACTATCAAAAACATTATTTTTTCAATAATTTATCTCACTAGCTCCCTTAATGCCCACTTATCACTAGCATACCATGAAACATGTATGGAGAAATTTCATATCCATTGATCATAAAATATATAAAAGTTATGAATTATATAAACCAATCCCATCTAGTTATTTTTGTGGTAGCCACCATTGATATCCTTGTGTTGAAAAGTTATTTCTCAAACAACTAAATGATAAATTGAAGAAAACAATCATTTACCCTTCTAAATTGTCGAGTGCTTTCTTTCAATGAAATTTGGGGATTAAAATAATATAATTTTATTTTTATATAGTTATCCATCATATGCAATGCATAAAAATATGTTCAACTAACAACATCGTAGATAAGATAGGAAGTCATAAAAAAATTGATTGAATAATGCCTATATATTAATCAAACAATATATGGTACAATACTAATCATACAAAAAAGTGGGTGTAAAAGTCACACCCCATGAGCATAAGCATGCAGAGGGAAAAGACACCTAGATAAAAGTCTAAAAAGTGTTAAAAAAACACCATACCCACAAAAAAATATCACATCAACAAATAGACAACAAATCAAAGAGAGCAAAGAACATATAAAAATAGAGAGAATAATTAAGTAGACACAATAAACATGGGCGTTGAGGGAGGTGGTGAAGATGGAAGGTTATGAGGATTACCACCCCATCTTCCCAAGGTATGAGGATCCTAATCCAAAGTAAGGGATCCAAACTAGTGTTTTATTAAGCCTCTAATGTCTCATCTTGATTTTTTTCAAGCAAGATTTCCAAAGACAAGCATGGAAATTTGCCTTGAGGGGTAGGACCCCAACCCTTGATGTCACCATAATGAGATAGGGAAGGAGATCTCCAACCTCTACCATCACCTCCAAATCTATAATATCCACTCAGAACTTTACCTCTATTAGTTTCTTATGCATTACATCACTGATAAGTTGTCCCCAATTGAAATATTGCCTATTCCTATGAATGATCTAAATGAACTTGTACATCCATGTTTGAAAATTTGTATATGTTAGGTTTCCCATTATTCTATGCAAGAGTTTTATTATATCATTTATTTCATTATTAAATTTAGTTTTATTATATTTGTACATCCTTATTGATTTTTTTATTTACAAATTTCACTTCCCATGGAGCACCATAAAATTACAATGAGAAAACATAATAACATTTAATTATTCCTTTTTCTTTTTGTATTTTTCCCTACATGACATGGTTATATGACATCAATTGGTGAATGAAATTAAACAAAAAAATATTTGGGTATTTTCTTTTTCAAATTTTATTCTTCACTTGCACGTCGTATAACCTCCCTAAGTAGTCAAGAACAAAAAGAAATTTTATTACCTACTTTATTTTTTTAATGTTTTACTTTTCCTACCTCATTTACACTGTATAACCTCCCTATGTAGGTAAAAATAAATTTAATTTTATTATCTTATTTGATTTTTACATCCATCCACCTGTTATAGCACTGTAAAACTTTGTCTTGGAAACAAAAATAATAATTTACAATTTGCATGCTCTCCTTGGATTGTATAGTTGTACATCTCCTCTTTGGTGAGTATAAAAATAAAATAAATTAAAAATCTTATTTATCCTCTTAGAATTGTATGGTTTTGTATGATAGGCAAAAAAAAATCTTATTTCTTCTTATTTTCTAATTTTTACCCTCTTCAAATTCCAACATCGTCGTATGGTTTTATTTATAGGGAAAAATAAAATGAAATTTGATCAAGTTCCTCTGCCTTTTAGTTACAAATATTATTTTGATATTTTGCATGATTAAATAGTGTGGAATGAATTTAAAATCTTTGGAAGAGAATAAGTTTTATTTTAACACAATTTGGAGAAATATTTATGGCATGTGTATGGTGTGGGGAGATCTAAAGAAAATTACATGGGTAGGGAAAAATAAATCTTGCATGCATGATAGTGAAAGGGAATATTTTAGCTACATGTTTTGGGGAAGTGTCAAGACTCATATTCATGACCTAGGGAAGTATCCATGGTAATTTCATGGTAGTGTAAATTTAAAAAAATGCACGTTTTAATTAAAATAATTAAAAATTATTTCAATTAAATGTATTATTTTTTAATTTTAAAATTAAACTACATGAAAAGGTGGAAATAAAAAATTACATGACTTAAAAAAGTGTTTAAGAAATTTAGCACAACTCAGGGAAAAATATAAAGCACTTCCATAACATGAAAATAGTTAATGAGAATTTTGCACAGTTACATGAGAAGTTAAATGCTTTTTACATGGCACATGAACTTCAAAGGGAATTTTCATGGTTTGGGTAAATAATACATTTTGATTAAAATTTTAATTTTAAATTAATATAATTAATTAATAAAAAATAATTAATTAATTTTCAATTTTTTTAAACTGAAAATTTTAGACCCAACATAAAATTAGCCAAAAAAATTATTCAACTTTCACTAATTTTTAAATTTTCAAAATTGTGACAACATTAAGAAGTTTCTAGGTGAGGAGTGAATTAAGATTGATATTATATTTATATCAATCATTTTGGAGAAATAAATCACATTAAATCACTTATAATGACCACTGGGATATAATTCATTTTCAAACTAGATGAATTTAGGTCACTGGACACTTGCATCAAAGTAGGAAACCTACGTTGACACAAGTGTCTATCTAAGATTATAGTGTTTGGATAACAAAAAATTAGGTGCAAAGTCAAAAATTTTAGAGTGGAATATAGAAAATTTTTAAGCATTCTAGGAAAGATAGAAGGTCTAGATCATCAACATAAGACTAGTCAGACCAAGAGATAGGCCACGGGGCACAAGATAGAGAATATGCAAGACTTATAAAAGTGGGAAAGGTCTAGAACTAAGAGGAATAGACAAGGTATGATTTTTATAAGTGTAAAAGATTAAGGTGATATATAATCTAATCTATAAATATAATATAAACTCCCACATAAATCCTAAATAAAGGGAAGCATTATTATCTCTTGAATGAATCTCACTACCACTCCATGGATGAATATAAGGATTGATAACATCATATCCATAGTTTTCAGAGGAAGGGGCATCTATAGTTTATGTGATCATCACATCTTAAACACAAGATAGAGGAAATAACCTTTCTTATACCCATAAGCACCTATAAATTTAGAATATTTCCTTTCCATTCTACCTTATTTAGAGTGAGAGGAACAACATCTTCCCAATTATGACACTCCTAATTTATCTATCAATGCTATTTTTAAGGTTATTATTACACATATATTAGAGAGAGTAGAATAGACCATGGTTAAGGCATGGTATCAAATTAAATGTGAGATTCATGATGTGGTTGATGATACATGTAATTATATTCTTAGACATTTATGATCAATCATATAATAATTATTTATTGTGTCTTGGAAATTATTTTGTTATATTATAGAATAGGATTTTGTATCACTCTTTAAATTTATGTTATCAAGTTTTTTACACTCCAACATTATTACTGTAAGCTTTTTCCATTTGAAGTTTTATATACATGGTTGTTAGTTAGCTTGATTAGGGTTGTTAAGGTCATTAGTGGAAATAAACTTAATGTGTTTTATAATTGTGAGTTATGTTTTTACCTTTATGGTAACCCAATTTCTCACTATATAATTTACCCCATTTATACTTTTTGGATAATGATCAGATAATTAGTTAATGAATATCTATTTTACTTTATATTTATTCCCACATATTACTAGGTTTTTCATGAAATCTATGACATTTAAATATCTTGGAGTAATATTACATGGTATTAGAGCTCTGATTTGATGACTATTCTTCTATTTTTGAAGATCCTTGGTGAGATATTTCTTGCTTGCATTTTACAAGATTTATTTATTTTTTAGTTTTCATAGCTTTGATGGGATTTTTATAAAATACATGTAAATTATATATTTAGTGTATTAAATCACAAAATTAATAATGCCATCAGATTCAAAAGGTGTAAAAACTTTAGGATTGGTTATAAATATGACCTAGTTTTGTGACAATAGATTTCAACCATTTGCAAGGGTTTCAAGACTTTTTTGGTGATTTCATATAAATATGTACAGTTAGGTTCTCTAAGGGAAAAACAATATCTAGGTTTTTATATTTTTTTGAAATCATTGGTGGGTCTTTGGTAGAATTTTCACACCCTTACCATATCTAAAGATTCTAGACTTGGTGAAAAATCCTTACCTATATGCTAAATTAGAGTTTCAACCTTTTTTTACACATGTTATACATTTGGAGTGATTATGCAACCAAAAAAAACTAAGAATTACTGAGGTGACCTAAAATCCTAATGTAAAACCCCAACATCAAGATTCCAAACTATGGGAGTAATCACTAATCCCCACATTAGGATTTTGAATAATGGGAGAAGTTAAAAACTTTGATAGCTATAGGGAGGGTATGTAGCCTTAACATGTTTTAACATTATTATAACTACCATTAATCCAAATATAATGACACCATGATTCATGTGGATGCATAAACCCCACTATGGTAAGGGTTTGAATCCCTACTGTTGGATATTTTGATTGTAGAAGCAGTCTTGACTCCTCGCATTAGAACTGTTGACACTACATGTAGTCACTACAACCCCAATAGGTTTTTATGAAAATTATATGAGATGTAAAATATATTAATTCCTAAATTTTCAAATACATGAGTAGTGAAAAGCCTAAAACACTATGCAAGGACTCTTAAACTTTGGTGATAGTCTAGAGGATGTCTAATTTAACCCCATGAAGTGTGATACTATTCATTTGAAAAATGGATATAATATTTATATGGTGTTACTCCCACATAAATCAAAAGTGATGGGGGAGAGATCACCCAAAATAATATTTATCCCCCTAATCATATGGTGTAGTCATAGGAGGGAAGCACCTAGCTTAGCCTTTATCCCCTAGTCATATGAAAGCTAAGCCCTTGATCACTTCCAATCCAAAAGTGCTTAACTTTTGCTCCATGGATGCATAAGTTTTTTTTAAGGAAATTAATTCACAAATTTTTCAATATTTGGATCCAAGGGGCCTCAATTTTTTTAGGGTGGAGTTTATTAAAATTTTCCCATAACTATTTTTCACCTAAATTTCATACAAGTTTAGATTTTCAAATGGCCATAACTTTAGATCCATAACTCAGATTTGAGTGTCGTCTTCTTCAAAATTGATTATTTTTTGTGATCTATACATTGGTGAAATTTTTTTAATCTCAATTAAAACTAAATATTTTAAACTCTTTGATTCATTATTAACTACGTCTAATTTCCCTCTAGTTCTTTCATACTTATGCACAAATTACTCAAGACACATTTTTGGCTATGTTTGACATCTATACAAGTGGTGTTTTTTAGTTTTCATTTCTTCCTTTGCTCTTTACCTTTTGCAATAACCTCTTTTTTTCATCATGGATTGTTGGTCATTTCCCCCTCTATGATATTCAATTATCATAAATAGAAATGCAACACACTACTTTCTCTAAGAAAAAGTATTATATAGGATATATATGAATGAGGATACTAGACCTTTAGTATATGTAGAAAAAAATAAATGGTTTAATAGATGTGATCAAGCATATTGTTGTCTTAATTTATCTATTTCTTCTGACTTATGTTTTCACATTGAATCTACTAAAACACCAAATGAAGTGTGGATCACGATTGAAAAATATTTGGGAAGTAGGATGTGATGATAGGTCATGAACTATAAAATGAAATCATAATTTTGAGCCCTAGAGACTTTGATAGACTACACGATTTCTTCACTAAGTTTAAATCTCTAAAGTTGTAGTTAAAATTCTATAGAATTGATAATAAATATTATCAATTGTTCTATTTATACTCTTTAAACTATGTTCATACTATTATGTGTTTCTGTCCACTTTACATTCCATAAAAATGGATATTAGAGCTACATGGAAGATGTCTTATTTATATACCTTTACTTTTGACTTGAGTTGAGAGCAATATAAGCTGATATGAATGGGCATAGTGAAGTCCTCAAAATCTCATTAACTTTTTTATAAGAAATAAAAAGGTTTTAAAAAATAGAGAATAAAAAAATATATATATCAATATAAGGATACAAATCCTCCCATGTACAAATCAAATAATGAGACCTCTTCTTCCAAACCTAAGCCTAGTTAATATTAGATCAAATGTGGCTTTCTCTCAAGAAATCATGATGAAATAAAATGTTTGGAGAATTAGATTAACAAATTGAATAATATGCTCAAGAAACAAAATATTAGTATTCCTAATTCTACCAATCATAACTCATCAACCTATGAATACTCTAAGGCAAATGAAAATGGTAAAGAAAAGGAAAAAGATAATAGTAATGGGAAAGCAAAATTGAAAGGCACTATTTATAGTTGTACCTTAAAATCCTATGTGGATTATTAACTTTGGTGATTCACATTACATGGCCTCTTCATAGATAGAGTTTAGTATTTTATAACCATGTGACATGTACTCTCATAATTGGGTGATGACACTTATAAAAAGGTTCTTAGAAGAGGGTATGTTGAAGTGAGTGGTGGAACATTAAATAATGTTCTAAGTGTTCCCTCACTTTAAATTAATATCCTATCAGTTTACCAAATCACTCACCTTGGTCCAAGAAGGTGATTTGAGTTCAATCGATATTCAATGTATGTTATAGAGATAAAATGTGATACTATATTGGCAAAGGGAATGGTTGATCATCAGACTCAACTATATAAATTATCCCAATTTCATCCTAACTCTCCTTTAGGTTCTTATTATTTAGACTCACCTAAAATTGATGACATTTTTGAGGCTGAGCACATCTCTAACATAGATGACTCTTCTTCTACATATGACTACAGTAGTGATGGGGACACACCTCCACCATCACATTATCACCTTATATATATTTAGGATTTATTCATTGATCAACCTACCCCTAGTCTACCTCAGTCTTTACAAAGAATAGGTAATTGATCTAGGACACATAAAATGTTGAGAAGTATATCCCATAGTTGTAAGGTAGTCCCTCATTGCCTCTAATCCTATTACACCATAATTGCATAGAGTAGTTGGCCCTACTACTTTGGATGATGAGAAAATTTAATTGTATAAGAATAAAACCTTGATTAAAGATTTATCATTCACTTTTTAGACACATTCATTATTCAAAGGTGATCCAACCTTCACTACATATACTTCTAATCCGTAGTCACTCTCAAGAACTCCATTACAAGATATAGGATGGTTAGATGTATTTGTATATTTTAGTGGGGATTTTTAGCCCCTTATCTTATTTTCATTCTTTTAAGGGAGGATTTTTTTCCTTTTCCCTACTTTATGGGAGTTATATAATGCTTGGGTACCTCATTAGGCCTATTTTTTGGGACCTAATTATTCTACCCACCTAAGTTTTTCTTCAATGGGTGTTATTGTAGGCTTTTTCATACTTTTAGTTTTACCTACATGGTTGATATTCAACTTGTTTAGGGTTGTTAAGGTCATTAGGGTAAATAAAATTAATGTTTTTTCTAGTTGTGAGTTGAGTTTTTACCTTTATGGTGACCTAATTTCTCAATATATAATGTACCTCACTTGTATTTTTTGGCTAATGAATAAGATAATCTATTAATGAATATCTCTTTTGATTTTGATTTTCTCTCACCTAATATTATGGTTTTCATGTAATCTCTAATGTTCATAGATATTAGTAATCTATAAAACACCTTATTATTTTTCCCTCTTGTGTCTATTCAACCATTGAAAACTTGTAGACTATTTGATAACTTATATTTTTTACATTTTTTTTCTCATAGGTTTATTTATTCATTAACTATTATTAGACTCTTTGGTAACTTATTTTTTATCCATATTCCACTCTTAGGTTTTTCATCTTCCCTCTTGCATTTTACTATTATCATTATTTATGCTAGACCTATCATAAAATTATGTGGCATTTTTATGCCATTAATATCTTATTTCATCTCACCTCACCCTTAAAGCTTATCTTATCATTTATTCACTTATTATGCCATTTTTATTAAATTTTCATGTACCTATAGATCACTTTTATCTTCTAATTTGTATAATTAAAATAAAGTTACTTATTATGATCGACTACTAGTTTGTATTCATTGTACTACCTTAAATTATATGGATATCTTATGATCCCCATATGTATATTTCATATCTTTCATTTGAGTAAATCTTGGTTCAAATATAATATTAAACTCTCTTCTAAAGTGTAATTATATGAGTGTCTAAGTGTATTGGTCCTAAGTTTTTCATGTTTAGTAACTATGTGTAATATATCTTGTGTTAAGCATATTTAGTACCCATTATTGTTTTTTCAAATCTTTATGGATGAGGAAAATATAAAAATCCAACAAAATAGAAGCCAAGATATCAAATAAAAATAATAACTAAGAAAAATAAAAAATCAATTTAGAAAGGAAAAATATCTTTTAAAATTAAAAAACACACCAAAGATATGATAATATCAATGACACATCCCTTATCCTATTTGAATCTTAAAATACATAGTTGTGTTCATGATAAATCCAAGGCCCATTAGAGTGTGGTACATTAGTAGACTAGGGTAGGGACATTTACATATATATCATTAGTTCTACCTACATTATTATATAAGTACCTAATTCTCATAGTGACTAATGGCTCTTTCAATATCCTAAAGGGTGGAAAAAATATTATGGGAAGGTAAGATACTTTAAATTTTCATTCATTTATCCTTCATGGGATAATATACATACTTACCTTGTTATCCAAAGTTCTATGATTTCTAAGTGGGGTCATATATATCCTTTTTATTAAAATCTATTAGTCTTACCCACTTAATTAGAGTGTCTTATCATCATTAAGAATTTACATGACCTTTGTGGTTACTTTCCTCTTTATCTCCATTTTATCGTTCTCAATATCCCCTTGATCAATATTGATACTAGTTGATATATTCACTCTTCTTTATGATGCATTTTTATATTTCTTTACTTTATATTTAGATCATGTCTCTCATTATTATGCATCTTATATTTTTAGTGTATGTGTTTAATTATAAGAACATATAGAATAAAAACAATCCCTCCTCACAAATTTCCATCACCTTCACATCCAAACCATATTAATCATGTTTAGTGATGGATATATATGATTATTTATTTCTACAATACATTTAGTTTCAAGCATGAATTCTATGGTTACTCATCAACTTCCTTCTATTTTTTTACATATAATGTTTTCCTTAAATTATGTTTTATATACTCATATTTGATATACTATAATCATGGAATACTTATTTTTCATTCCCTATATTTGTATTTGATTTATCCTATCTAATTTCATTGGATTTTTTATAATCATTATTAAAAATTTTAAGGGTTACGTGGCCTTTATTTGATTTAAAATAATATTTTTTCTATTTTACATTGGATTTTGTTTAAAATATTTGTTTTTGTTATATTATATTTCCTTCACTTACATTATATGTCTCTTTATATATATATATATATATATATATATATATATATATATATATATATATATATATATATATATATATATATATATATATATATATACACACACACACACACACACACACACACACACACACACACACACACACACACACACACACACACACACATACATATTATAATATTATATTTAACTACTTATATTGGATATTATTATTATCAATTACTTTCATTTGCACATCTTATGGTTGCCTTATATTTGTTGTATCCATCTATATTTGATATATTTATTACATTATTATTGTGTGTATTTTTTTGTAATATTTTTATATCTACTTGATTTATATGTTATTTTTGCACTTAGTCTTTCATTATTTTAATATATAAATGCTCTCATTTTTTTAAAAAAAATGTTACTCATGGAAAAACATTAAATTATGATATCATATTGGATCATGTTATAATGCTATATATAATTTTATTTATTTATTTTTGGATTAAGTGCACTTAATAATATAAGGCTATATAAAAGTCATATTGTTTAAGATATATAATAATTAAACTAATATGAGTCTAACTAGTAGAATATTACTTATTTATTATAACTTACTATTTATGGAAATACTAAAATAATTGATTACTTATATTTTTTAACTTATGTGTAGGTATGTGATAGGGTACAATAATAAAAAATAGTCTAGAATGGGCCTATGAATGCTTGAATATATAAATAGAGTGTTTTCATAAACCTAGACAAATCTTCTTTTCATTGATTCATGTGTAGTGAGACACTATCTACTAGGGTTTGGAATTGTCTTGCATATATATGTTCATATATAATTGGTTTGGTTGTTGTGCATTCATATACTAAGGGATCATATGTATGTGAATCTCTCTTATCCTACCTAAATAACTCTACTTTCTTCCTCCATATCTCAAACTATAGTTACAAATTATAGGATTAATTCAAAAAAAAGATACCATGTGAAATGGAAGGGTTGAGTTAACCTCAGAAACCCCCTATGGCTATGTTTTTCCTACATATCCAATACTCTACAGAGGGCATTAAACCCCAATTATTTACTCCCACCTACTTGAGTGTGTGCAATCTTATGTAATACTAACATGTAGTGTAACCCTATTTATGGATTTAAACATTTCAAAACCTAGGATTTAAAATTTTAATGGTGTTTATACTTATTTAAAGGCTTTATTATTTAACTAATTTCATATTTTTAAACTCAATGATAGTTTCTCTAAATATGTAGATTGATTTTTAGTGATAGGTAAGTGATTGATATATTTTAGTAGGATTCAGATTGATGTGCTTATATATTATTATTTTGATAAAATATAAAATAAATTTCAAAATATATGAGATGACCCATATGGAGAATTTAAATTTCATAAAATTGTCACTAAAGGTGTGTAGATAGGTCCAAACCAAGTGGATAGTTTCATAGTGGAATAACTATACGAGGAATGATAGTAATGTCCAAAAATTAGGAAAGGTAATTTGAGATCAAAAGATAGTCTAAGATTTATGATAAGTTATTTATATAGAGATTCAAGAGATTTCATGTAATAATAATGTAAAATTACAAATGTCAAGCCTAGATATGGATGAATGGCTAAGTAAAATGTGAATAAGAGTCATAGATGTGTGCATAAGTTAGGCATGTTAACTATTGTTCAAATTACACATTTACAAGTGTCTAATAGAAAATATGAGTGTCTGTATTTATCCCTTTAATTTTAGTAATTTAATTAGTAGAGTAAAAGGATATAAACATTTAAACCTAAATATTTCTAGATTGGGTTTATCTAGGGTTAAAGGGGATAGAGATAGTGTAAGGTATAAAAGTGATAAATTATCTCTATAACAAGCCAATTAGATGCTAAACTCAAATATAACATATACTAAATTCATTAAACTAAAAAAGGATAAAAATAGAAAGTATAATTATGCTAGATATGGAAATGACAAAGAAGTAATTTACTTAGATGGTTTTAATATGGATATAGTTATATATGTGAATTAGAAGGAATCATATTGGAAGATGATTTTGGGATAGTCATCAAATTTTGATTTGAGTGCCTCTAGAGTCATATAAACTAGTGCCAGTCGAGGATGGTTCTATTGATATTACTATTTGAACCTAGCATAAGTTTCATATAAGAAATACCTACTATAAACGATGTGACCATGCATATCCTTCTAGGTTTGTCTTTTAATTTTCTCTAGTGCATTCATATCTAGGTCATAGACTATCTCTCCTCATTAAATTAAAAAATTCTAGTTCTTCATCTTCATAGTGACCCTGGGGAAAATGGGTTAATGAGCACATAGTGTTGAGCTAACCCCAAAAGTCCTATTAATTTGGGTTTTATTCACACCCCATAAGAATTATTTAGGTAACCTATAAAGTTTTGAGATCTCTATGGAATAATCTTCTACTCTAGGGCATGAGTTATAGGTATGTAACTACAACAACCAAGTGGTGGAATAATAGGATAAACTTGTAGGATGTTTAATTAAGTTTATGTATGGATGTGTGAAATATAATATAAAGTAACCATTAAATTAGTTGAATGGATGGAGAATAACTCTATGGTGGGTAGAATCAAATAAAAATCAAAATGAGGGGAGAAGGTAAGGTAGAAATGAATTTCTTATGTTCTTGAAAGCTTACTTATAAGGATGTTTCTTTGGTGGACAAGTATATCCAAAACCAATGTTTGTCATTTGTAGCTATTGAACATTAAAAAAAAACATGATTAATAGTATGGGAAAATAGGTATAGGAAGCTTACTAATATCAAATGAATTTTTCTATCTTTAGGGTTGCTTTTACATAACATTATCTAAAAATTTATTGCTTAGACCAAAAAGTTGTCCAAAGTTGCTATAACAAATGCTTAGATGACTATACTAGAAGAAATACTCTTACACACCTCATATTATCAACTCAATCTTTACTAATTACTTAAACCAATAAAATTTACCAATCCTCAATATCTATAGAATATCTACGATCAATATTCATCAATCAAAACAATCAGATTCATCTATAGCATTAGCACACTTCAAAACTATTACATTGATATAGACAAAGAAAATAACTTTTCATTAACATAGAAAAGGAAGAAGAAAGAACAAACATAGTTGTATGACAATCAATCACTTGATTTCTTCATGTCTATTAATCATAAATCCATCCTTTTAAAAGAGGGTTTTACATGTATTTAAATGACTTGGGAAAGGGGTCACCTCATCCTCTAAGTGTATAAAAACTCTAGTTTACATCAAAATAACTAGAATATAAGTTCTAGTTTGATATATACCTATATGTTATAGCTTATAGATTACATCAAATATGTGACATGTGAATGCTAAAAAAATAATTTATTTAATTATAAAATGGATGTAACAAGATTTAATTAGTCATGAATAATAATTACATGAAAAATTATACAAAATTAACAATCAACTAAGGTTGACTCGATTCCTACTTAGCACTGCTCATGGTTGTGGTTGCTACTAAAGTAATAATTAGAGCTAAGTTGGTGACTAGAGTTGAACTAGTGGTTACAATAGATGTGGTAACTAAATTTGTATATTGATATGAAATGGTAGATTAAACTAAGCTGGTAGGTAGAGTTGATACACTTATTGAGCAAAGAGGGACTAAATTTATAATTGGCATTATAACTAGTACATTAGGTAGAGTCTAAACTAAACTAGAAGTTGGTGCCAAGGTAGACATATTATTTTCATCAATCTCCTAATAATGTTTGTATCATATGGCATGTTGTGTCAATAATATGCTTCTATCTAGGAGAGGAAGTCTATTTACCCTATCTGATTGTGCCATTAGCCTTGCATGTACATTTTTGGTAGCTTGGAATCCTACCCAAATGACTTCCACTTATGTTTCTTTATTCCTCATCGAGCTCAATTTTGCCTCAATATCTTATAAATATATTCCTTTCAAACTTTGCCTGAAATTATCTGAATCTTGTTGTATCATTTGGTTAAACATAAACTTGGCCACTAGCTTCTAAGTGATATCCCATGCTCGTGTTGATTTTAGCTCATTCAAAATTTCCACTATGTTTTATTTTATTATGTAATCTTTATAACTAAAGCATCAGTATAATTACCCATTATTTATCCTCTTCATTCCTAATGACTTCTAAATTTAATGTATTTATTTCCTCCAAGGCAGTCATCAAATTCAAATGATTGAATGCCTTATTAGTAGTATACAAAACTAAGAAATCTAATTTATTCTCATATTCCTTGAGAATATTAAATAATGTTGTCATTATAGTTTCATGGGGAGCCAATTATTATTTCAAATAATGAATGGTAACTAAAATTTCATATAACATTAATTTTTCAAATTAAACATCCTATTTAATCTCAGAGGGAATATGGTTTACCTATTGTTATTCCCTGAGGATATGCATTTCTTATTTTAATTATTTTCTTGCCTATTCTATTCCCTCATGAATGGATAGAATTTCTCCATTGTAGGTCTCTATGTAAGACTTAAATTACTTGATGTAAGGGGACTGACCATTCTTTCTATCTTATCTTTTTGATAGAGAGTAAATATCTTCTCTTTCTTCCAAAATTAGGCCTCGACCACTCCACCTTTTATCTTCTTCTTCTTCACCCTTTGCACTAAGGTTAGTTATTTACCAAAGACCAAGATCATAGTGGGTAGCTCAATGATATTCAAGTTTGTCATCTTAAAATATGACACTCCTAGTTCCCTAACCTAGTCTAGAAGAGTCAAATTTGATGAATCTAATGATCATACCTCTATTTAAGTGTCTTATGTAGGATCAGTATCAAGGAATGGCTTAGGAATTAAAGTTCATATTATTTTGGATCAATATACATTCCATATATGTGGCATGGGATGAAAAATGTAGCCTGGTTTCTCCTTGGGAGCTCTTTTTTTGGCCATCACTACTATGGTTTGCACTACTTTTGATGAGGGCATTGGTGAGCTCAAATTAGTAGAAGAAACTAACACTTGGGTGATATATTGGCTAGTGGTAGTGGAAGTAGAGGTGGAGACTAAAGGATTAGTTTTTGATATGATGAAAATAGGCTTAGTAGTGAATGATGACACAAAAGGAAAAGTAGAGAAAACTAGCAATGGCAAAGAATAAATAATTTGTAATGATATAATAGGAGAAAGGCCAAGGGGAAAAATAAATAGAGTGCCCTTACCTGATTGGTCACCACTAAGGGGTGAATTTCCATTTAAACATTAAAATCTTATAACTTTAGCTTATTTTAGCTCTGCTTCATCCAACTTATGGCTTGGCTCACCTTCAATTAAAGTTTATACCTGCCCACTTGATACCTCTATAGGTGGTGTCTATGACCTTTCTGCCTTGAATTTTATTTTATAACATATTGTTATCCTCTCAACCCAAGGAGAAATCACTTTTTGGGTATAAAGGGGAAAATTAATACTATAGGTTATGGTTTCCAAAATTGCCACAATAGGTGCAATATCTTCCTCATTACAGGAGTCCAAGAATATGATTCCCTTTTTCATCCCCATAGTGTTAGTTTCCATCTAAATTGATTCTTAAACTAGTTTTTTTTACCTACCTCAATTTAATAGTAGACATTTGAACTTGAGGAGCCTCTTCTTCTTCTTATAATGCATCATGTGATGTATCCCCTACACCTTGATCTCACCTTTATTGTGGATCTATAATAATAGTAGGTGGATGGTGAGGGTCTTTGATTTGATATTGTGGCTACTAGAAAGGTATATCACTCCATAAATTAGATGATGTCCATCCCTTTAGTAGTGGGATCCTAAATTTGGCTTGTCCAAGTGTAATGGATGGATATACCTAGATTAATCTAAAAAAATCTTCACTTAGACTAGTAATCTTATCCCTTCCCTTAACTTCTACATCATCTTTTGCATTGAGAAATAGGAAGTCATGATTAAAAGGCTCATGCTTGTAATGGATGCCCAAATTATTAACCTTTTTTTACACTTTACCAAGGGGTCCCAATCCATATGGGGTAGAGTAGCCAAGGTATAAGCCTTCCTTGCATTACCAACCTCTTTGAAGTGCATGTGTTATATGTATTACATCATCCTAATTATTAGTTGGGAGCCATGTAAGGTATTATTATTGATCTTGTTCATGTCTTCATCTATCCCATTCCATAATTAGAAAGTAATTTCTTTCTCAACAACTTTATCTAGGATGAATTTTTGGAGATGAAGAGGGTCAACCTTGTGTCCAGCAACCATGATAATAGTATATTCTAGGTATAATCAATAATCACCCAAAGATATGAGTGTATTGGACATGTTCATATATATATTGGCTAGAGGTTGGCCATGAATTACCATCCAAACTTGAGGATACAAATACTTTGTAAATCTAGAAATGTTCCTCACATATGTATAAATGTGGATGAATGAGTAAAAGTAGTAGATGCTATTATTGATGTACTCAGGGTTTGGATTCCAAAAATCCTCATTATGTATGTAGATAGTACCCATGGATACATAAAAAATATATGACATCATGTATAATTTTCCATATTAGGGCATCCTATCTTTATGTAGTATCAATTCTTGCAGATGGGTGCTTATAATTTCCCCTAGTGCATAGGTGTGCTCTGAGGTGATGAGCAAGTTAATAAGTGTTACCCATTATAAATGAATGAAATGAATGATTGGGTGGCTAAACAATCAATTTAAGAATTCCATGCTAATACAAATTCCCATCTCAAACTAGGTGATGGGAACATGGTTCTTGTTATTTTCTTTGAGTGTAAACGTATCTCCTAGAAGAATCCATTTCCTTACTGCTTGTTCTATGTTATTATTTTTCTTCCCACCAAACACACTTTTAAAATAAAAAACATATATAAATCATGAAAGCATCACCTGATATATATGTAATGATGATGTTGGTGTTAACATAATGTAATAAACCCTCATCTACAATTCTCTATTAAAAGAACAAGTCTCACAATAACTCAATGCATTTCATGAATTCTATCTTAGCAGATGCATAATGGAGTGTTTAGGATTTGAAGGGAAGTAAGTCAGTTGGAACTTATTTTTATTGTATAGAGACATCTTCCTCACAATCAAATGCATAGCATTATCTATGACTTCGCTTAGAGCTAAGTAATTGGTGTAGAGACTATCAAACATTGTTGCATCAAAATTTGTATCTGGGTATTATGTTGATTCTTTAATGGAAAACTTGGATGGTGATAAAGCTCCTTTGTATACCCTAGATGAATATGTCATTATTGGTTCTTTTTGTTGTTAAGGTTTTAACTCTTGAAAATAATGGCCCATGAATATGTTATGTAGATTACATATTTTTTTAGATGCAAATAAGGCTTTTGATATAACAGAAGGCTATGTGAACTTGATCTCATTGACAATAAAATGATGCAATCCTGGTTAATGGCTTGATGTTATAAGTTTTGGCATTCATTCCAGTTCATGTACCACTAATCACCAATGTTTATGATTTTTTCACCTTCATTTAATTCAAACTTGACCACCTAGGCCTAATGGGGATGCCATGTAGGACACTTACTCATTCAAGGTGACATGGTGTTAGTCATTTTAAAAAATTGTCATTATATGGATTAGTTGGGGGGTGATATTTACATTTGGGACAAATGATGTGATATGGTGAGCATAGAGTTTTGAACAAAAGACCTTGAAGACAAAATGTTCTTCAAAGAGATTCATTTATGAAGATTTTTTAGGGAAAGTTATCAAAGATAAAATTTCTAACCAAAAGGTTTTGAATGAAGGTCATCGAAGAGAAAGTTTCAAATAGAATTTTCTTCAAGGAGATTGTTGTTTAGGTTGAAGTTACTACAAATAAAGTTCTCAACCAAAAGTCTCTGGATGGAAGTTACTTAAGAGAAAGTTTTCAAAGACCAATGTTTTTGAAGTAAAAATACCACATAAGAGGTGTCGAACAAAATGATCTAAAGGAAAGTTACCAAATGGAAAGATATCAATTGGAACAAAATTAGAAATAAAGTTCCCAAAGACAAAAAATATCAAAGACCAAAAAGTTCCCAAAGACCAAAAGTTGTTGAAGACCAAAATGTTCTTAATGCCAAATAAAATGAATCTAAATAATTAAATCTAGATAAAAGAACCTGAATAAATAAATCCAAATACCTTTCATACATATCAAACTTCAAATATTTCCATGAATAGATTAGTTTCAATAAATTCTTTTAATGAAAATGGGTTGTAGGAGAAAACAAGTGCACTCAATAGTGGTTTAATGTTTAAAATAACCAATTTCCATATATAATAAAGCTATCCCAAAATCACATGCATAGCCCAAATAATAAATTAGTTTTCTAAAAAATGGGGGTCCCTAATTTTCAAAGAAAATCCAAGGTGGGGTGTGTTGAATACAAAAAATGGGAACTCACAGGGGTGCATACTCAAGTTTCAAAAACCTAGAATCCATGGTTTTATAATCCAATTATTAATCATGAACCATACTCTAAAAGATATGATTAGATCAGAAACATGAAAGAGACTCACAATAATTCAATACAACATATTTAATTTAAATATACCCTAGACCAGTGTGTGTCTAATTGATATCTTTTCTCCTTGTCTGTGGATTTTAACAAAGACATGAGATGAGATATAGGTTTCATTCTAATTGATCATTAAGCTAGTAGAAATTTGGGAAGCTTAGACATTTATCTTCTACCATATATGAATCCATATCCCTGATAGAGATACCTTTGATCACCTTTTTCTTCCTTCCATCATATATTTCCATGATCTGTGATACATTGATCTCATTTCATCATGTAGGCTTTTAATCCACTTTGATTTTCTTTTTTTAAAACTCTTGGATTATACCTTATTTCTCTATTTTTTATATTTTTCATTTGAATGGAAGAAATAAGGTGACCACCTTGATCTAGTGTTGGTATACTTAGGTTCATCAAAATGTCCCTGTCAACTTTAATCACATCAATGATTATTAACTCAAATAAGTATTAGCATTTATTATGTATTTGATATAAGGAGATAAGAAAAAAATTCTAAATTTGCATGGATTTATGGGAGAAACTTTTATATAATTTGTGAAATCATCTACTTCATAACATCATCATGATTAACTCTCTCATTACCTACCTAGATTAGGAATTCTAAAGTACAATGTGTAACATTCACCGATCCAATTTGGATTCAAAACATGCAGAATGTTACTTGATTATACCATGAGTAATCAAATATATTTCCATGAAATTAAAATAAAAACTATTCTATAAAGTGAGAAACTAACTAAAATAAATCAATAGGCTAAGAAAAGCAAAATAAATAAAGAAAAAATCACTAATTTAGAAAGCATGAATTATTCTAATGAAAGTAAATGATTAAAAGAAGGAAACTAACTTAACATAATCCTACTACCAGATCATCCATTATTACTCAGAGACATCTAAAAATAGAGAAACCATTAAGCAATTCTTTAAAAACTATCCATTAACTAGATATATCATTTTATTACCCTATAGGTCCTTCAAATCAAAATCATTATTACTGAATATCTCAAAGATTTGATAATGTCCTATCCATATCAAGTGAATTTGTCATGCATTAATTTATTTTCATGGGATTTTTACCATAGAAGCACCATGTCAAACATCATAATTCTTGAAATTTTGATCTTTTATTGAACCATCTTTTGGCCACATCTTGATGTCTAGTAAAGTTTTATAGAGGTTTAATCCTCAAATCCTCCATTTATATGATATCAAATAATATGTAATCTATCCTCTCACTAGGTTCCATGAATTATTGTATGAATTGATATGTTTTTATCTTTAACATGATTGGGAATATTGGTTATCTCCCATAAATTGATAGATATGATGAGGCTTTAAGGGACTACTTATACTGAGTTTGATCTACCCAGAATGCATATTTAAGTAAGAGATGCCATTCTCTATGTTTATCTATAATATATTTATTGATAGCATCAATAAAATTATTATTATTTGATTCATCAAATCCATTACATTTTGGGTAGTGATTGGAGGACTATCTTATTATGATGTGATTATCATGGGCCCATTTTGTAAACTCATCTGATTGAAATGATGTCCTATTATCATAAACCAAGGAAATAAGAGTACCAAACATGGTTGTGATATGTTTTTTAAGGAATATGATCACATATTGTTCTCTTAAATTATCAATGGATACTTCTCATTCCATCTATTGAAATACTCTATGGTTTTGAGAACAAATTTGTGTCTAGCTAGAGAGTTTAGGTTGATGATAATAATGAAATCTAAGCCCCATTGGTCAAATGAATTACCATTAATCATAAGATATAGGGAAACTATTACATGCATCTCTCTTTTTATAAGACCTAACATTCATGGCACATCCTTACATGGAAGTGAGCATCCTTGAAAAATGTTGGCCAATATTACCCCATTCTAAGTATTCTATGGGCTGTGGTATTTACAGATTGGTAGACACTACCAATATTTTGATGTAGATTTTGTAGAATATCTTGGGCTTATTTATGTGACACACTAATTAAATATATGCCTTCATATTTTTTCTTATTTTTAATTCCCTTTATAATCATATAATGATCAACATTGATCCTCAAGGTTTTGTTGGTCACTTTTCCCCATAAACCAAAATGGATCAATCCCTTCTTATCAGTGTTGTCACTTGGATTTTCACCCTTTGAGGATATGAAAATATTATCATCATCTAAGTGTCATAATAGAATCACCTATAGGCTTGTGGAAAACCTAGGTAATGAGGTGAATCTCTAGATAGGGCTAGATCCCTTGATGTACCACTTAGGATTGAACCTACTAATAACTTTGGGGGGTGGAAAAGGAGAAGGATAAATAAAATAAAACTACTTTAATGGAGGTGATACACTAGATATTTTTATGAAATACAACCATATATATCTCATAGTTGAAATCAAAGGACAATTAAAACATACACTCTCCAATCAATATCTTCTTGCATTAATGTTACATTGTGGAGTTATATATGAATGTATAAAGATATGAGGAATAGACAATAGGAATATGATGGAAAAAATTAAAATAATAAATAAATTAAACCTTGATGTCTCTTAAAACACATCACATGCCCTACAAGAATAAGATGCAAATAGGTGAAAAAATGAGCAACCTGCTAAGGAATCCTTAGTATTCACTTATGCAATATCACACAATCATGTAAGCAAACTAATTAAAATAATGTAATAGTTAAAAATTATTATTTTTATTGAAAAAAATGTGTAAAATTGATTGAGGATTCACCATACTTAGGTGTATCATAGAATAAAATGCCAAAATAGCCAACTCTTATATATATATATATATATATATATATATATATAGAGAGAGAGAGAGAGAGAGAGAGGTCCAAGGGTCACAAAGACACTTTTCAAGATGATCCAAAGATTAAATTCTGCATGTGATAATGAAATGGGATGAACCATGTAAGGTTAGGAGCTACACATGTCAATCCAAGTCATCAAAGTTATGTAAAGTGCACTAAAACTCCTTTTCTTGCATAGAAAACTACCTTCTTGATTAAGCCTATTTGAGTTAATTTTAAATGATATATGGAAGTTAAAATTATTATAATTTAAGTTTATAATATCTAAAATTCCTCTCCATGCATTGGTTTCATCCCTATTCTTCTATAATCACCTAGTATAGAGCCATCATCATCTATTGTCATAAAAACTACTCTTCCATGTGCATTTCACATTTGGCTTCCAAATTGGCATCATTTTTCCATGGAAATTAGTGGGATGGAGTGAATTAAAAATTTTAATACCGTAAATGGCCTTAGAAGCATCAGAGACACCTTAAAATCACTTTACTTGAAGACTTTCTCCCTTCTCACTAGCTTGTGTATTAGGCTAGATTTGAATGGCTAAGTTGAAGGACATTGTTTGGAAACATATAGGTTTATTCATGAAATAAAATTAATATTTGGAGTTATTTTAAGTTTAAATATTCCATCCAAACTTTTTTTCATCTCCTAATTCTTTCTATAGCATACACAACACATAAAATAGTGATTAAAAGACTATTTCTACTCTAATCCATATAATTCCATACAAACACAAATGTGTGGATCATAATAAGGAGTTCATATAAAAATTAAAATATCTATTCTATTCAAACTATTCAATTTTAATATCTTTCCAAATCAATTTTCCAAGATTGGTCCTTAGTAAGGGTTTAGTAGGGTTCTAAGCCTATTTTCGGTCTTAATGATTTTTCATATAATTGGGACATCAAAATTGATAAAAATTTCCAAAAATATGTCCTATAAGACCCCTAATAACATCCCATAACTCCTTTTTATCTCATTCATAGCCTCATTAAAGATGTGAGCAATTGAAAATGGCCTCTTGAGCTTGTTTCTCTCTTTTTTCACAAGTCTGAGTTGGTTTTGAACCAAAAAAATGGTTTTCCCTTTCCTTTGTACTCTAAAAGTCTAAAAACCTATTTAATTTTAATATGGACATTATATAATTATTTTTGAATCATTTTTAATGGTGGAAATGAAAGATAATCCTCATTTGGGCATTAGGCCTGAGCATGTTAAGTAGGCCTGAGTTGCCTTTGAAGCTCAAAATAGACTTTCATGAATTTTTTTACCATATTATAGCCTATAAAATTATATTATTTCACCATATACATGCACCAACTCATTATAATGTGCATTCCATTTTTTAAATGGATGTTTCTCACCATTTTCCCTTTATAATTTGATTTTGCCTATTAGGTTTGAATGCAAACCTAGGGGTCCAGACCACCATGTTAGTATCTATGTCTCTCTAATATTTAATTAATGTTCCTATAGGTTTAATATAACTCTATAAACATTATATAAATTTACTCCAAGCTTCTAGCTCCAATTTTCTAACCATCTCTCAAGATTTACATTGTTTGTGCAAGGGGAAAGTACCCTCGATTTGAGATAAAATAGAGGGTACTTAGCCTATTTTTATAGAAAAAATAATAATTTTATATGTCTATTTACATTTTATATACCATCTCAAAAATATCACATATCATTATCATATGTATATGCCCTCCAATCCTCCAAAAGTCAAAACTATTTTGTCTAGTCAAGGACTACGTATGACTCTTTCTCAAGTGGAATGAATTATGCTTACCTCAATCAATTACTTATTTTAGATCCATTAAAAATGTATGTGTTTGTTTAATTTCCATTATATTTATTTTCCAATCTTCATTCATGTCATTTTAATCCAGCAAACACCAATCCATACTCATGGATTCACCAAACTCAATTTATTCCTTATTCTGACTGTAGGTGTTAATGGATGACCTTCTCTCTCCATAAATCCATGTGGAATAGATATTATCATGAATATAATTACATTTGGGATTATACAAATGTGTTTTATTAATCTAAAAAAACCAAAACTCTCCATTGTAGACTTCTTTAATAGGGACTAGGCCTAATTGTAAGTTGATTGAATTTGGCCTTTAGAGGACTACCTGTAGGTTGATTTGTGTGCATTAGGCATTTAGAATGGAATTTTAGGATCTGTTTTAAGTAAAAAAAATAATTTTTAATATTTTAATCCATTAAATTATTTAACATACACTTTAATATTTAAACAACCCTTCCTTTGTCCAAGACTATGTTTACTGCCTGTAGGTGGATTGAGACACTCTCATGGTGTTCTACTGTAGGTCACCACCCTGATTCTTGAGACTTATTTGCAGTTAGAAGGTCTATTTAAATCATTATTTATTTCATATAATGTATATTCACACATAATTATTATTATTAACCTTCAAAACATTACCTTTCATATCCCTTGTAGTTATTACCTAGATTGGTGTGCCCTACCCATAACCTGCCTGTAGACTATCTTACCTGTAGATGTGAGACTACTTTATCCAAGTCATAATATAATGAGTATAGAATTTTTTCATACTTATAAGCTTATTTAAGTAATTTTTATTATATTATACTCAATTTTAATGTGTGAAATCACCACAAAACACATGTTCATGGCTCATTGTCATTTACCTTGTTGTAGATGCACCTTATGATCTACAGATAGGGTATGTGAGGGAGACTAGCATGGTGAGTTACCTTCCTTATGGTGGTATCTTGAATCCTTGATGTTATTTTAAAAAAATCCCATTTTGATATCATGGCATATTTTCATCCAAAGGTGTGAGGTTACTTATGACTCAATCTTGTATAATTCATTGTGGGAATTTAGTGTTTTTGAAGGACAACCTTGAGGTATTCAAACTCTACCTTGCATTGACCCTTTGACCCTAAAATTTTGAATAGATATGTTACATACTATTTATTACCAAAATAATCAATTTATATGTTTTAAAAACCTTTTATTCATGTTGTAAGAGTTTTTTAAGAATGTAATGGGCATATGTTTGGTTAATTTAGGGACAAGATCTTAGAAATTAGTCATTGTGTCCTAGAAGGTAATCCTTCACTCAAATTGTAAATGTAGTCTCTCCATAGGTTAAATCATGGTATATTCATTAATTTACCTCAATTATGTTTCATCTTTATGTTTTAATTCCTTATAATAAATTTTAAATCTCTTTTCAAGACCACCTGTAGGTGGCTATTTATATGCACAAGCAACAAGGAAGGATTGAAGCAATATATGTGTTGCATAAGTAGTAAAATTTTTATGGTACATCATTTAAATGTTTAATTTAATCTAATATATCATATAATGGCATGAAAAAATTATTTAAACATCCCATTAAGTTAAAATTTATCTTCCAAGCACTTGAAATAAGGTAGGCAACATGTTGAATGACTGGTCTACCATGGTGGAGCCATGGGCTTGAAAACATGAGAATAAATGAGACTTAAATGGAAAGTGAAAATGAGTTAGGAAGACATAAAAAACATGTATATGAAACTAAAAAACCCCTCTAAATCCTTTGACAAGGCACAAAAAGTCTTGGAAATGGTGAAACTACCCATAACTCAAAAAATTGCATTCTCTAGAAAATTGAGTTGGTTAGCATAGAAAAAACACATGAAAGATTAAAAAAAGTATATGAATCATTATAGGGGGAATGAAAAGATATATATATATATATATATATATATATATATATATATATATATATATATATATATATATATATATATATATATATATATATATATATATATATATATATATATAAGTAATCTTAATATTTTATTCATATGAACTTGCCCAAAATGAATGAAAACCTGAAGCGTGCATGGATGACCAGGCATTTTTGCATGGTCCACTTTAAATAGATGGTTCCTGAAGAACAATTCACCAATACTCAAATTTATTATATGGATTAAAAGGTATTAGAGTTTATAATATTTAAAAAATATTTTTTTTCTTGAAACCCTCTGTGTTAGCCATACCAAGCAAAAACTTGTAAGTCACTTTAATCTACCAAGAAGAGCAAGAAGGGAATTAAAAAATTTTGGCTTAAAATTTGCATTTCCAAATTAAAAAAATCATGGATAGGAGGTTTTGGAATATGGATAGATATTACATGGTATCCTCACATGTGGCACACTTCTTAAAGAGCTGTACATGTGTCGATATCTTCCTTTTCCACTATAAAATTGCCCTTTCTTCTACACAACCTACAATATTAAGTTAGTAATAGTCAATAAAGACTTATTGGGACACTTATTATTTGAAATAATCATTTTTAACTTGAACATTTCCCAATAAACTCATAAAAATCATTAAATGCACCTATTTGGCCCCTTAAATGACTTAAAATGATAAATGGACCTAGAAACTACTTGACTAAAGTTGTTATAACATTAATTAACACTAATTGACCTATGAAACACATTAAAAGAAGATATTATATCCCTTTATATGACTAAAAATGAATTTTTTTAATAGGGGAACCCTATTTTGACTAAAATTCAAAATTGGTCAATAAATTAGTGACTCAAAGGGGTAGTATGCATGTTATACTAACTCGACTAGTAGCCTTATTAGTCCATTGGGCTTATGGATTCATATAAAGACTAAGCCAAACAAGAGAATTTGACCATTGACTAAAAATTTGATCAACACAAGACAACTAGTGACTACCTCAACCACATAAAGGAAAAGGACACACACAACAAAGAAAGCAAACACATAAGCCACACACATGTGCATAAGTACTTTGTTGGACATAGTCATTGATGTATAAAGGAATGGAATTGATGTCAAAGGTAACATGTGCTATTATGCATTAATGATAAAGGTGTTGAGTTTAAGAGACTTGTTTTAGAGCCCTATGGACTTGTGTGTGTACTTTGAATGATAATGAAAATAGAAGAATAGTCATATGAATGCCTTTACTCACATGGTTATCTTGACAGATATGGCTAAGTATAAAAGTTGATGTTAATAACATTTTCACATATGGAAGCATCTAAAGTAAATGATCACACTATGATAATTAGGTTTGTGCTTACTCTTTGTGGTTTAATTTCTAAGTCATAAGTGTGAGTAGAGAAAATGTTAAAAATGCATAAGGTTGTCTCTCAACTAAAAGCCTACTAAGTTTCCACACTTAGTCAATTTTGGACCTTTGCATTTATATGGGGAATTATTTCAGAAGAAGTTACTCGATAAATTCTTTTAGAAATAATGGTAAAGGAAATTCTTTTGGAAAAATGTTGAAGACTCTTCAGATAGAAAGCCTACAAAAATTGTTCTGAAGCTTTGGAATTCTATTAGGAAAAGTGGTTTAGTAAATTCTTTCAGGAAAATGGTTTAGACTTTGTTGGACAAAATTTACGTAACAAAGTTTTTAAAGGAAATGCATAAAATTTGGTATTCTTTTGGAGAAAGTGGTTTGGTGAATTATTTTGGGAAAAATGGTTGTCTTTGTCAAAAAAATTATCCTAAACAAAATTCTCGAAGGAAATGGGTCCCAAACAAAAATTCTAAAGGGAGCATTGTTAAAGTGTTAAAGGGTAAGTAACCTGAACGAAGTTTCTAGAGGGTCTAATTCAAAAATTTTAAAGGGAAACTTAAAATTGTTTCGAATGATAGTTTGAATGGAGAAGAGGACACTTGTAAAGTTTTCAAAAGGCTTTTTGAAAATCCCTTAATTGTACATGCCAAAAGTTCTGAAGGGAACTTAGACATATTGTTGGGGAAATTATCCCAAAGTCCCTTAGACAAAAATGCCACAACAAAGGGTTTTAAAGGGAACCTTGAGAAACTCTAAAATACTATTAAAAAGTCTTCAAAAGATAATTCAAAAGAAGTGTAGGGCACTTTCACAAGTGATGAAGGATCAAGACAAGATAAAGGTTGAGAAAGTCTGAAGAGATTTATTGAATGAAAGCATTCCATTTTTTCCAAAAGAAGTGAGATGAGGTCAACATGATGAATTTTAATAACCAAGCCATTTCAAATATCATGCATCTTTAGAGATTATATGGCACATGAAAATACGAATGAGGAAGATCTAATAGAGCATGAGGACATAATAGAATAAGGTGATCAATGATTATCGACACAGTGGAATATTATGGATTATGCATATTAGAGTATATTTAAAGGAGTTAAAATGACCCAATTATATAGGATATAACAAGATATAAAAATGATCTTGATGGTTAATGAAAGAGTGAGATAAAGTGCAAGTTATTTTGGAGATCCAATGGCTTATGGGACCTTGGATAAAGAGATCGACGGATGCATTTCAAAATTTGAACTAATGCATATAAAATATTTGACATTTAAATATATACTATAAATGGCTCTAAAGACAAGATCAATGATCTCATTTAAATATATGATCAAATAAATGGTTAGTTTGATTTGTTGACATAGGAACGAAGATTGATTGATTCAACTAATCAATCTATGAATAAAAGATATGGACATTTAATATTTGGAAAAATGGTTACCATAGTTAAAAATAAAGATAAATGGGTTCCCTTTAGATGAGACATAAAAATCATACATGTATTTCATATTTATGACTTGAATCCAGTAGTTTCCATAAATAGAAAAGAGACCTAAACATTATAGCATGAAGAGTAAACTGAGATGTGGGAAATCGATAGGTGAAGTCATAATGGATAAAATTCATTAATGGAGATAAATGAGTGTAGTCAAGTGTGAACACATTGAATACATGAAACCCTATATTTATTGTCCATATATATGACATCTAGAACATTGTCACCCCTTGCTATTGTAATTTCCAATGGTGCTACTAGAGTGACTTGAATTGTGTTGATTGGAGATGTATGCAAACACAAATTAGAAGCTAGAGGGATAAAAATATGAAGTGTGTCTAAAAATTTATATATAGACACAAAGAGAGTGAGGCAGAGAGGAAGAAAGTGCACACAGATAATGTGCAAATATTGAGTAGTTACAGACTAGACTTGTAATAAAGAAATAAAACTAGATTCATTTATGAATCTATCATATATACTAGAGTTGTAGCTTCATAGTTATAATTGGTTGGTGCCATTAAATAAAATTAGTTGGTTATTAGTTGGTGGATGGGTGTCTTTTTAGGATGGGTGTCCTTAAATGTAACCAGTGTGGTTTTGCTAGTGAGGTATTTAATTGTGAGGCTAGATTAGAATAGTAGATTTTAGTAGCTATTCTCACCATGGTTTTTCCCTTTGGGTTTTCCATATATAAATTTGGTGTAATGTGTTTTTTTATGTGTGTGATCTCTAAATATATTCTTTAATATGTATATGCATTTGTATCTTCTTTAAAAGGTTTAATGAACTGGTTTTTAGTTGATCTACTGATTTACCCCCCCCCCCCCCCTCAGTAGATAGTTATGTTCAATAATTGATATCAGATCCAAGGGTTCCTAGAAAGAATATTAATCAGCTCAAGTAGATCCTAGAATAGTGAACATAATGGATTGTCAAGAAGTATCCTCCTCAAATAAAGCACCTCTCTTTGATGGATCCAACTATGTTTTCTAGAGTATACAAATGGAAACATATCTATCCTCATTAGGTTTTGATGTATGGATGTCTATGTTAAATGGATATATAGCTCCTACTATACCTCCTACTGATTAGGATACAATGAAGGCATATGAGAACAATGCCAAGGTAAAGAATGTTATTTTTTGTGGTCTATCAAATTTAGACTTAGTCAAAGTTATGCACTATCAGAGTGAAAAAGACATCTAGAATAAGTTAAAGAGAATCTATGAAGGAGATGACAAGGTCAAAAACTCCAAGCTACAAACATACAAAGGGAAGTTTGAGAGTCTTAAGATGAATTAAGAGTAAAATATTGTTGACTACCTCCTCAAGATAGATGAAATAGTGAATGCAATCAAAGGTCTTGGTGAATAAATGGAAGAGTCAACCATAGTAAAGATCTTAAGATCTTTTCCATCAAGATATGATTCAAAAATATCTAAAATATATGAATCAATATATTTGGACAAACTCATTATTCATGAGTTTCATGACATGTTCACAACCTATGAGGTGAGAATGGGAAGACTGACACTTTTAAAAGATAAGTTGCATTCAATGTAGCAAATTAGGTAAAAGAAGAAATGTCTACATCTAAATTTGAGGAGACTAATGGAGAAGAAGATAAATTTGTCAAAAAACTAAAGAGAGGATCAAAAAAATATAAAGGCAAGCTACCATTCAAATGTTTTAACTATGGTAAGGTAGGACACTTTGCTACCAAATGTCCTTATAATAAAAAGGACAATTTTGAGCAAGTAAAGAGATAAAGAAAGGTGAAATCCCACAATGAATAAATCAATAAATTCTTCAAGAGTAAGAAAGGGTTATACATAAAAGAAGACAATGACTTAGTGAAATATAGTGATAGTAATAGCTCTAATGATGATCATGACTATGCTTTTGTAACTAAGGGAAACGAATTCTTGTTCATGATAGAAAAATACACTTTCATAAATCAAGAACAAGATGAATATGAATATTGGGATGAATAAGAGGAAGGCGAAATTGATCTATAAGGTTAACTTGTTTGTGCTCTAGAAGAGAATGTGAATCTAAGAAAAGAGAACTCAAAACAAAAGAATCTTGGGCAAAAGGAACTTAAAAAATATTATCAAATGATAGTGACTATAAAAAATCAATTTGAGGTGGCTAAAATAATAGGATAAGTAATCAAGATGGATCTATAGTCCAAATATAAATAATACATGAATCTTGAGGCATAAATAGTAGCCTTGAGGAAATAATTTGAGAAGGTAAAAGGCCAAATAGATAAAAGTCTAAAGTTGACAAAAGGATCAAACATTCTTAGTGAGATAATTAGTGATTTAAATCCCTCAAATGAATAATTAGGTCTTGGATATGAGAAATGAAAAGGTTCAACTAGTATGTCAAAAGACCTATATGATAATTTGAGGATAGGAGGAGATACAAAAGGATATACTAAAGTGGAAAACATGAAGAAACAAAATCATATGAAACTTGAATATACTACACCAAAAAATCTTATAAACATGTATTATTCATCCTTTTATGGTTATTGTTATAGATTTAATCATTTTGGTCATAGGGATATTGAATTTATAGTTGTACCTACAAGGATAAATAATAGAAACTCATTTGGTCCTCTGTTAAATTCAAGTACAATATGCTACAATTGCAATAATTTTGGTCACATAGCCAGGCATTGTAGGACCAACTTAACAATGTCAAAAATAAATAATGTAAAGAAAGGCAAGTCTCTTAATGATAAAAAAAGGTTCACAAGTCATTAATAAAGAAAATAAAAGGACATATAAGAGACCTAAGGAAATGTGGAAAGTGAAAAATCAATCCGTGATTGCTCAAATAACACTCCATGCTGAAGAGTAGAATTTGTGGGTGATAGATAGTGGGTGATCAAAGCATATGACTAGTGACAAGAGAAACTTCACTAAGTTGATCAAGTGCAAAGAAGGAACCATTAGTTTGGGAGATAATACAATATTTAAAATCAAAGGCAAAGGAACCTTGCACATAGATGGAAAGCTTATTACACATGATGTCCTCTATGTTGAAGGATTAAAGCATAATATATTGAGTGACAACCAAATATGTGACAATGGATACAAGGTCATATTTGATGTTGAAGGCTGTAAACTAGAGATATCTGGAAAAATAGTCACAAAAGGGAGAAGGACTAATAGTAATATCTATAATCTTGTTGAGGTAAATGCATATAGTTTCCTCATAGGAAAGGTTGATGAAAGTTAGTTATGTCATAGGAGAATGGGTCATGTCAATTTTGATAATTTATTCAAAGTGAGTTCAAATAAATGTGTAAGATATATGCTCAATATAACCAAACCTATTGATATTACATGTAGAGGATGTCAATTATTCAAGTAAACAAGGGTTAAGTTTCAAACAAAAGAATATGCAACTACAAAGCCTCTACAATTAGTTCATATTGATCTTTGTGGTCCTACCAACACAAGAAAATATAAAGGAGTTTATTAATTCATGTTGCTTGTATATGATTACTCATGGATGACATGGGTAGCCTTTTTGAAGGACAAGTCTTAAGCCTTTGAGAGATTTAAGATCTTTAGAGCCATGGTTGAAAATTAAATGGGAAGAAATATCAAGTGTTTAAGATCTGGCAAAGGTGGAAAATTCACCTCTAATTAATTCATAGAATATTGTTAGAAGCATTGGATTAAAAGGCACTACTCTGATGCAAGAAATCCAAAAAAAAATGGAATTATTGAGAGGAAAAATAGGATAGTTAAGGAGATGGCCTGAACAATGTTGAAAGAGGCCTAAACAATGTTGAAAGAGGCCAAACTATCTAATAGATATTAGAGAGAAGCAGTCCAAATAGTAGTGTACATCTTAAACAGAGTTAAATTGAGGGTGAAGAGTGATAAAACCCCATATGAACTATTATATGGAAAGCTTGCACCTATTAATTACTTTAGAGTGTTTCGAATCAAATGCTACATCAGAAGAAAGGAAGACAAACTAGGACATTTTGAGCCAAGATGTGATGAGGGAATTTTTCTTGGTTACTCTACTCATAGGAAAGCCTATGTATGTTACAATAAAAGGCTACATAAAAAAGTTGAGAGCATCAATGTCAAGGTTGAAGAAGGATTTAAACATGTTGAAACTAATGAGGAGATCATAATTTAAGAATTAGAAGGAGCAAAAAATGAAGAAGATAGTGAAGAGGAGGAAGAAAATACTGAAAAGATGCCCCTAAGGTTTGTTCAAAAGGAAATCCCAAGGATTAGATAACTGGTAACAAAAATGAAGGAGTTCAGATTAGGATAAGAGATATAATGAACAAAGAAAAAGTAAGTTTTTATCTATTTTAAAAAATTGAGCCTAAAACCTTTAGTGAAGCTAGCAAGGATAAAAAATAGTTAAAAACCATGGAAGCAGAACTAAGCCAAATAAAAGAGAACAAAACTTGGGAATTAGTTCCTAGATCCTCAAACAAGAATGTGATAAGAACAAAATTGGTTTACAAAAACAAACTCAATGAAGATGGAGATATTATAAGAAACAAATAAAGATTGGTGTGCAAGGGATATACACAAGTAGAAGGCATATACTTTGGAGAGACATTTGCTCTAGTGGTAAGAATGGAAGCTATAAGAATTTTTTTATAATTTTTTATTCATAATAAGTTCAAACTATATCAAATGGATGTAAAGTCAGCTTTCTTGAATGGAAATTTAGAAGAGGAAGTCTACATTGAACAACCAGAAGGTTTTTAGCAAGTAGATGAAGAAGATTACATGTGTAGATTGAAGAAGGCACTTTATGATCTAAAATATGCACCTAGAGCATGGTATTCAAGATTGGATCAATACCTAAAACAACAAGGTTTTAGTAAGGGATGTTCAGATAGCAATTTTTACTTTAGATTAGAAGGTGAGCATATGTTGATTATTTTTGTCTATGTAGATGATATCAATTTTGGTGGTGGTAATAGTGATATGTGCAAAGACTTTTCTACACAAATGCAATGTGAATTTGAAATTTATATAATGGGAGAAATTTCCTTCTTTCTTGGTCTACAAATTTCATAATCTAATGAAAAGATATTCATATCTAAAACTAATTATGCAAAGGAGATGTTCATTAAATTTGGAATGGAAGACAACAAACTAGTTAATACTCCCATGATAACTAGATGCAAGTTGAGAAAATATGATAAGTCCCTTGATGCAAATAATACCATGTATAGATTAATGATAGGTAGCCTATTGTACCTAACTACTTCTAGACTAGACATCATGTAAACAATATGCATGGTTACAAGATTTCAAGTAGCTCCCAAGGAATCACATGTCAATGCTATGAAAAGAATACTTAGATACATCAAGAGAATAATTTTTTATGGCTTGTGGTACCCTAAAAGTGAATATCTCACTTTGATTGCATATGTAGACACTGATTAGTTAGGAAATGTGGATGATAGGAGAAGCACTAGTGGTGGTACAATTTTCTTTGGAAATAGACTTGTGTCATGGCTGAGCAAAAATCAAGAGTTGGTTACCTTTTCTACAATATAAGTAGAGTATGTAGTAGCATCATGTTACACCCAATTCTTTTGGATGAATTATACTCTCAAAGACATTAAGGTAGAATACCAAGTACCCATTTCTATCTTTTGTGACAACTCAAGTGCCATAAAAATATCTAAGAATATAGTTATGCATTATATAACCAAGCATGTATCCATCAAATATCATTTTTTCAAAGAAAAGGTTGTAGATCAAGAGTTAAAAATTAAGCATGTGGCAATAAAGGATCCAATTTCAGACATATTCACCAAGCATCTTCCCAAGGAATAATTCGAGTATCTAAGAGAAAAATTGGGAGTGGTAGCTCCCACACCACATCACTAGATTCTAGTGATAGGGAATGAGTCCAGGGGGCCTACTATAGTAACATTATTAACTCCTGGATTAAGATTAAAGGCAATCTAGTGATAAATTTTAGTCCCTTTGACATTTGATGTCAAAGGAGGATAAAAAGGTGTGATGGCTCTAGACCATTATACCTATCTATATAGAGATATGTAGATTATTGATTGGTCTTTTAGACCAGTGATATATAAATGATCCTTTGAAGAATAATGGAGCCAAGGGAGCTAGATTTGAATGTGTGCATGTAGATTTTAGGAAAATATGGCATTGCCTAAGGGGGAGTTCCTCACAAAGTGTTCTAGACTATTAGGTCCAAGGTTCAAAATAACCAAGATGCTAGAAAAGGAGCAGATTGTTCACATATTATGGCAGAGATCCTTTGTCATTAATGTCAAAAGGGGAGAAATTATAATGGAGATAAAGAATTAAATCCATTCTGATGATGTGTTTCTGTCAATGACAAAGGGGGAGATTGTTAGACATATTCATTGATGTATGAAGGATTGTCATTGATGTCAAAGGTAGTATGTGTTATTATGTATTAATGACAAAGGTGTTGATTTGACTAGACTTGTTGTAGATCCCCATGAAGTTGTGTGTGTACTTTTAATTACTACAAAAATATAAGAACAATTATATGAATGCCTTTTCTCACATGGTTAACTTGACAGATATGGCTAAGTACATAGGTTGATGTTAACAACATTTGCATGTATCACAACATTTGAAGGAAATGATCACACTATGATAATTAAGTTTGTTCCTACTCTTTTTGGTCTAATTTCTAAGTCATAAGGATGAGTAGATAAAACATTATAAATTCATAAGGTTGTGCCTTAGCTAAAAGCCTACTGAGTTTCCACACTTGGTCAATTTTGCACCTTTGCATTTGTCCAGGGAATTATTTTAAAATAAGTGACTCGAGAAATTATTTAAAAATTAATGGTAAAGGAAATTATTTCATAAAAAAGTTGAATACTCCTCATAAAAAAAACCACAATAATTGTTCTGAAGCTTTGGAATTTTGTCAGGCAAAGTGGTTCAATGAATTCTTTTGAGAAAATGGTTTAGACTTTGTCAGATAAAATTCCCACAAAAATTTTTTTCAAGGAAATGGGTGTAATTTGGAATTCTTTTAGAGAAAGAGGTTTGGTGAATTATTTCAAGAAAAATGGTTATGTCTTTGTTGTAAAAATTATCTCAAGTAAAATTCTCGAAGGAAATGGGTCATAAAAAAAAATTTCAAAGGGAGATTTGTTAAAGTGTCAAAGGGTAAGTGACTTGAACAAAGTTTTGGAAGGGTCTATTTCAAAATTTCCAAGTGGACACTTGCAATTGTTTCGAAGTATAGTTTGAATAGAGAAGAGGACACTTTTAAAGTTTCTAAAAGGATTTTTGAAAATCCTTGAAGGGTACATGCCAAAAGTTTTAAAGGGCATTTAGACATTTTGTCAAGGAAATTGTCCCAAAGTCCCTTAGACAAAAAGGCTACAACAAAAGGTTTTGAAGGGCACCTTGAGAAACTTTGAAGGAACATTACATAGTCTTTGAAGGATAATTTGGAAGAAGTTTAGGGCACTTTCACAAGTGCCAAAGGATCAAGACAAGATAAAGGTTGATAACTTTTTAAGAGATTGATAGATCAAAAGAATTACATTGTCATCAAAATAAGTGAGATGAGGTCAACATGCCAAAGTTTAACAACTAAGCTAATGTAAAGATCATGCATCTTTAGAGATGGTATGACACAAAAAAATCTAAATGAGGAAGATTCAATGGAGTGTGAGGACACAATGGAACAAGGTGATCAATTATTATTGACACAATGGGAGATTATAGATTAAGAATATTATAGTATATTAAAAGGAGTGAAGTGACCTAATTATATAGGAGATAGTGAGATGCAAAAAGGAACTCAATAGTTAATGAAAAAATGAGATAAAATGCATGCTATTTTGGAGATCCAATGGATTGTGGTACCTTGGATAAAGATATTGATGAATGAATTTCAAAATTTGGACTAATACATATAAAATATATGACATTTCAAGATAGACTATGAATAGCACCAAAGACAAGATCAATGACCTTCATTTAAAGACATGACCAGATAATTGATTAGCTCGATGTGTTGACATAAGAACCAAGATTGATCAATTAAAAACACACTTAAGGAAATTGGAAACAACCTATTATGTACAATTAAAAATTAAACAAACCTCCTTTCTAGGATAAAAAGGTAAATCTCTTGAATCATCTTCATAGTGAGGTGAAACAAAGTGCCAAGCATGCTTCTCTTTGAATTGAATGCTTTATGGATTAGACGTCTTCATTGGCAGTTCACTTGATCTGATCTCAAGTAGATAATCCTTAATTATATCTCTAATGAATACATATTCCTCTTTAATATATTCACACACTTAGTGTTGCTACCCACTCTTCATTTCATAGTCAACATGTATCTCCTTAGTAGGCATGTCTCCAAGAGGATTGGTTTATTATTCTTTAGAAGATTGAGGCCAATAAGATATTTTTACATATTTAAAGATATGATATGTTTTTCCCAATTTATTGAGAGGATGATATCCCATATTGATGAATTCAAACATGTCATCACCAAATGCATTTGTTTCTTGAAAAGATAGATTTGAAAGAGTACTTTTCCTTTACATACTTGTGTATCAATGATGCCTTCTCCATATTTTACCAGATCATATCCTCCTTGAAGAGGGTTATAAATTACTCTCATGACTTCAAAAAAATCATCCAAAGGCTGATAAAGAACCTCTCTTAGTCCATCCATGGTATCTTGTAAAGTGAGAAAAGAATCAATGTTCATTTCTTCCTCATCTAATATGGAGGAAAAAGATTGTGAATTATCCTTTTATTTACCAAAGTGAATCCCTATGGTGATTTATTACTCATCAAAACTCATGATTTATTATTTATTATCCATTAATTTATCATGTTCCTCTTCATTTTCCTCTCTCAAGATAGGTTCTTCAACAAAAAGAAAACATTCCTCATCATCAACCAAGCAAAGAGATTCAACACAAGGACTCACCTCTTCTTCAACACTTAGGACCTATTGATGGATCTCAAGTTATGTATCAGATACTAAAATTTGATTTTTATTTTAAAAATATTCAATATTTTTAACCTCCTTCATGGTTATTCCAAGACTAGGCATCTTGAAATCAAGTGATCTATCCCAATGAGGCTGCCAAGGAGGTAGTTTTTCTTTAAGCATGAGTTATCTTTCTTTATCAACTAGCTGATCCTCTTTTGGTTCCCACACCATACTTACATCAAGGTAAAGGGTAATAGGATTAGGGAAAGATAAATTATTTGGTGGAGGTGGAAAATAGAGCTCAATGTTATATTAAGAATGCAAGGTAAGATATTCTTTTGGAAGCTCTTGAGGAAGGGGAGATGATGTGTGTTTAGGCATATGATCTTATTTTTGGTCTAAACCTTCCATCTCACCTTGGCTTAAAAATCTCATATTTTCTTCTAATTCCTCTATTTTCTTGGCTAGGTTCTCTTGGAAAATCTTCTCTTGAAGTTGCTGGGAATAATCATGGGGATAAGGATTGCATGAAGGCTTCCATGAAATAAAATAAGTTTCTTGAGGAAGGGTGGGAGGGAATTGCAAAGGATAAACTCCAATTTCGACTTCACACTCTTGGACAATTCTCCCATCTTATTTGTTACCCCATGACTCTAATATTTTACTCCAACTTAGGATGTTAGGATTAAATTTCTTCTCAATTTTACACTCTTGGTCAAGACTATTTTCCTTCTTCCTTCCCCATGATTCCACTATTTTTTTTCTAATTTAGGACATTGTGATTATGAGTCTAATTTTTAGGTGATGGGTATGGTATATTAGAGGGAAAATTAGGCTTGAATTCCACTTCATTTGCTACAAACATAGAATATTTCATATGCATGCTAGCTAATTTAATCTCCCTATTAAGAGTGGCCTCAAACACAAGAATTTTTGTTTCAATACTCTCCTCCAACTAAATAGTAAGAAGATGACCTTGATAGGCTTAGTTTGACTCATGGGTATGGTTAATATATGGATGATATAGAACTTGGGGAATTTGATACAAATTTTTATAGGTTTCTTAATACTGCCTTTCATGAACTTATAGCTTATCCTCTAAGGAAGAGACTAAACCACTCACATCAAGCATCTCACTTGTGAGACTTTTCCAATGAGATGTCTCAATAGGTTCCCACTCCTTATTAACTAACTCTAATACATTTATAAATTGATTTATGGAATGATTAAAAATACTTTAACCACATCCCCTTTGAGTATCAAGATCTAACATATACCTTTCATAGCACAAAAGTGCTTGTTTGAAGGTGGAAATGGGTTGATTGGAGAAAGGATTAGGTTGATGAGGAACAAGGCATTGATAAGGTTGGTTATAAGACTAATAAAACTCATGATATTTTTGAATATGATCATATTTAGACTAATAATTATCATAACAAGCTCGACTAAGAACTTTTTCATATTGATAGGGAATAGGATAAGATGGATATGTTTTACCAATTTATAGAAGACAAAACTCAAATTCAAGGTCTACCATAAATATTCATTAAAATTAAAAACACAAATAAATATGTTATCATCAATATTCAAATGACAACTTTGGCTAGGTTGCTTGACCAATTGATATGTCTTCAGATTTTCCATTAATGCTTGAAAAGATGCCTCCAAAGGCTGATGTGTTGAAGGATGCCACTAAAAATCCTCTAACTCTTGGAATAAGAGTCCCACCTAGCATGCCAAAAACTATCATCACTTGTATTTTCACCATTTTAGTTGATGAAAATCTTCTCCTCATCTAAGTGGCACAATAAAATCACCTCTAGTCTTGTGGGTAGCCTAGGGAATGAGGTGAATCTATAAATAGGGATAGCTCCCTTAATTTACCACTTAGGATTGAACCTACTTCTGAATTTTGGTTGTGAAAATGGAGAAGGATAACTAAAAGTAAACTAATATAATGGATGTGATACAATAGATATGTTTATGACATCTAACCATATCTATCTCACACTTGAAATCAAAGGACAATTAAAACATACACTCTCCAATTAATGTCTTCTTGCATCAATGTTACATTGTGGGGTTATATACGAATGTAAAAAGATAGGAGTAATATAAAAGAATCCTATGAGGGAAATAATGAAAATAATAACTCACTTAAACCTTGACATCTCCTAGAACACATCACATGCCCTGCTAGAAAAAGATGCAAATAGGTGAAAAAATGAGAAACATGCTAAGAAATCCTTAGTATTCACTTATACAAGATCACACATTCAAGTAAAAAAATAAGTATAATCATGAAATAGGTAAAAATTATTCATTTTATTTATCAAAATTTTACAATTAATTAGGGATTCAACATACTCAGGTAGAAAATAAAATACAATGCCAAAATAGCCAACTCTTATAGAGTTTGAGAGAGAAAAAGAAGTCCAAGGGTCACAAGGACACTTGTCAAGCTGATAAAAGGATTTAATTTTTTATTTTAGAAGTACATGGGATGAACCGTGCAAGAATATGATCTACACATGTCAATCCAAGTCATCAAAGTTATGCAAAGTGGCCTAAAACTCCTTTTCTTGCACAAAAAACTACCTTCATGATTAGGCCTATTTGAGTGACCTATAACAGATATAGGGAAGTTATAATTATTTAAATGGAATGGGATTATATTATAAATTCCACTTCATTTATTTGTTTTATCTCTTATCTTTTATAATCACCTGGTAGAGAGCCATCATCATCTATTGTCCTAAAAAATGCCCTTTTATGCACCTTGCACATTTGGCTTCTATACTAGCATCATTTTTCCATGAAAATTAGTTGGATGGAGTGAATTAAAAATTTAAATACCCTCCATGGACTTGTAATAATAAATTTCACCTTTAAATCACTTTACTTGAAGATTTTATCCCTTCTCTCTAGCTTATGCATTAGGCCAGCTCTGAATGGCTGAGTTGAAGGACCTGGTTTGGAAAAATATATGATTATTCATGAAATTAAATGAATATATCAAGTTATAATCAGTTTAAATATTCCACCCACACATTTTTTCATCTCTTAATTCCTCTTGTATCCTACACAACACACAAAATAGTGAGAAAAATCCTATTTCTGCCCCTATCCATAAAAGTCCTTACAAACAAAAAGGTTTGGATCATCTTGGGGAGGTGATATACAATTTAAAATATATATTATAGGCATAATATTCCATTTTAATATCTTTCCAACTCAATTTTATAAGACTGATCTTTAGCAAGGGTTTAGTAGGGTCTTAGGCCTATTTTTGATCTTAATGATTGTTCATAAAGTTGGGATGTCCAACTTGAGAAAAATTTCAAAAAATATTTCCTATAATACCCATAATAACATACCCTAACTCCTTTTTATCTCATGCATAGCCTCATGAAATATGTGAGCAATTAAAAATGGCCTCTCGAGCTTATTTCTCTCTTTTTTCACAAGTATGAGTTAGTTTTGAACCAAAAAAATGGTTTTACCTTGACTTAATTTGAACTCTAAGAGTTTAAACACCTATATAATGGTCCTATGGACATGTTCCAATAGTTTTAAAATTATGGTTCATGGTGGAAATGAAAGAGACTCCTCATTTGGGCATTATGCCTAAGCATGTTAAGTAGGCTTAAGCTGCCCTTGAAGCTCAAAATTGACTTTCATGATTTTAATTACCCTATAATAACCTATAAAATTTTGTTCTATCACCATATACATGCACCAAGTCATTATAATTTTCATTCCATGTTTGAAATGGAAGTTGCTCACCATTTTCCCTTTAGACATTGTTTTTGTCTATTAGGTTGATTACAAACCTATGATTCCAAACCTCCCTATTAGTATCTATGCCTCTCTAATAGGTAATTAATTTTCCTCTAGGTTTAATAGAACTCTATACACCTTATATAAATTTCCTCCAAGCTTTTGGATCTAATTTTATAAACATCTCTCAATATTTGCATGGTTTGTGCAAGGGCAAAGTACCCCCAGTTTGAGAGAAAATAGGGGGTACTTACCCTATTTTTACAAAAAATATAATCATTTTATAGGAATATTTATGTTTTATATACCCTCTCCACAAGTTTCCATCTGGTGATCATATATATATGCCCTCCAATCCTCCAAAAGTCAAAACTATTATGTCTAGTCAAGGATTGTGTATGACTCTTTCTCAAGTGGATTGAATTATTCTTGCCTGAGTCACTTATTTGTTATAAATACATTTAAAAGTTATATGTTTTTTTCATTTCCATTATATTTGGGTTCCAATCATCATTCCTATCATTTTGACCCCTCAAACACCCATCCATACTCGTGGATTCACCAAACTCAGTTTCTACTTTGTTCTGACTATAGGTGTTAATGGATGACCTTCTCTCTCCATGGATCCATGTGGAATGGATATTATCATGATTACAATTAAGTTTTTAAGTATACCAATGTGTGTGATTCATCTCACCAAAACAAAACTCTCCATTTTAGACTTCTTTAATAGGCACTACGCCTAATTGTAAGTTGACTAAGTTTGGCCTTTGGAGGACTGCCTGTAGGTTGATTTATATGCATTAGGCATTAGGAGTGGAATTTTAGGATATATTTTAAGTCCAAAACATTATTTTTACTCTTTTCATACATTTAATTCTCTCACATACACTTTTATCTTTAAACAATTGTTCCTTTATCAAATATTATGTTTACTACCTATATGTGGACTAAGACACTCTTGTGGGGTTTTGTTATATGTCATCACCTTGCTTCTTGAGACTTATTTCAGGTGATAATTTCCCTTTGAATAAAATTTGGTTTCATATCATTCCTTTTCACACATCTTCCTCATTAACCTTCAAAACATTACCTTGCATATCCCTTGTAGTTACTACCTAGCTTGGTGTCCCCTGCCCATAACCTACATGTAGGTGTGAGACTACTTTATCCAAGTCATAGAATACTAAATCTCGCATTGTTTGAGACTTATCAAATTACTAAAGTAATTTTTATTATATTAGAATCAATTTTAATGTGTGAAATAACCACCAAACACATTTTCATATCTCACTATCATTTACCATGTTGTAGATGCACGTTATGATTTGTATGGATAGGGTATGTGAGGCAAACTAACATGGTGAGTTTCCTTCCTTGTGGTGTTCTATTGAATAATTTATGTTATTTTAAATAATTGAAAACATCTTATTATGATATCATGGTATATTTTCATCTAAAGGTGTGAGGCTACTTATGACTCAAGCCTATACAATTCACTATGGGAATTCAATGTTTTTGAAAGACAACCTTTAGGTATTCAAACTCTACCTTGAATTGACCCTTTGACCCAAAAATTTAGAATAAATATAATAAATAATAGGTATTAATAAAATCATCAATTAATATGTTTGAAACACCCTTTATGAATGTTATAAGAGGTCTGTAAAAACCCCTTGGGCCTCTATTTGGCTCATATAGGGACAAGATCCTAGAAATCAGTCACTGGGTCCCAGAAGGTAATCCTTCACTCAACTTGCCAATATAGTCTCTCTAAAGGTGAAATCATGGTATATATTCATGAAAGGACCTCAAGTATGTTTCCTCTTTATGTTTTAATGCTACAAAATGAATTTTCAATCTCCTATCAAGACCACCTGTAGGTGGTTATTTATATGCACAAGCAACAAGGAAAGATTGAAGCAATATGTGTGTTGCATAAGTCATCAACTTAGAATTTTACCTCATTAAAATGTTTAAATTAATATAATATATAATATAATGGCATGAAACAAGTATTGAAACATCCCATTAAATTTAAATATATCCTCCAAGCACCTAAAACAAGGCAGAGAACATGTTGATTGACTGGTCTACCGTGGTGGAGCCATGGGATTGTAAACATGAGAATGAAGGAGACTTGAATGGAAATTTAAAAGAGTTATGGATACATAAAAAACATATATATGAAACTAAAACAACCTCTAAATCCTTTGAAAAGGTAGAAAACTCTTGGAAATGCTAAAACTACCCATAACTCAAAAAATTACATCCTCTTTCAAATTGAGCTAGTTAGCATAGAAAAAGCACTTGAAACATGAAAACCAATGTATGGATAATTAGAGGGGTAATAAAATAAGCTTTGGAAGAAATATCAGCAACTAGTTTGTATGAACTTTCCCATAATGAAGGAAAACCTAAAAGGTGCATGGATGAGTAGGTAGTTTTTCATATTCCACTTTGAATGGATGGTTATTGAAGAAAATTTGACCAATACTAAAAATTATTATATGGATTTGAAGATCTTGGAGTGTATAATATTCCCATATGACAATTTTTCTTGAAACCCTTTGTGTTAGTTTGTTAGTTATACCAATCAAAAACCTGTAAGTAACTTTAGTTTACCAAGAAGAGAAAGAAGGGAGCTAAATGGTTTTGGCTTCAAATTTGTATTTATAGATAAACCAAATCATGGAGAGGAGATTTAGGAAGATGGAGATATGTTTATCTTCCTTTTTCACTATAAAACTTTCCTTTCTTCTTCAAAACCTATAATAGTTAGTAATAATCACTAAATACTTCTTAGGACACATGACATGTGACATAAGCATTTGTAACTTGCACATTTCCCAAAAAACCCATAAAAAGCATTAAATACACCTATTTGACCCCTTAAAATGACTTAGAATGATAAATGGACCTAGAAACTACTCGACCAAAGTTATTATAACATCAATTGATGCTAACTGACCTATGAAACACCTTAAAAACAAGATATTATACCCCCTTATATTCCTAAAATAATGTTTTTTACTAGGGGTACCCTATTTTGACTAAAAGTCAAAATTGGTCAACAATAAATAACTTGTATAAGGGATTTTTTATAATGTCATGGGGTATGATTAAAACTCATTTTATGTCATTTTATATTCAATTCTAAGCTTTGGTCATAGTCTAGCTTAGTCCTTATATCATATTGTGTCTTAGGGGTCATTTTAGGGTCATATATACAACTGGTAGATTTTCATGGTGACTGAGCATTTGCAAGACAAGCCTGAGAAATGTTATGTTTACACTTAGAAAATATTTCAAATTTTGGCTAAGTGTTAGATAATTTAGAGTTCTCTCAGATAAATTATTCTGCCTAAAGCCAACAACACAAGTACAAGTCATAATTCCCTCAAATAAATTATTCCACTTTATTCGGCTAAGTGATGGAATTCTTTTGAGAAAATTGCCTGGGATAATTTTCCTGAAGGTAGAATTATTTTAGATAATTTATCCTAAAGGAAAAATTCTATGTAAAAATTGGTTCAAACATTTTTTTTCCAAAACAAAAAACCCATAGACTTATTCTTTTGGGGATAGTGGCTAAGCAAAAAGCTTGAAGAGTAAATTCTTTCAAACATTTTATCCATGGAAACATACTAAGGACATAAGTCTTTTAAGAAAATTATCCCATGATAATTTTCCTAAAGGTCAATTTCCTTTGGACATTTTATTCACACAAAAGTCTTGAAGACTATTTCTTTTGGAGAAAGTGTTCGAGGCAATCTTTCCAAAAGAGTCATTTCTCTCAGACATTTTGTCTGATATATAAAGCCTAAAGATAAAGTTTTGATAAAAGTTACAAGGTAAATATTTTGGTGAAAATGTTTGAAACCAAAGGATCCTCATCAAGAGCCAAATTCATTTTCATTAGACAAATTATTTGATATAAAAGGCTTGAGGAAAATAGCCTGATGCAAAAGTCTTAAATAAGAAAATTTTCTAGAGGAAATTATTCTGTAATAATTCCCCAAAGACATAATTAAATCAACCAATTTTTTTTTCAAGGTTGATCTAGTACGTTGGTGACAAGTGTGCAAACATCAATATTAATCTAAATGTTCATCCATTAGGGTTAAAATATTTATAGCCATGCATACATATTTGATGCTCCCATGGATGTCAGTTGATAGGTACATAGATGTCAAAATTAGGCTTCATAAAATAGCCATTTCATTTCAAATGGTGGGTCTAGATAAATTTGAAGGTCCACATTTCATTGTTCATCTTGATCTAATGGTGTGAGATGATTTAAAGGGTCAAATTGCTCAAGAAGCCACCATGTGGCATAAGCACATAAAGTAGCAGGCTGATAATAAGATCTTGAGATTAACACATAATTTACAAGTGGCATGAGCATGTTTAAGATGATAGAATATTGATGGATCATATTTAATCATGCAAATTAGGTGGATCATAAGAGCAAGATGAGTCAAAATATTAATGATCTAAGCTAGTTTTTGATATCCAATCAAATGAAGGTGAGACCATATAACTTATATGAAGGTTGATAAAGAAATTTGTGATGAGTCAAGGTAAATAAAAGGCATGGAGCCATGTTAGGGCATGGTCTATTTCAAACCAGAGCCAATGTTTCAAAGGATGTCACCAAGGTGAACATGCAGACTTCAATGATTTCATCTTCGAGACCAACTTCATGGAAGTGACCCTTCTCTCAATTGTTTCACACTACATCAAATTAGTGAAGAGAAGTTAGCACTAGGAAAAATATTTAATAGATTTATCTGATTGTTCCAACCCCATTAATGTTAGAACGTAACTCAGAACAAATTGATCCTATTATTGTAAACATTAGGGAAGATCAAAGAGAGAATAATGTAACTCTACAACCACTTGAAGTGACCTAAATCAATTAAAAGGTTTAAATGATCATATTTTATAGATTTAGTTGTAATTATGGTTAAAATGGAGTTGTGATCATTTTATTCCTTTTCTTAGTGCTAAAATCTCTCTCTCTTGTTCTTATTTTCTATAAATATAGATTTTGATCTATTATTGAGTATCCCTCAGGTTAGTATAACTAGACTCTACCAAAATTTATATTTTTCACCTCTTATAGTAATGAATAGAGTATTTTTATATTTGTTTACTAATCTATGCAAAAGTGGTTGTAATCTTTCCTTTATAGGTCTAGGTTCAACCTAAGTGCTAATAAACTTTCTTATAGGTCATATAGTGTGTCTTAAGGTTGATGTCTTAAGTACAGAGTGGATAAGTTGACTGTCAGTGCTTTCAATCAATCCTTACCCTCATTTCCATCCAACCTAAGTTCATCAAATTAACCTCTAGGTGAAACACTATTGCTTTAAAATCATTGTAGACATTGCATTAGTTCTATTCATGGTCTATTAGTGTGTTAATGAGTTAATCTTGAGAGTGGATCCTTAAACATCCAATGCATCACCTCCCTTAGATTAGGTTCTATTTAAATATTCTCTAACTCTTTTATCTATAAATAATTAGTTTGTATAGATAAGATCATTTCAAGATACATTCAAGGAGCTAACTCTTAAATCTAGAGGCACATTTCTAGTATAGGTACACCCACATACCTAGAAATTTTCTCATGTTGCCCAAATCTAGAAAAATCCTAAACAACCTCTTTTAGGTTACAATATTTGGTGATAATAATTAATTCATTCTTAGTGAGACCCATTATCTATAAGATAACTTGTCAAGGTGAATGTTGTTCTTGACAAACATTAGCTGTAAATTGGTGTGCTACTCAACATTTGACAACTCCTTCAAAGTAAATATCATTCTAGACAATTATTTTGTTATAAAATTTCCCCTATAATTCATGATCCTCACTAGGTCATCCTCTACTAGAACATTCAATCTTATTTACCCACCAATTTTGCCTAAAATCCCTCTTGCAGTTTAGTATCCATAGCCTAATCTACCCTTTGAAGAATGAGTAGATTTTTCTAGGGACGAAAAGGTTGAAGAGGATGAATAAGTTTAAGATCTTGAAAAATAAAACATGGATAGATGTCATGCTTTCATTTCCTTCAATACTGATAATACAATTCAACTTCACATATATGATGTCATTCCTCTTCATGCCATAAAAGGTGTGCCCACATTCAATGGTGAGAGTCATATCACACCAAGTGAGAACATTAGAGATGTTTCTAACTTTTGTAGTTTCCCCAATATTGATCAAGAGAACATTTTTAGTAGCCTCCTTATCATGTCCCTTAAATGGAAAGCTCTTTATTTGTATAAGAATCTTGAAGGTGGATGCATCACAACATGGGATGAGTTTGGAGTATTGTTGACTTCTAAATTTGGAAATGAAAATGACCATGCTTCTCTCATACATCAGCTCAACATGAAAAAAAGGGGACCCAAAGAAATAATGCATGGCTTTAATAAGAGGTTTTAGAAGACTCGGCATAGATTTACTTCTCCCATGAGACCACCTACTAGTTTTGTGTTCCCTACTTACTTGAAAGCCATTGGGACTGAAATTATTATCATGCTTCAATATATGGGAGGATCCACCCTCCATAAAGCATATGAGCTTGTTATCAAATCTAAAAAAAATTTCATACAAGATAGAAGGTTTCCACCTAAAGTGTTTGTGCCTTTTTTGTCTCATGATTCTTCTAATACTCTAGATGTATCCCAAGTTCCTAATGTTAATACCAAGACTAAGGTTGTTCTTAGGCAAGCTAAAAATAATGTTTATTAGAAATCAAAGTTCTTAGCCTTAGAGGCTTAAAATAGATCATCTAATATGCAAAAAGGTGCCTATCACAATATTTAACCCTATAAACAATAGTATGGCCAAAAATATGGAAGAGGAAGAGGCTAATAGCAACCTAATCCCAACAATCCTGCTAACACATATAACCCTAACTCTACCACCAATTCAAAGGAGATGGTACTAGTTCATAATAATTTAGTACATGGAAAATATTAGAATCAAGACCAATTCATGGATGCCAATAAAAATGGAGAACAAGATTTGGTGGCTCAAGGAATAGTTACTTCCCTCTTATCAAATGAGGATGAGGTAATGATGTAGATTAATGAGGGTTGTCAACCTCAAGGAGAAATCTTTACCAATTTTTTGATTGAAAACTTTTGTGCTAAATCAAGTAGCCTCTATTTCATACAATACAAGGACCAAGAGGAAGGCTCTAGGAGGTGTCATTATCATGCCCATAGGATCATTCAATCCTCCTAAAAGGTAATAAGACATAGGTGCAAGTGTTATAGTTTCAAAGGTTTCTACATCTCCAACAAGTCAAAATATGACAATTTATGCTCTTATTACTCAAGTTTCAAGTAACTATCTACCTAAAAAATCCCAACATAAAGTAGGTATGTATTATTTAAACATTTTAGATTATTTTAAGAACACTAAAACATCCATTTCTCTTTGGGATGTCCATATGCCTGGTAAAAAAGAACTCCTATAGAATCAGTTAACTATTATCCTTATTAATGGCTCACCCTCAAATCAAATTCATGGCCATTTTTCTATTAAAAATGATCTTAATATAATTGTTGAACCATCCACTTGGGCTGAGAAACCTCTATCATTTTACCTCACCCTCATTATAGGTGACAAGTTGGTACACAATTGTATAGTCGATAGTGGAGCTTCTACTTCTATCATGCCCAAAGTTGTAGATACCAAGCTAGGATTAAAATATGATCCACATAGAAAAAGGGTCCATCAAATATATGGTACACATGCCATGATGGTAGAACTAATAAAAGGATTAAAGGTTTTCTTATATGGTTGTCTTAGTTTTCCTCTCTTACAAGACATAGTTGTGGTTGATCTCCAAGCCTACTTTGTAATCTACTTATAAAGGGATTTCATTGCCAAGATAGGTACATATATCTTATTTTACTAGTCTCTATTTGATTTTAGAATAATATATAAGGCGAAGGTGTTAATTAGGAAGTAACCTCTTGTAAGGTTTCATATTGAACCTTACATTGAGACAAGTTCTAATTTAAATTATGGTATTCATGAAGAGAAAGATTCTATTCTAGATGATGGAACTTCCTCCAAGATTTAGTCATTTCATATTTGTTTTTTTATGAATATGGTACTAATACTTATGATCAATATCCCTATACTCTCATAGATGAAACTAATTTAGGAGTATATTTTATACATGAAGGAGTACCAACACCTCTACTTGAAAAGGAAGAGGGTGAAGATGATGAGATCTGGAAGATATTTTTTGATGGTTAAATAAGTAAAGTTGGTGCAAGGGATGTTGTTATTCTTGTCTCTCCATCAAAACAATAATGTTATGCTTCATATAGATTTCATTTCAGTTTTACCTATAATGTAGCTGAATATGAAGGTTTGATTCATGGCTTCAATGGGTAAGGAGAAAAAGAATCAAGAACTTGCAAGTGTATGGGGATAGTGAATTAGTTTTTCATTAGGTCAAGAATGTGATCACCTCAATAAACCCTTTTATTAATTCATACAATTATAGGGTATGGGATTTTCTTGAGGACTTCATTGCATTCAATATATAATCAGTCCTAAGCAAACATAATAGTCATATTGATGGACTAGCTACTATAAGAGCTCAATTTGATACTTCAACTACCATAAAGGAGGAGGTAAAATTGAATCATATTAAGTTAATTATCAAACCTTCCATCCTTGATAATGAATTTTCTTAGAAAGTGTTTGACATTGACAAATATATTGCATGCTTCTTACAAAATGAGGCTGAATTTTCTTTAAGAAATCAAAGGAGTTTCCAAGAATAATTGGGTGATAAAATTTTACAAATAATAACCAATAATATATGTAAGGGTTTGGTGACCTTATAAATTATATTCAATTATAATTATCTGAAGAAGAAGGAGAAATTGAGTATGTCTACAAAAATGGAGAATTATTAAAGAGTCTTGATCTTCAATGATAAACTCCTCAAACTAGGCAAGGTATGTTCTACATTAGAGAAGCAAGCATTCATTGAGCTATGTAGAGAGTTTCATGATATATTCACTTAGTAATGTAAGGAACTAAAAGGTTTTGATCCTATCCTATCACACCATACCATTTATTTGGAACTTGGAGTTAAATCGATTAGAAAAAATCAAAGATCCATGAACCCCAAGGTTGATCAACTCATGAGGTTAGAACTTACCAAACTCCATGAATTTGAGATAATATTTATCATAAATCATTAAATGTGTCTATATAACCTTGTGCCTATTATAAATAATAATGGGGAGATAAGAATTTGTGTAGACTTCAGAGATATTAATAGAGTGTCACTCAAATATCATTATCCTCTACCCTCAATGGAGTAGATTTTGCAAATGGTTTTAGGTTCACATCTTTTCTCTCTTCTAGATGGATATATAGGATATAATTATATTTTATTCAATGAATATGGTCATTTTAAGACAAACTTCACTACTAAATGGGGGATTTTTTCCTATATACATATGCCCTTTGACCTATCCAATGCTAGTGCCACATTTCAAAGAATAATGGACATGACCTTCAAAGGTTTGATCAATGAAATGATATTGGTTTATCTAGATGATATAATATTATTTTATAAAGATACTAATGAAAAATTGAAATACTTTATACATGTTTTTGAAATATGGAAATAATATGGTGTATCTCTTAACACAAAAAAGTGCATCTTTATTGTTCATGAAGTTAATCTCGTAGGATATATTATTTCCAAATATGGTTTGACTATTGATCCTAAGAGAATAGATGATTTTATAGGATTACAATTTACCTTACATAATAAATATATTCAAATCTTCTTATGCAAGATAAATTTTATAAGGAGGTTCATATCTTGTTTTGCATCTTTAGTAAAACCTATCACAACTATGCTTAGGAAGAACCAAGTCTTTTCTTGGACCAAAGAGGGTAAGATAAGTTTTGAAGCCATAAATAAAGAAATTTTAGAAGATCATACCCTTTTTAATATTTATGTTAATAGTGAATTCATTTTTTATTCATTTTATAACCTTAATACTATCTCAGCCATGCTTATGCAAAAGAATGATGAGGGTGTGGAGCAACCAATTGCATTATTCAGTCAAGGTTTATAAGATTATGAAGTCAAGTACACATTTATGGAGAAATAGGTCCTTTAAATTATAAGAGTAATAAATAAGTTCATACATGTGGTGTTAAATAATAAGATTCATGTTATGGTCTCTCATACTAGCACCAAAGAGCTTTTTTTGAGCAAAGACCTTAGTGAAAAGAGGGCAAGGTGGATCACTAAGTTAATGGAGTATGATATTTATATCAAAGTGAAAAAATTGGTAAGGAGTAAAGGCCTTTGTGAACATATATATTAAGATCTTCATGATTTAAAATAAGAGGCTCTAGTCAACCATGAATTCCCCCAACCAGTTAGTTTATTGCCTCCACAAAGCTGGAAATATGATAAGATAAAATTTCTCCAAAATGGTGAGTATCCTAATAATATAAATAGATCAAAAAGGAGATATTTTAGTTTACAATCTATTGCCTTTTGTCTTGTGTATGGTGTATTTTTGAGGAGGGACATCAATGGTGTGCTATTAAGATGCACTAATAATGATCAATTTGGAGTGTTTCTTGAGAAGTTTTATGATGGGATATTAGGAGGTAATTTCTCTCCAAGAACCATAGCTACCAAGATCATGAGGGTTGGATTACCCAACATCTGAAAGGATTACAAATCTTGGGTGATAAGGTGTAGATAATTTTCTTTCTTTGTAGGAAAGTATAATCTTGTATCGCTCCCATTGAAGCCTATCTAAGTCGATCAAACTTTCATGTAATGGTGTCTTGATTTTATTGGCATGATAAATCCCCTATAAAGTGTTGGTAATAAATGGATACTCATATCAATTGATTATTTTACAAGATGGGTTGAGGTAGTATCATTGAAGTAAGATAATGAGAGTGTTATCTTGGATTTCTATGAGAGCATTATAACAATGTTTGACATTATTTCTACTATTATTTTAGATAATGATCTTCCTTTTATGGGTGCTTAGATAGCTGATTAGGGAAAATAATAATGGAATATTCTTGAGCACTTCATCTAACTATTACCCTCAAGGTAATGGGTTGGTTGAATATACTAACAATAACTTGATTAGAACCATCAAGAGAACCTTAGAACATAACCAAAGAGCTTGACACACAAAATTAAAGATAGCTTTATGGCTTGATAGGATAGCTCCCAAGAGGTCAATAGGGAATTCTCCTTTTTTGTTTATCTATGGAATGGAAGCTAGGTTGTCTATCTCTCAAGGACTATCTACCTTATAATTATCACACCAATTAGATTTGTTTGAGAACACTCCAATGGAGGTGACATTGGAAAAATTAATGAAGTTCAAGAGAATAGAGATAAAGATCATCAAGCTATGGAGCATCACCAAGTACTAATGAAGAGGTATTTTGACAAAAATGAAACTCTAATATCATTTTAAGAAGGTGACATAGTGTTTAAATGGGATAAAGATAGATCAAAACTAGGGAGGCATACTAGATTTGATACCTTATGGAGTAGACCATATGTCATCATCAAGCACAAGAAAATTAACTCTTTTTAGTTAGCAAGTGTTGGTTTCCATTTGTACACCTCTTTAATTTAGATTTGCACACTTTGAAGGAATTGGAAAGTAATGATGAGAAACCTCCTAGAATGTCATTATACTTGAGGGATGGTTTGGCACCAAGAATAGACCAGACTAGAGAAAATGACGGGGAAGAACCTACAGAGGGTATGATTAACTCCCTGCTATTTTTGGATCTACCTAAACCAAGGTGAGAGAACCTATGGGTTAGATTAATCTCATGGAGGGACTTTACACTTCAATCTCCATGGGGAATCTTATCACAAAGGGAAAATATGAGCAAAAAATAAACAATTTTTCACACTTCACCCATGAAGGGTTGTCACACAAAATACACAAATTCTTTATGTCATACACAAGCTACTAAATATAGATGAAAGGATGACTAAAATCTTCATTTTTATGAAATATTCAACAACAGGGATTAAATGGAAAATTATAGTGCTAGCATTTAAAGCAAAAACTACAAAAACATTTAAAAAATGAAAGGCCTTATGCATCTACATGGAAAATAACACTTATGGTATGCAAAAGGTATGTTAAATATAGGGTACAATAGGGTACAATAATTTTTTGGTTATAACAAGGGAGGGTGGTTTCTTGGTGTTTTTCAAATAGTAGACTATCTAAAAATATTTCATGACAATTTTCCTTAGTAAAGACATCTAAAACATTTCAAATTCAAAATAATGATAAACATCAAATCATCCCTAAGATACTAGGACATACATTGAATATAGAATCCCAAATATTTTCTCCTACCAATTTCATGAACTCAGGGAGTCCTTAAACAATACATTTCCAAATATAACTACAAAAATGGATTTATAAACTAGATACATGCTCAAAATGACAACTAGTAATGAACATAGACCTAGATATCCAATCAATAGTACTTGAAAATCATAGTATTGCATTTCATTAGAAGAATATAGTAAAGAGCCACAAATATTTTCCATAGGCTTGAAAATAAATATTATAGACATTAACACTTTAGAATTTTGCCATGGGGATATGCATGGTCAGACTTCTCTTGACAAGGGAGACAAAGAAATGCTCTTAAAGCCTATTAATGGTTGTATATATGTAACCAATTTAGTGAGGGAGATAGAGTCTATACACAACACTTGATGTCAAAAATAATTTTTGTAGAACTTGGAATTCAAGGAAATGGATGCCTAAAATTACCTATATCAACTTGAGAATCCCACAACAACCAACAACCTTGAAATTGAAGAGAAGTCTTCTATTTATACTTTTCAATCCTTCCCAAATATGGGACCATGGGCTGAAATTTTCAAAATTGCATATCAAAATTTTCCAGTCCCATCAAGATGCTCCCATCTAGAAAATTCCTTTTACTACACCTAAGATATTCATCAATTTCTAAGACAAATAATTATTACAACTACCTTCACAAAGAATGATGAAGAATTGTAACCACCTAGAACAAAATCCTTGATTTCTTGGTTGGAAATTCCCCTTACACAAGATGGGAGAGGAATATTAATTTAAGGAGCCAGAAAAACCATTTATCTTCTACATAACCTCTTAGAGATTCCCTTTTGACCAATCATCAACACAATTAGAATTACCTAGATATCTACCCTTCCTCTTATTCATGACATGGAACAACCTACTCTTTCAATTATTTCCTAAGGATATTATGGATCCATGGCTATTTGAGTAACCTTTCCTTTGAGTGGCCTAGATGGATCTTACAAATCTATAATATCCTTCTAGGGAGGAGCTGAGACAAAATAAAGGAAGTGAAAATACAACATCTTAGCATTATTTTACCCTTTTTACATTTTTAAGTGTTTAGAGATTTTTTTCACCTTTCCCACCAAAATTCAAGTGAGGAAAGCTTCAAAAAATTCATAGAGATTAAAAACACTTAGGACCTACCATGTGTCATTCATTCAACTCATCAGGTAATTCTTCACCTTTGTACCATTCTTTTGATTCTTGTGGTTGTGCCACTTATCACCATCATGGTACTTCCTTTGGGATTTGAAATTTCAACATTGGCCTCACTCCATTGGATATTCATCTCTTGAGCACACAAGAGCCATAGATCTTGAAATTATATGCTTGAGCTATAACCTTATGACATGCAACTACACCACCTATCATTATTACATTTTCCCATAAGATCTCTAACTTTACAACCTTGGTTGTGCACCATCAAATCATCTTATTATTAGAAAGTACATGCCATTTGATGTACCACATTTGAAAATAAATAACTACTTCATAGGGTCTAAAACTAATGCTCATGTGACCATCCCAAAAATTTGAATCCCAATGGCTAGTCCTTGCAGCTTAAAGTTCACATCCATGTACTTATCAAAAATGTCAATGAGACCATCACCTAAAAATTAGAAATATTATTTAGGGAAATTTTACTATGACAATTTTATTTCAGCATTGGCTTCCCTATTTACTTTGTCACTATTCTCCCACAAGAAATGAGTCTAAGCAATTCTCTTGAAAGAATTGAGCCTCTATACTTTTGTAGAAAGAAATTGGCACTTAACTCTTTTTCCTTTGTTGGGATAATTATTTTGGATAATTTATATAAAATAATTTCCCCATGTAAATTAAACTTAGTATTTATCTTTAAGAAATGCAATTCATTCAAACTCTTTGCTCAAGAAAAATGTCCAAAGGAAATAGACCTTTGCCCCATAATAATTTTGCTGAAAGAACCTTTTGATCTTTTAAAAATATCCTTTGGAATTTTTGTTAAGGGAACCTATCCTACAAAAAAGCATTTTAAAACTTGTGTAAGCATCCTCTAGATCCATAATTATCCTTTGAACATTTTGTATACAACCTTCAAGAATTTTACAAGGGCAAAATTCCCAAAGGAAATAATCCTTCGAACATTTTGCAAATGCACAATGGCCCTTCGAAAGTGTCTTTTAGGTTTTTCCAAGTGTACTTCACTTTTAAAAGTGCCATTCAAGAATTTCTCAAGTGTAAAATTCTTGAAGGAAATAATCCTATGGACATTTTACAAAGGCAAAATGGCCCTTTGGGATTTTTATAAAGTACCTTTGGCCGAAACAAATGACCTTATAATTTCATTAGGATTTTTATGCTAGAAAAATTCCTGAAGGACAAGTTCCCTTCAAAATTTTTACCATGGACAAAAAGTTTGAAATAAATGACACAAACTAATGAAATAACCCTTTGGAACTTTTTTAAAACACTTATCCTAAAATCAATAAGACATTGAATTATTTTAGAACTTTTTTAGCAGACAAAATATCTAACAAGAATAAATCTTTAAACTTTTTGTCTAAGAGAAAAAATTTGAAGACCTATTTCCATCAGACATTATGTTCATGCAAAAGGCTAAAAAAATCTAATGGAGGGAACACCTTCACCAAGAAAATAAAAGACAAAGTATGTAGCAAATTATGTACATGAAGTTGACCTCCCAAAGGAATACATGGAGAGATAAATCTAGATAAGGACATAAACCTTGATGTATACAAGGGCCCCATTCCTCTAGTATAATTTTTGACACTAACACAAGATCTCACTCAGGGATGTATACTCCCTATTGATGTGAAAATAACCACAAAACACAAGATTAGGTGCCAATACATTGGGCTATAGAGTTAAGACCAAGTAATTTTCTCAGTAGACACTCATGAAGGCTCAACAAAATAATGGTAGATTAACAAAAATAGATCAAGAACATCTAAAAATGATCACAAAAAAGGAACTTTACAAATAAGGCCTAAAGTATAAGGGAAATAAAGAAAATACATAATGTAATGATAATAATATATAGTATATAATATGGTACATAGATTATGGACTCAATTAAGGAAGTGATTTAGATCCCTACCATTGACTAGAAACTCTAGTATTTCACCATTTAGGTCTCTCAAGAAGAAGGTATGTTACCAAATCTAATAGTTAATGGAATAGGGACCCATCCACAGGGCATAAAAATTTCCATGCTTACCTTTCTCTTCATGCCTATTATACTAAAGTAGAACTAGGACACCTACTTAGAAAGTTCTTGGAGTGACCTTTCTATCAAATATTTTCATTAGCTTCTCCTTAAATTTGAAGTCATTTCATGAGTTTGTCTTCAAATTTCATTAATCTCAAAAATCTAGCTAACCCTAATTTCATATTGGTTTATTTTCTCATCATCTTCTAGTTGTTACATGAACTGATAGGTTGGAAATTATAAATTCATAGGAAAAACTACTTGATCTCCATAAAAAAGCTCAAAAGGGCTTCTACCTATAGCTCTCTTAGGCATAATCCTATCAACCCATAAGCAAACTTTAGTTTTTCAACCCACCTCTTATTATCTGCTTCCAAATATCATCTAATAATCTTGAGCAAGTTCATTTTAATTGATTCTACTTACCCATCCCCTTGAGGATTGTAGTTTAAATCATAAGTCAATTCAATCCCATAGTCTTTTCATAATTCCACCAAAGTTTTGGCTTTGAAGCTCATGGAATTATTAGTAATTATCTTAATAGGTACACCAAATGTACAAATAATCTGATTTAGCAAAAAATTCATGACTACCTAGTGTGTCAGTTTCTTTACAGGGATTGCTTTGATCCATTTGGTGAAGTAAATAGTTGAAACTAGTATCCATTTATGCCCCACACTTTATGAATCAAAAATTTTTCTAATGAAATCCATTCTCCATTATTTTAATGGGACCTCAATCATCATAGGTTGCAAAGAAAGAGAACCTGAAAGCTTTCATCCTCCCAACAAACCACTAACATTTTTCACACCTTCAAACTATCTAAACAACATAATTAATGATGGACACCATTAACTAACTCTCATAATTTTATGAGTTGTAACCTTAGGTTAAAATTGACCACCACAAACACCACTATGGAAGTATTCAATTAAGATAATAGTATATTCTTCTAATACACATCTAAGGGGAATCCCATCTAGATTCTTCCATGCAAGTCCATCTTTAGTCAATAGGTATTTTTGGGAGACAATTTTGAGAGTTCTCCTTTGATTCTTATCCAAATTAGGGGGATATTTCTGATTTTTCAAGTATTAAATAATTTCTTTATACCATAAAGATGCATTAAATTGACTCAAAGAATCATCAATATTAAAATAGTGGTGTTTAACTCAACGAATTTCAAATTGGTCTCAACCATAATCTTGGCTAGAGCCATCCATCTTACTAACTTGGTGGTCTAGATATCCATGTCACACTCCTATAACTTGTTAACCCATATGCACCTCTTATTGGATACTTTAGTCTGAGTTAAAATGTCCTTCACCATGGTTTGTGGGATGTAGGCAATAATCCTTGAACTCAAAATTTATGGCTTGAACATTTTAACATTCTTTAAAAGAGTGAAAGATTATTTCTCCATAATAGTGTGTTTTATTTTAGGACCTTGCATATATTTTCTAAATAAAGTTATGGACTGCTCATGACCATACTTGTTAATTTGCAATAGGACAACAACAACAATATTGTATGATGCAAAAGAGAATACCTAGAAAGGCCTTATGTAATCAGGACTAGCCAAGGTAGGAGTAGACTTTAAAGCTCCCTTTATGTCATTGAATTCTTGCATGGACTTATCTTCCCACTTGATGGTTTAGTCCTTCTTTACCATGGATCTAATAGATAGATTAACCTCTACAAAATTAGACACAAACCTCCTTACAAAGTTAATTTATATAAAGAAAAACTGAATTCCTTTCCTAGACTATAAGATAGTCACTTTGTCAATGGATTTAACCCTTTTGAGATCAATCATGACACCCTTTTTTGACATATATATCCCAATAAGTTGGCTTTTTGCACTCCAAACTGGGACTTGTTAAGATTAAGTGAAATACTAAACTCCCTACACTTGATCAACACCTTTCCCAGATGCTCCAAATGTTTTTATCTTGTTTTGGAGTACATAGTGATATCATCCTAATATACAATAATAAACTAGTTAATTATCACTATAAAGGCAATATTTATAGCTTGTTGGAACATTACACCAGCATTCATTAACCTGAAAGGCATCGTCATATATACATAAATTGCCCATGGTATGGTGAATGTAGTCTTATACCTCTCAGATTGTTTGACCACAACCTATTTATACCTTAAGAGCCATCTAATGTGTACAACATTTCTAATCCTATAACACTTTGTAGTAGGTTCTCTAGAATGGGCAAGGGATAATTATATTTTAAAGAATCCTTGTTTAGATTAAAAAACTACACATAGAAGTGGATATTTTCATGCTTATTTCTCATAGGGACTAAATTTTCAACCCATTATGAATAATAAATGGGATAAATGATAATACCATCCCTTAGCTTCTTTAACTCCTACCACATTTTGGTGGCCAAGATAGGGTTAATAGGCCTCTATTTCTACCTAAAAGGTTTGCTATTAGGCAACAATGGGATGATGTGCTAGAACAAGTCTTCCCTATATTTTCTTAGCTCAAAATAAGACCACATTAAGTAATCTTGGTACTTCTTTAGCATCTGCATGTAATCTTTATTCTAAGCTACACTTAAGTGAGTGCCCAACCAAACCTTTCTTGGTTTTTCATGAGAACCCAAATTACACTTAGTTATGTCTTTTGAAATGAATGAGTCTCTTGACTTGATCCTATCATCTCCATTAAAATATGCCTCCAAACTAACCATTCCTCTTTGGATAGTGTTTTTCTTCATCTGAATGACGTTTTTCCCAAACAAGGTCTCCTTCCCATCACAAACTTGAACCATGGATTCCAAGTCTATGGACTGATTTTGAAACTCAACCTCATAGTTTATAAACTTATTAATTTATTCATCATCATAGGCCTCTATTTCTACCTAAAAGGTTTGCTATTAGGCAATAATGGGATGATGTGCTAGAACAAGTCTTCCCTATATTTTTTTAGCTCAAAATAAGACCACATTAAGTAATCTTGGTACTTCTTTAGCATCTGCATGTAATCTTTATTCTAAGCTACACTTAAGTGAGTGCCCAACCAAACCTTTCTTGGTTTTTCATGAGAACCCAAATTACACTTAGTTATGTCTTTTGAAATGAATGAGTATCTTGACTTGATCCTATCATCACCATTAAAATATTCCTCCAAACTAACCATTCCTCTTTGGATAGTGTTTTTCTTCATCTGAATGATGTCTTTCCCAAACAAGGTCTCCTTCCCATCACAAAATTGAACCATGGATTCCAAGTCTATGGACTGATTTTGAGACTCAACCTCATAGTTTATAAACTTATTAATTTATTCATCATCATCAAAGACCAACCAATGATGAACATTATTTGGGATTGAAGGATTGACAAGAATCTCCTCTTGATACTAACAATGGGGTATCATATTTGTAATGTCAAATTGAGCACCTAGCCCCACAAGTATATTAGCTTATTGTTTGAAACTTTTATCATGATAAAAAATATTAAATGCATCAAATAACTATAGAAAGTCCCAAAAAACATCATGATACTTATTCAACCTTTAATTTTTTATGGTAAAATCAATGTAGACTTGCTTTACCACTAACTGAAAATCACCCTTAACAATCAAGCACTTGATTCCATATTCACATGTAATCCTTAGACCAAGCAAGACTACCTCATACTCAGTAGTATTATTAGTATACTCAAAATCAATCTAGAAAGAAAACATAAAATATTTACTATTGGGGGCATAGAAGACAACCCCAATTACATTTCCAATATTGGAGTAAGCCCCATCAAAGCACATCTTCTAAACTAAATTTTATTTATTAGTCTCTACATAAAAAAATAGGATATTCACTAGTATCAACATTCCCAAAAAAGTTTCCAATGTCAATGTCTATGTATATCACTTCATTGAGAGCATGCTTTGGATCTTTAATCACATGTAGCAACATTGAATCTCTATAAAGTATGACCATCTTACCCTCCAAAATAATGGTGTGATAATAAAGGTCCATCTACAAACTTCCACCCATGTTGGTATCCCACTTACATGATAGCAAAATCCCCCATTAGGCAAGCAGTCCACAACCACCACATATATATTCAAGAACTTGTTTAGATGCACTACCAACAATACTACAAACCCTTTAACTTGTCTAATAAATATAACTTCTCCTAAATCTATGGAATAATACTTACCAAAGGTTAACATGATATTTACTCCAAGATCATTGAAGACACCCAAGGGCATCACATTAAAAGAAACACTAGAGTCAAACATGTAGTTTTGAACAACTAGACCATTGATCAATAGATTCATATAAAATGGACCTACATTAAGCTAAATCTCTACCAATATTTTCCCCAAATATAACTCCAGAGTAGGTTTAACAACCACTTTTGATTCTTCATCTTCTTCTAGGGCTACTTGGGATATCTCAAATTCATTTGTAACTATCCTTTCACCAAATTAAAAATATTCAAAGACCATCTTCATGTGTTTAGGTATTCATAATAACTCAACAAGTGTTAAAGTAATCTTTATCTTACTCAACACTTGAGTCATATCACACACACTATATGGAGGAAGAGGTGTGTTTGGTTGAAGGGAAATGACACTTTCAGCTAGAATACAGTCACTTAAAGTTTAAAGTGGAATAGGCTAGGATGGATTTGTACTATTAGCAGTAGTATTCAAGGGTGTATTCTTATTAAGCTCATTTTCAATCTTAGGGATGCTAGATAATATAATCATTCTATTAATCCTAACAAGAGAACTTATAGGCTTAACATCTTGAGTTAGAGGTGCCATCTTGGAATATTACTAGACTACTATAAATTTCTTTGCTTCCTTACTTGCATTCCCTACCTTTGGATTTGTAGGGGTAGTGTCTTGAGGAGTAGCCCCTAGTTTCCTACTTCTCAAATTATAGTCATTCCTTTGGGTAGCTACTGTATTAAGTAATAATTACCTATCCTTAACTGATGGATTTCCCCTAGGATATTTCATGATCATCATAGAGCATAAGAAATCAAAATCATGAATGGGAAATTCATATGCCTGTGTCACATTAACATCACATGCAAAGTCAAAATTTGAGACACTTTCCATTTCAACAACACTCCATAACTAATCAAACATAGCATCAGTCAGTAATTATATGGAGTTAGTTGATTCATCTTGTGTTTTTTGGCAATCAATAATAAAAATCTCATAATCAAATGATGCATATTCAAGTTCATTTGGCTCTTCATCAACTTCTTTAGCAGTATCACATGGAGGGTGTGGGAAGAAGCATTTATCACACCAATCAATGTCTAAATCAAAATTTACATTTACCTAGGTATTTAAAGGATTAGGCACTTCCATTCCAACCCTTTTATTCTAATTTTTATCTGTTCTATCTTCATGTGCAAGCCTCTTCCCTCTATCATTATCACTATTATGGAAATAAATCCCCCTCTATGCTTGATTCATATTTGTATCCCTTTCATAGCTAATATACACTTGAGGGACCCCCTTTTAATCTCTATCTAACATATATAACATTTATTTGATAGTAGAGGCCAAAGTTTTGACAATTTTTTCCAAGTTCACTATCTTCATGGGCTATGTTTTTTCTAGATTTACCAACTTCGCATCAACCTACTTGTTCATAGGATTTCCCAAATCCTTGATGTTATTATGAATTTATATGGTTCTATTGAATTCCATCCATAAGTTAGTGGGAGCCTTGTCCCTCAAGGAATACATAGACTTCTTATCAAAGGCATCACAATACTTTATTAAGCACACTGTATCATTGGGTCTGATATTTTTGGGTAGCCACATCATGGTATTATTAAACCATGTGTTAAATTATTACACACTCATTAGGATTCTTCTTGATATTCTCAAATTCAACCAAAGGGAACCTTGGATCAATCCTATCACCATACTAAATTCTAAAAAAAAATTACAACTCTTCCCAGGAATCAATATATCCAATGGGAATAAAATTAAACCATTCAAGAGCATCTTCTCCTTACGTGTGCACAAATAAATTCATTTACACATCCTCACACTCAACCTTATAATATTCAATGATATTTTGAAAATCCCTTAGGTGTTGATCACTACTCACTACATTGTTCTCTTGGAATTTTGGGAGGCATTTCGTAACTTCATCTGGGACCTCCTTAGGATAGCCTTCTATCTCATTAAAATTGATAGTCTTGAATCTAATAACACTAAATTTAAGATGTGCATTCTCATTTTGGTCCTTATGCCTCATATTTTGTTCAATATGAGGTTGAATAATAAATGGCAAAGGGATACAAGGGGGTAAATGAGGTAGACTTGGTGTGTCAAACTTGAGAAGGGATTCAATTGGTTGAGATGAATCTAGAAAACAAACAAGACTGTGTATTTCAAAATAAATATAAGAGCTATGATAATCCTTAATAATGGGGTGGTTAACAAGGATTTCAAGATTATCAAAATCTTGATGGTCCTAAGTAGTTGAACTTTGCCTTTTAATAGGCCTCCCAACTTTTCCCCTTATGCTTTGAGGAATGCCTAAGGGTAGAACAAGTCTCTTAGATGGGTCACCTTTGAAAGATGATCTCAATCCTTATAGATTTACAAAAAATGAGATACTCAAAACTAAAAGTTAATAAATATTCAGAATAGGAACCAATCTCTCTAAAAACTAGAAAATACAAAGTTAGAGTCACCACTAGAAACAAACTTATAGAATAAAACAATTTACAAACTATTGTGATACAAACAAAAAAAAAACTTGTTGAAGCTCAATGAGATAAAGAACAAAGATACTAAAATCTTCAAAATAATTTAAAAAAGGGAAAATACACCTTCCAACATATAGTATTTTTAGATATTTACAACAAATGCATCATTATTCAAATTTTCAAACCTCAAATCCTAGCATGCCCTTGGTGGAGCATTATGGTGTTAACGGCCAAGATAGTTGGATCATTATAGTAATAGTAGAGAAATTTCAAACTGATAGCAATTCTATGCAAGAGTCCCTAGAAACATATGTGACTTGGAATTCAATTCATTCCCTAAAAATGGTGCCATAAGAGTGTTGGTTCCCAGCTGTATACCTCTCTAATTTCTCCTAGCATACTTTGAAAGAAATGGCAAACAATGATGAGAAACTTGCTAGAATGTTGTTGTAGCTGGGGGAGGGTTTGGCATCAAGAATGGAATAGACTAGAGAAAATGACTAAGAGGGACCTATAGATGGTATGGTTTACTCCCTACTATTTTTGGCTCTACCTAAACCAAGGTGAGTGAACTTATGGGGTAGATTACTCTTATGGAGAGATTTTACACTTCAATCTCTATGGGGATTCTTGGCACAAAGGGTAAATATGACCAAAGCATAACCAAGTTTGCACACTTCACACGTGAAGGGTTGTAACACAAAAATCATAGATAATATATGTCATACACAAGCTACTAAAGATAGATGAAATGATGATTGTAATCCTCATTTTTATGAAATATTCAACAATAGGGGTTAAATGAAAAACTATAGTGCTAAGATTTAGAGAACAAACTGTAGACACATTTCAAATATGTAAGGCCTTATGCATATAAAAGGAAAATAACACTTATGGTATGTAAAAGGTGTGTTAAATGTAAGGTGTAATAGGGTAGAATAGTTTGTTAGTTATAAAAAGGGAGGGTAGTGTGATTCTATTTTTTGAATAGTAGAGTATCTAACAGTATTTCATGATAATTTTATTTAGTAAAGACACACAAAACATTTCAAATGCAAGACAATTACAAACATAAAGTGATCCCTAAGAAACTTGAACATAAATTGAATCTGTAGTCCCAAATACTTTCTCCTTTTAAATTCATGAACCCCGGGAGTCCTTAAAGGGTATTAAACAATATACTACAAAATATAATTGTGAAAAGGGATTTATAAACTAGATGCATGCTGAAAATGATATCTAGTAATGAACATAGACCCAAATATCCAATCAAAAAAAATTTAAAATCATATTATTGCATTTTATTAGTAGAATATAGTAAAGAGCCACAAATATTTTCCATAAACTTGAAAAGAAATATTACAAACACCAACACTTCATAATGCTACCATGAAAATAGGCATGGTGATACTTCTCTTTTGAAAAGGGAGATTCTCAAAGATTATTAATGGCTATAGAGATGCAACCACCTTAGCAAGGGAGATATATTCTACACACAACACTTAATCCCAAAAATAATTCTTAAATAACCTAGACTTAGAGGAAATAGATGCCTAAAATGACCTAAATCAACCCAAAAACCTCACAACAACCAACAACCTTGAAATAAAAGAGAATCCTTCTATTTATAATTTTTGATCCTTCCCAGATATAGGACCATGGGTTGTAATTTTTGAAAATTATATAACAAATTTTTCTAGTCCTATCAAGATGCTCCTCACTAGAAAATACCTTTTTCTACACTTGAGATATTCATTGATTTCTAAGATAGATCATTACTAAAAATACCTTCATAAATAATGATGAGGACTTACAACCACCTAAAATAAACTCCTTTATTTCTTGTCTAGAAATTCCCCTTACATGAGCTAGGAGAGGAATATTCATTTGAGGATCCAAATAAACCATTTTTCTTTTGTGTAACTTCTTAGATATGCCCTTTTGATCACTCATTAGCACATCTAGAACTACCTAGACAACTACCCTTCCTCTTATGCATGCCTTGGAACAACCTACTATTGCAATGATTTCTTAGGAATATTATAGATCCATGGTCATTTGAGTAATATTTCCTTAGAGTGTCCCACCTAGCTCTTTCAAACCTATAATATCTTTCCATGGAGGAGTTGGGACAAAATAAAGCAAGAGAAAATACATCTTAGCTTTATTTTACCCTTTTTACCTTTTCAAGTGTTTAGGCCTTTGAGGACTTTTTGTACCCTACCCACCAAAAGGCAAGTGAGGCAAGCTTTGAAAAAGGCTCAAAGCTTAAAAAATTTGAGTACTTTCCATGTGTCATTCATTCAACTCATCAGGTAATTCTTCACCTTTGCACCATTCTTTTGATTCCCATGTTTGTGCTACATGTAACCCTCATGGTGCTTCCTCTAGGATTTGACATTTAAACATTGGCCTCACTTCATTGTATCTTCATCTCCCAAGCACATGTGAGCTATATATATTATAATGAGATGCTTGACCTATAACCTTATGGCACGTAGTCATGCTACCTATCATTCTTGTGTTTGCCCATGAGATCTTTAAATTTTAAACCTTGGTTATGTACTATCATATCATCCCATTTTGAAAAAGTGCATACCATTAGATCTACCCTATTTGAAAACAAATTAATACTTCATGAGATCTAAAAGTGGAACTCACATGACCATCCTAAACATTTTAATCCCAACAACTAGTCCTTGTAGCTTAAATTTGACATCCACGTGCCTATCAAAAACATCATCGAGACCATCAAATAAAAATTAGAAATATTCTTTTAGGTATTTTATTCTATGGTAATATTGTCTGAGCCTTAGCCTCCTTGTTTTCTTCGACAATATTTTTTCACAATAAATGATTCCAAGAAATTCTCTCAAAGGAATTAAACCTCTATACTTTTACCAAAATAAATTGGCACTTAGCTCTTTTTCTTTTGTTGGGATAATTTTTTTTGACAATTTGTCCAAAATAATTTCACCATAAAATTTGACCTTACCACTATTCCCAAAGAAATGCAATTCCTTCAGACTCTTTCCTCAATAAAAATGTCTAAAGGAAATATACCTCTACCCCACAATAATTTTACTAAAAGTGCCTTTTAAGAATTTGAAAATATCCTTTGGAATTTTTGTTAAGGGAACCTACCCTATAAAAATTCCCTTTTGAACTTGTGTAAGTTTCCCCCAAATCCATAATTATCCTTTGGACATTTTGTAGACACCCTTTGGGAATTTTTCAAGGGAAAAATGCCTAAAGGAAATAATCCTTTGAACATTTTTCAAAATCAAAGTGGCCCTTCAAAAGTGTCTTTTAGTTTTTTTTCAAGTGTCCTTCACCCTTTGAAAGTGGCCTTTGGGAATTTATCAAGGAAAAAATGCCCAAAGAAAATAATCCTTCAGACATTTTGCAAAGGAAAAATGGCCCTTTAGGATTTTTGGAAAGTACCTTTGGTTGAAAAAAATGACCTTACAATTCCTTTGAGCTTTTTATGTAGGCAAAATGATCAAAGGGCAAGTGCCCTTCAGACCTTTGACCATGGATAAAAATTCTAAAATAAATGACCTGAAACCAATGAAATATCCCTTCAAAAATTTTGTAAAACACTTAGCCTAATATTGATAAGTCATTGAATTCCTTTGGAACTTTTGTAGAAAATAAAATGTCTAATAGAAATAATTCTTCAGACTTTTTTTTGAGATAAATTTTTTGAAGACCTATTTCCTTTGGACATTATGTTCATGCAAAAGGTCCAAAAATTCTAAGGGAAGGAACATCTTCACCAAGAAAATACAAGACAAAGGACTTATAAAATTATGTACATGAACATGACCTTTCAAATTAATACATGAAGATAAAAATATGGCTAAGGACATAAACCCTGAATGCAGAAAAGGCCCCAATTACTCCAGTGCAATTTTGGGCATTACAAATAAGGATAAATGGAGAAGATATGCATATCCTTATGAATGGGATACATTATAAACCTTGTTAGTGATAACTAACGGCCAATTTTTTAAATATTATATTAGGTGTGTGTTTATTTTCTTGTTGTGTTATGCTCCAATAAGTGATTTTGAATCACATATGTGTATCTTGCCTTATGTTTTATTCCTATTATTTTCTATTGTTTGGTGCATTACAGAGGTATTTTTTATGTCAAGCTTATGTAATTATGACTCCATATCCCAATGGATAGGATTAGGAAATTGTTCATGTCATATCAAACATGCCACCCTTAGAAAATTTCCAAAGATATTAGCCATTTTTTCCCATATGCTAAAATAGATCAACCCCCTATAGTCAAAATCTTGTATAGGGTATTTTTTATAATGTCATAGGGTATGATTTTAATTCATTAATGCCATTTTATATGTCATTATAAGCTTTGGTCATAGTATAACTTAGTCCTTGTATCATTTGTTGTCTTAGGGGTCATTTTAGGGTCATATATGTAAGTGGTAGATTTTCATGGTGACCAAGAAGTTGTAAGAACAAGCTCAAGAAAGCCCAAGTTTACACTCAAGAAATATTTCAAATTTTGGTTAAGTGTTAGAGCATTAAAATTTCTCTCAGAGAAAATTTTCCACACAAAACTCAACAAAAGTACAAGTCATAATTCCCTCAGAGATATTATTCCACTTTATTTAGCTAAGTGTTGGAATTCTTTCAAGAAAATTATCTAGAATAATTTTCTTGAAGGCATAATTCTCTTGAAGAATTTCTCCTGAAGTCAAAAGGCTAAGTAAAAATTGTTTCAAATATTTTACCCAAAAAAAACAAGCCACAAACTTAATTATTTTGGGGATAGTGGCTAAGAAAAAATACTGAAGAGTAAATTCTTCTAGACATTTTGTCCATGGAAAAAGACTAAGGACACAATTCTTTCAGGAAAATTATCCCACAATAATCTATCCAAAGTTCAATTTATTTTAGACATATTTTCAACACAAAAGTCCTGAAGACTATTTATTTCAAAGAAAGTGTCCAAGGCAATCTTTCTGAAAGAGTCATTTCTTTCAAACATTTTTTCAAATACACATATCCCAAAGAAAAATTTCTAACAAAAGGTACAAGGAAAATATTTTTGGGAAAATGTTTAAAACCAAAGGATCCTCATCAAAAGCTAAATTCATTTATGTTAGAAAAATTATCTGATACAAAAGGCCCAAGGAAAATACCCTGATGCAAAAGTCCTAAACAAGCAAATTCTTTTAGGGAAATTGTTCTACAATAATTTCCTCAAAGACACAATTACATTGGCCAATTTATTTTGACAAGGTTGACCCAAAAGGGTCGTGACAAGTGTGTAAACATCAAAATCAAGCTTATTAGTCATCCATTATGGTCCAAAGATTGATAGTCATGTAGACATATTTGACGTTCCCATGGATGTCAATTGATGAGTACATAAAAGTCAAAATTGGGCCTCATGAAATAGTTGTTTGAGTTCAAATGGTGGGTCTAGAAAAATATGATGATATGTGTTGAATCATTCATCTTGATCTGATAGTGTGAGATGATTCAAAGGATTAAAGAGATCAAAAGGTCACTAGGTGACATAAGTGCATAAATAAATAAATTAACAATAAGATCCTAAGATCAATGCATGATTGACAAGTGGATGAGCATGTTAAAATTGATAGAAGATTGATGGAGTGTGTTTGATCATACTAATTAGGTAGATCAATAGAGCAAGATGAGTCAAAATATTAATGATCTAATCCTTTTTTTAATGGACAATCAAATAGAGGTGAGCCCAAGTGACTTAGATGAAGGTCAAAAAAGAAATTTTTGATAGGGAAAGGTAAATAAAAGGCATGGATCCAAGTTAGAGCATGGTCTAGTTTGGCCCAAAGCCAATGTTTTAATGTATGTCATCAAGGTAGACATGCAGACTTCAATGATTTTATCTCCAAGACTAACTACATGAAAGGGACCCTTCTCTTCATTTTTGTATGGTATGATGAACCAATGAAGAGTAGTTATCACTAGGACACAACTCTAATAGATTGATCTAATTGTTATAACCACATTTCTACCAAAACATAGATCAAAATAACTTGATCATACCATTGTAAACATTAAGGAAGATCAAGGAGGGAATAATGTAACTGTACAACCATTTGAAGTGACTCAAATCAATTAAAAGGTCTAAATGAACATATTTTATGGATTCAATTGTAATTTTCATTAAAATGGAGTTGTGATCATTTGATTCCTTTTATTATATCCAAAATCCCTCTCTCTTCCTCTCTTTTTCTATAAATATAGATTTTGAGCTATTGTTGAGTATCCCTCAGGTTGGTACAACTAGACTCTACCATAATTTATATTATACATCTCTTAGAATAATGAATATAGTATTTTTATAGTTTTTTAATAATTTATTCTTAGTGTGTGTATTTTTCTAATATGCAAAAGTGGTTTTCATCTTCTCTTTATAGGTCTAGGTTCAACCTAAGTGCTAATAAACTTTCTTCTAAGTCATCTAGTGTGTCTTAAGGTTTATGTCTCAGGTATAGAGTGGATAAATTGATTGTAAGTACTTTCAATCAATACTTACTCTCATTTACCTCCAACATAAGTTCATCAAATCAACCTCTAGGTGAAACACTATTAATTGGAAATCATTGTATATATTACGCTAGTTCTATTCATGGTCTATTAGTGTGCTAATGAGTCAATATTGAGAGTGGATCCTTGAACATTTGGTAAATCACTTACTTTAGATTAGGTTCTATTCATGTATTAGCTAACTCTTATCTCCATAATTAATTATTTGGTATAGATAAGAGCATTTCGAGATACAATCAGGGAGATAGCCATTAAATCTAGAGGTTCATTTCCAATATAGGTACACCCACATACCTAGAAATGTTTCCATGTTACCCAAATCTAGAAGAGGCCTAATCAACCTCTTCTAGGGTGTAATATTTACTGAAAAAAAGTTCTCTTTTACTCTCTATTGAGTTCTTGGGGACATGTTCTAGTGACTAATAATTGAATAATACTTGAATACCAATCCTTTTAGGAAACCTATGTTTGGTAGACTTCTCTAATGGGATGTGTGGGCCTGGTTCATTCTTCAAATAAATAATACCTTATCCTCTAATGATCTTGGTAGGTTTAATATCAATTTAAAAATTTTACAATTTCACCATCCATTTTCTCCTATGCTCTCCTAATTTGTTATATCCCAACTTAAGCTTGACAACAAGATCTAGTATAATAGCAATGGTCTCATTCTTGAGGATGGAGTGTCTAAACCCTTTTATTTCTTTGACAAGGGTGAAGATTTATTTTTCAATCAAGGATTATTTAATTTCATATATTAAGTTAATGATCATAAAAGTGATAGGGTAGTCACTTTCTTTCATCTTTTATGTAAGTACAACAATGATTATATGCTCTGAAGTGAATGAGTACAGGGATAAGTCCTTAGTAAAAGTTCAAGATCACTAAAACTAGGGATTATGGTATGGATTTACTAATTTATTAGAAACACTTCTTATTTTTAAGTGTCCATTCTAATTTAGAATCATATTTGAGTATTATGTTCAGGGATCTAACAATTTATGCAAATCTTGATATGAATTTTCTCATGAAATTAATCTTCCCAAAGGAGGACTTTAGATCCTTTTTACTATTTAGGAACATTATTTTTGAAATTTATTGATTTATTTTTGGTTCAATGGTGATACCATCTTTGGTGATAATTTGACCCAATGATTTTCCTTCAATAATGCCAAGTATACTCTTCTTGGGGTTCAATGGGATACTAAAGTTCCTTCACCTTTCAAAAATGGACTGAAGATGGTTGATATAATCAGATCTATTTTTAGATAAAATAGTGAGGTTGTATATGTACATAATTATGAATTTGAATATCATTCCCTTGAATGCATGATCCATGACTCTTTTAAAATTATCTCCAACATTGATCAACCCAAATGGCATTTATTTATATGCATAAGTTCCCCATTTTGTAGTAAATGCCATTTCCATCCTATCTTATGACTCCACTAATAATTTATTATATCCCAAAAATACATCTAAAAAATGCATCATTTTATAACCACTCATAGTTTGTATCACCTCATCCAAGGAGGGCATCGAATAATTATCTTTTTCTAAAGCTTTATTAAGGTTTTTGAAGTGAACACACATCCTAATTTTTTTTCTCTTTTTACTGATTAGAAATAGATTATCCACCCATGTTGAATTCTTAATAGGAAAGACTATCTGGTCACTTATCAACTTCTCTACTTCTTGCTAGATCAACATTTACAAGATAGGATTAACTAGTCTTTGCCTTTGCCTAAATGGTTTATGATCTAGGTTGAGTGGAATTATGTGGGTGATGAATTTAGGATTGAATATCCTTAAGTAATCATAGGTCCATGAAATTACATCTTTATACCTAATGATCAATTCCTTGACCGTTTGCCTTTTATTTAGAGTGAAAATTAAATTGATATTTATGAGGTGTGATTTTCTTTCATCACCTACATTTTCTGAGCTAAACTCAAACTCATCAACCTTGAGTTATCTTTATTTTTATTCTTGAGGGTCCATATCAAAGGCGCTTTCAAAGGTTACCATCCCTAGTGGTAGATGATTTTAATCTATTTGGATAACATCCTCTTCATCCAATTCTTCATAGCACTGGTGGATCCTTTCCTTATCATCAATTATTTACAGATCTAACTATAATAAATTAGTCAAAAACTAGATGATCTATTGATCATTATCAAACACTTGAAAATTTTCAATATTGTTTGGAATTAATGGATAAGGTACCAATTTTATGGATAAATTTTGCACTTTTGACTCTTGTAGAGGTGCCAAATTTTCTGTTAAAATGGCTAGTGAAATGGAAGCTTGGTTTTATTCTCTTAGAATGACCACTTTATTAAAAGCCTCAAATTAATTAATTAAATCACAAGCTATATTATTTTACTTCTTTAAATATGAAAGTTTTAATTGATACTTATTCCTGACCTAGTTGAACATGAGTTTTGAGTCTCCAAATACCATCAATTCCTTGATGTTATTTTTAAAGGAAAATTACAATCCTAGAATTAGGGCCTCATATTCCGCTTTATTATTGGTCCATGAAAACTAGAGCCTATATGATACTAATTATTTATTTCCTTGTGGATAGACCAATTTGATACCAATACTTGATCCTCACTTGGATCTCACTCTATCAAAATGGAGGGTTGATAATCAAGAAGGGCCCAACACTTATTTCTATGTTTTATGCTTTATGATAAATGTATAAATTATAGGGATATGAGACTTGTAGCTTACTTATTAATTATTAGTGTTGCAATATGTAATATGGTTCTTCATCCTTGGCTCTTAATTTATCTTGATCTAGTTCATAATACCCATTTATGGTAGCCAAATGTGAGAGAAGTCTATGGAAAGGTATCCATTAAGTGTCTTTGACTAATCTCTACTCAATATTAGCCCATACCCCTTAGTAATATCTACTACTTGTATATTGGTAGTCATCTATACTCAAGGTTTTATGTCATGTGCCCTTCTAGTTGACATCTTTCCAAGTGGATGATTAGCCTATTATGCGACCCTCATAGGCTGATGGGATGGATAGAGGGTCTTGATGGAGCTGGGCTTGGCTTCGAGTAGCAAAATTGTTCCAGTTGGCTTTTGTTCAAGCTCTTTCAGACATGGATTAAGGGAGATATTAATATTTAATTGATTTAATCAAATATTAATTATTTGGTCTAATTTTAATCAAATATTAATTAATTAATTATTAATTATTTGGTCTAATTTTAATCAAATATTAATTAATTATTAATTATTAATTATTAATTATTTGGTCTAATTTTAAAACCCTAATTCTAATTTAAGAAAATCTAATTTTGGCAAGCACACCTTTTTGAGGGTATAAGGGTTTCTCATGGGAGAGGGTTCAATTACGATTATTGTTCTAAAGACAAATTTTGCTAAGTATTTTCTTGAGAAAACTGAGCCAAGGGTTCCAGTATTCTATCTGCATTGAAGAATGTGCCCTCTTCAATGTGTACGATTCAGAGGCTGTGAGATATCAGTTAATCTATTGCCAGGTTGAGAGATAACTTCACACAAAAGTTATCACAGGTATCTATAGGGATTTATTTCATTAGGTTTTTTGATTCAGGGTTTTGATTCAGATATTGCACAGATAAAATATCTTCTATATTAGAGCTATATATCTTGATATCAGGGATCCAACAAATAGGTTGTGCTATATTGGTGGCCATACAAAGTCTGTACAGTTTCGTACAAAATTTGTACGCATCAGTGAAAAGTTCAAACACTGACATTGGTAGGTAGAGACCTACAACGACTGACATCGGCTAACCTCTCATTGACATTGGTGGGTTAACGACCCCAGTCGACTGACGATGGTAGTATAACTGACATCGGTGACTGTGTTTTTAACATAGTAGGCCGAAACGTACCAGATCTAGGCTTATTTCCTAGTTTGTGGAATACTCAGGCTTTTAAGGCCATATTTTTAATATTATTTTGTATACTTGATAGAGGACATCTATTGTAATCATCTGAGTGAATAAACAAGAGATTATACTATGGTTTATTTTATCTATTTGAAGATATTTTTTCACGAATAAAGATAAGCAATTTAATAATATTCAATTTTAGATTTCAAGGTAAATAGGGGATATTACAGTGGTATCAGAGCTAAATCTTGCCATCCTAAGGGTTTGACAATCTTACGTAGCCACAAGAGTTGGGACCACATAGGTATTTCACACGCAGTAGAGCTTTGCTTGAAGGTGATCAGGTTTTAGAACAACAGTTGATCACCATGAGTGACAAGCATGAAGGTAGCCCACACAGGGGCCACAGGCATAATGATGATTAAGAAACTCAAGAATTCTTCTGAGTTATGGCTACATGCCAGGAACAAATGAATCAGGTGCTATAGGCACTCACTACTATGGTAGAGAGGATGAACACACTTGTTTGATAGAATGGGGAGTTAGGAGATAACATGAGTGTTAATGTCAATCAGAGACCACAACTAACCCATTCTAGGACAACTGATAGGCCTTCATGGCCCACATTTGTTTAGGAGGAACCAGAGGCTCTAGTAGAGGAGGTGGTAGGAGAGCTCCTATTTGCTGACACACTCATGGTAGTGAATGAGGAGTGGGAGTTATTATCACCTAAGGTCAGAGAGAGGATTACTTTTGACCAGTTCCTCACACAGAGGAGAGAGCATAACTGAGGTCGACATGATTGGAGACCTAGACACCAAAATAATGATCTGAAGTAGGCTATGAGTAGGCTCACACTAGCAATGTTTGACAGTAGTGGCAAGGTCACAGTGCAGGCCTGGATTAGTAAGCTAGAAACATTTCTCACATTACGTCTAATGGGTGAGGGAGATGTTATCATATATGCGACACTACATCTTGAGGGAGTAGCTCATGATTGGTGGCACCACGGGATGGTGACACTCCATCATGATTGGATCACATCTTATCAAGAGTTTTTGGATAGGCTGGTGGAGCATTTTGACATGAAGGATCCGGAATCCTATTTCTGAGAGTTGGCACAGTTACGCTAGAGTGGCAGTCTAGAGTCTTACATTGGTGACTTCCAAAAGTTATCATTTATGGTTCCTAAAATTTTAGAGAGGTGACTTGTAGTGCTCTTCATGGGGAAATTAATAGAACCATTGAGAGGTTGGATCCAAGGCTTTGATCCTCCTTCATTATAAGAAGCTATGAAGAAGGCACGTAGTTTGGAGATGGCTGCCCCATCAAGTAAATTTAACTCCAAAGGTACTTCTTCATCTAGGGACAATAAGGGTTTTAATAGGAATAGAGAAAGACCAAGTTTCAACATAGATAAATCAGATGTTAAGAATGATTCAAAGGCCAACCCAGTATCACCACCTTTGGATAGAGAGGCTCTTAATGATCTACGCAGGAAGAAGTTTTTTTTTTACTTCAAAGGTCCCTATGATGCCAATCATGATTGTCCTTTGAGGCCTAAGGGCAAGGCAAATCAGGTGATGTGAGCTTATTATGAGGATGAGGAGTTAGAAGATTCTGAACATCAATATTATTCTGAGGAGCCAGAGGATGAGGCTTCAGAGCCTAAGGTAGAGGCAGAGTTAGAGATCTAAATTTAGGAGGCATGCCTATCTAGCATCCAACAGGAGGGGTCATTCAAACTCCATGGAGTTTTAGCAAGATAGAGGGTCATCACCCTTCTTGACACGAGATCCACACATAATTTTATTGATACTAGATTTGTGGAGAAGCATGGACTCACCATAGAAGAGTTCGAGGGCATTAGAGTTAAGGTGGCTGACGGTTACACCCTTAGGTGTGAATGGATGACTAGAGATCTCCCATTGTGCTTGAACAACTATGAGATCAAGGCTGATTATTATGTGGTGAACATGGGGGATATATATTTGGTCTTGGGCATGAAGTGGCTTCATTCCCTTGAGGTAGTCATTCTTTGTCTTAAGGACATGAAGATCTATTTTGATGTTGATGGGAAGACACACATTCTTAAGGCAATACGGGATGACAACATCAAAACTATTTCTTTTCATCAGATGGAGAAGCTCATGAGACATGATATGGTAGAGTGGGCTGATGAGTGCACATTGGCACCAATACAAGAGGGACAGCAGAAGACTGAGTATCATCCTGACATTCAGTAGTTGAGAGTCAAGCATGATAAGGAATTTAGTGATATTCCACTAGGGAGACCTCTAGACAGGGGCATAGAGCACATTATTGAGCTTGAGGAGGGCGATAAGCCCATTATGATTACTCCTTATTAACATCCTAAGTGGTTGAAGTATGAGATAAAAAAAAATTAAGGAGTTACTTGTTATGGGTCACATTCGGCCTAGCAAATCACCGTTCGCTTCTTCAGTTGTTCTGGTGAAGAAGAAGGATGGCACCCTATGCATGTGCATTGACTACAGAGCCCTAAATAAGAGAACCATTAAGAATAGGTATCCAATACCTCATATTGATGAGCTTATTGATGAGCTCCATGGTGCACATTACTTCACAAAGATAGACTTAAGGTTAGGCTATCATCAGATCAGGGTTCGTGAGCAGGACGTTGAGAAGACAATTTTTCGTTGTCATTGTGGACACTGTGAGTTTGTAGTGATGCCATTTGGGCTCACTAATGTGCCAGAAACATTTTATTCCACCATGAATAGAGTCTTCCATTCATTGCTAAGGAGGTTTGTACTTGTTTTTTTTTATGACATTCTTATATATAGTAGGACATGGCAGGAGCATTTGGCTCATCTAGAGACTGTACTCAGCATTTTGGAGAGGGAGTCCTTGTATGCCAAGGAGTCCAAATGTGATTTGGGGATGACCAAATTGTTATACTTGGGTCATATTATCAGTGTAGGGGGAGTGCAGATGGATCCTGAGAAGATCCGCGCTATCATAGACTGGCCTATTCCGGCAAACCTTACACAGCTACAGGGATTTCTAGGTTTGTGTGGATTTTATCATAGGTTTGTAAATGGTTATTCATGACATGCAGCTCCTATGATATATTTGATGAAAAATGGTGATTTTTGTTGGACACCTGAAGCATAGGAGTGTTTTTTAAGGTTTAAGGAGTTGATGACTATGTGCCTAGTTTTGGCACTACCTGATTTTTTGAAGCCTTTTGAGCTTCAGTGCGATACTTCCAGTGAGGGCATTGGAGCGGTGCTTATGCAGGAAAAGCACCCCATAATATATGAGATCCATAAGCTTAGGGGGTCAGAGAGACTTTACAACATTTATGATAAGGAGATGCTTGCTATCATGCATGCCTTGGCAAAATTTAGGCAATATCTCATGCACAGTACGTTTTGCATCAAAACAGACCACAATTGTTTGAGACATTTCTTGGGGCAGCCATACCTCAATGATCATCAGAAAAAGTGGGTGAGAAAATTATAGGCATATGACTTTGACATCTCTTTCATTAAGGGCACCCAGAATGTAGTGCCCGATGCTCTTTCACGCAAGCTGTATTTGAGCACTATTGTCCATATTACAGAGGATTGGAGACATATGATTGTGGTAGATTATGCCAAGGATACATGGGCATCCAGCATTGTTGAGGGATCAATGGTTGACATCAGGTATACTCTTGTGAATGATTTGATGATTTACAAGAGTAGGGTTTATTTGATCCCAAGATCAGTGGTGAAGAACATTCTCATGCAAGCTTTTCATGATGTACCTACTACAGGACATCTCAGGTATTTCAAGACCTATAGATAGATTAGGGAGAGATTCACATGGAAAGGACTCAAGGAAGATGTTCTTCAGTATGTTCATGAGTGCCCTATTTGTCAGTAGAACAAGTAGGAGAACACGTACCTAGTAGGATTGTTGCAGCCACTTCCAATTCCTGATAGGAAGTGGGAGTTCTTGTTGATGGATTTCATTACGGGCTTACCTAAAGCCCAAGGATGAGATTGCATATATTTAGTCATGGATTAGTTAGTGAAGTATGCCCACTTCTTTCTAATTACCACCACATACACAGCTACATAGGTGGTGGAGGTTTTCTTCTGAGAGGTATTCTGAGTACATGGGTTGCCTCAGAGCATAGTGAGCGATAGGGATCGTCGGTTCTTGAGTCACTTCTGGCAGGAGGTGTTTAGACTCTGTGGGACTGAGCTTACACCGAGCACCAGTTACCACCCGTAGACTAATGGATAGACAGAGATATTAAATAAATGGGTGGAGGGATACCTTAGGAACTACATTGTAGGGCAGTAAAATGCTTGGGTCAAGTGGATTCATTTGTGTGAGTATTGTTATAACATGACTTTCCACATGACCATTCAAATGTCTCCTTTTATGGCATTATATAGGTATGAGGCGCCGAGTTTTCTAGATTTGCTACTGAGTGACAGTAGAGTACCGAGTGCTAGAGACTTATTGCAAGAGAGTCAGGATACTATGAGGACTCTTGAAGAGAATATTTCTAAGGCACAAAATTAGTATAAGTAATATGCATATCAGTGGAGGATAGAGAGATCTTTTGATGTGGGTGACATGGTCTATCTTATGATGTAGCCTTACCATCAGTCTACTCTTAGGAAGAGTGGGGCAGAGAAGCTTAAGCCACATTACTATAGTCCTTTTAGGATCCTGGGGCATGTTGGAGAGATGGATTATGAGCTAGAGCTTTTGATAGAGAGAAAGGTAAACAATCTTTTTCATGTATCACACCTCAAAAAGGCATTAGGACACTGTGTGATACCTTCTACAGTTTTACCTCCCTTAGATGATGAGGGAAAGTTGATTTTAGTACCTGAGTCTATCCTAGAGTATAGAGAGAGATAGTTGTATAGGAGGACTATCATGGAATATTTGGTAAAGTCAAGAGATTTGCCAATGGAGGATGCGATATGGGAGAGCAAAGATATTCTACGGCATTTGGAGTTGAGATTGCTTGAGGACAAGTAATTTTAGGAGGGGCGAACTGTCATGTCCCCTTCTAGTTGACATCTTTTCGAGTGGATGATTAGCCTATTATGTGACCCTCATAGGCTGATGGGATGGATAGAGGGTCTTGATGGAGCTGGGCTTAGCTTTGAGTAGCAAAATTGTTCTAATTGGCTTTCATTCAGGCTCTTTAGGACATGGATTAAAGGAGATATTAATATTTTATTGATTTAATCAAATATTAATTATTTGGTCTAAATTTAATCAAATATTAATTATTAATTATTTGGTATAATTTTAAAACCCTAATTCTAATTTAAGGAACTCTAATTCTAATTTAAGAAAATCTAATTTTGGCAAGAACACCTTTTTGAGGGTATAAGGGTTTCTCATGGGAGAGGGTTGAATTATGATTATTGTTCTGAAAACAAATTTTGCTAAGGATTTTCTTGAGAACACTGAGCCAAGGGTTCTAGTATTCTATTTGCATTAAAGAACATGCCCTCTTCAGTGTGTGAAATTCAGAGGCTGTGAGATATCAGCTGATCTATTGCTAGGTTGAGAGATAACTTCACACAAAAGTTATCACAGGTATCTACAGGGATTTATTTTATTAGGTTTTTTGATTCAGGGTTTTGATTCAAATATTACACAAATAAAAGATCTTCTGTATTAGAGCTATATATCTTGAGATCAGGGATCTAGCAAATAGGTTGTGCTATATTGGCAGCTATACAAAGTCCATACAGTGTCATACAGAATCCGTACACATCAGCATAAAGTTCAAACACCGACATCGGCAGGGAGAGACCTACAATGACCGACATCGGCTAACCTGTCACTGATGTCGACAAGTTAACGACCCCAGTTGACTGACGATGGCAGTATAACTGACATCAGCGACTGTGCTTTTAACACAGTAGGCTGAGATGTACCAGATCCACGCTTATTTCCTAGTTTGTGAAATACTCAGGCTATTAAGGCCATATTTTTTATATTATTTTGTATACTTGACAGAGGACATCTATTGTAATCATCTGAGAAAATAAAAAAGACATTATACTTTGGTTTACTTTATCTATTTGAAGATATTTTTTCACAAATAAAGATAAGCAATTTAATAATATTTAGTTTCAGATTTCAAGGGAAACATGGGATATTACATTTTAATGCAACTTGGATTCTTACATCACTAAGTTTTCCTAAAATAGGCACTACTATTTTATCCATCTATAAAACATTCGTCTTAGATGGTCTTGGGGTTAAACATAGATTTTGGTAAATAGAGATGGGCATCATGGTAATTTAAGATCTGGAATCTACTAAAAAATTTGTGTATAATTTTTTAAAATGCATGAATGGTTAGCAAGAAAGTGGGATCCTTAGGCTTGCTTTTGTATATAATATTTGTATTGGTGGTTTTGGAATTTTATATAACAAACTTGCCTATGATAGACTTCCATAAGAGATCCTTTTTTTATATTATTTGTCTCACTTCATGAAGAGTGATATTGGCCTTAATCTTCTTCATATCTTCTATAATGTTATATCTTCCCTTACTCTGCTTTTCTCTATGTTGAGGTTGATCATTCCTTTTTGGGGGTAGAAGATTATTATCAGATTTAAGATTTAGGGGAATAATTACGTTATTTGGAGGCATACAAGTGGTGAGAGGCTATATGTTTCTCATATTGTAATTGTTCCTGTTGAACTATTGAAATGCTTGCGCTTCATCAGAATTATCATGTAGAACATTTTCATCTTCATTGGGGAAGGGAAACTCATAAGTTTTAAATACCATAGCTAAACTTGAAGGTCTAGATTCATGAGGGAGATCTAGAGGATTCATCATTTGGTCTTGTCCAATCATTTCCCTCTAAAATATTTCAAAGGATACACAAAATTATACATAATCTAATTCCCCATGATATGATGTGTTGTGAACCAAACACCAATTAGACAAACCTATCTCCATGATATTGATTTTTAGGCTATTATTGTTCTACATTATTGGTGCACCTATTGAAAGGCATGCTTTATCTTGGAAAGATATAATTCTATCAATAATTCTGATTGGTAGTATTACCCATTCTTTTTTCATATTTAAGAAGTCATTGCTTAATTTTAGACCATTCTTCATATAGAACCCAATTCAACTTTGGTGGAGTCAGCATGCTAAGAAACTATTGTATTGGTGTGATCAAAATGTTGATTTTATTGGTTCTACTAAGATATATTCCTTTGTTTTTTATTATTCAAGAACCCATCATTATTATTGGTTTTTGGCTACATCATGGGAGGCAAAGTGTATAACTGATTGTGGTTGAATGTAGGGGTATTTTAATTAGCATGTGAAATTGGATTTAGATATGGTAATCCATTATTGAATGTTTGGCCTCCTAAATTTTGAGTATTGAACTATGGATTGGGCTACTTTTCAATATTAATAGCTTCTTTATATGCCAAATTTAAAGTATTAGTTATGGAAGCTCTTCATACAAACACTACAGTAATAGGAACCATAGTGTTTTTGTATATTTTGAGTGCTAAATCTATGTCTAGATTATATCAGGAATTTAACTGAGTGTACATATTATAAAATCTTGCATTGAAGGCATGAATTTACTTGTTGAGCTCCCTCTTCATGTTGGTTAAATGTTTATACACTAGAATTAGATTAATCACTTGCCCAAATTATGCAAGAAAATTATTTTTATACTCATTCCATGAGATGATAGAAATTTACTACAAATCGAGATACAAATCATAAACAAAATCCTATAGATAAAATGAGAAAAACCTACATGAAACATCCTCATGGGTGACATTAATTAATTTCAAAGAAGCCTTCAAATATTTAATATGTTCTTATTCCATACTCCTATTTAAGGGGGAGAATATAGGCAAGTACTTCTCCATATTCCTTGACAGATCATGTTGGTCTCCAAAAATGGCAATAGCAGATCCAACTAGCTAAGGTCGAGCCATATGGGGATTAAAAAATGGTATGCCTCTTACTAGAGAAGGTGTCCTAGATCAATGTATCTTAGGGATGATAGGTATTGGTCTAGGCCTCTTATTATTTGACAATGGTGAAACCAAAAGGCTAGCTTCAAACCTAGGTGTTGTGACTCACTTATGTGTCTCTAGTGTAACTCTACATAGTGACAAACCTCTACTATTGAGAAAACACATAAGTGTGCCCTCCTTCTAACACCATATTTTTTATTATTGATATGGGTTTTATGTATACCCAAATATAATGAATGAGGTAGCCTATAATGTTTTAGGATCTCTATGAAATGAAGTTCCACTATAGATCACAAGTTGTAACCATGTAGTTAAAATAACCATGTGATGGAATAGTATGTTAAGCTCATAGGATGTTTAACTCATTTTGTGGATAAATGTGTTAAATCCAATATAAATTAACCACTAAATGAGTTGGATGAATGGATATTTTATCTGTAGTGGGTAGATCTCAATCAAAAATAGAGGAAAAGGTAAGTCATAAATAAAGGTCTTATGTTCTTAAAAGGTCACTTCTAAGGTTGTTTCTTTGGTGGAAAAGTATCCTCAAGACCAATGTTTATTTCTTGTAGTTATTACACACTTACAAACAAGCATGGTTAACAACATAGAAAAATAGGTATAAGAAAATTAGTGATCTCAAATGAAAATTGATCTCCTTAGGGTTGTTGTTGCACACTCTTATCTAAGAGGTTACAACTCAGACTAAAAATTTATCTAGATTAGTTATATCAAATGCCTAGATGACCATACTAAAGTAAATACTACTACACACCTTATATTATCAACTCAATGAATACAAATTGATTAAACTAACAAATTTTACCAATCCTTAATAGCTGTATAACATCTAAGATCAATATTCATTGATTAAAACAATCAAATTCATCCATAACATTGGTAACTTAAAAATTATTGAGCTGATCCAAACAAAGAAACTAAATTTTCAATAACATAGAAAAGAAAAATAAAGAACAAACATAGTTTCATGACAATCAATCACTTGATTTCTTCCTGTATATTGATCGAAACTCCAACCCTTTAAAAGAGGGTTTTACATGTATTTACAATACTTAGGGAAGGGGTCACCTCATCATCCAAGTATAGCTAAAATTTATTTTACATCAAAATAACTAGAAGCTAAGTTCTAGTTCAATATAAAATTCTGTTATAATCTATTGATTACATTAGACATGCAATGTGTGCATGATGGAAAAATAATTTGTTAAATTATAACATGGATGTAACAATATTTAACTAGTCATGAATAATAATTACATGTAAAATTATATGAAATTTGCCTTTGATTAATGTTGAATTGGTTCTAAATTGGCACTACTCATGGTTGTGGTTGTAACTAAAGTAATAACTAGAGTTGAGTTGGTGATTGGATTTGAACTAGTGGATATAATAGATGTTGTAAATGAAGTTGTCGATAAAAATTAATTGTTATCTTGAACTAAGCTAGTATGTGGATTTGATGCACTTATTGAGCTAGGAGGGACTGAATTTGTAACTAGTGTTGTAACTAACACATTAGGTGAAGACTAATCTTAAATATAAGGTGGTGCGAAAGTAGACATATTATTGGCCTCAATATCCTAATAATGTTTGTATCCTGTAGCATGTTGTGCCTATACTATGCTCATATCTAGTAGAGGAAGTCTATTTACCCTATCTACTTGTGCCATTAGCCTTATTCCATTTCAATTTCTTTACTCCTTGTCAAGATCAAATTTTCCTCAATATCTTCTAAATCCAATCCTTGAGAACTCTACTTGAAACTATCCAAAGATTTATTGTATTATTTGGTCAAAAACAAACCTGGACACCAACTTCCTAGTGTTATCCCATGCTCATGTCAATTCTATCTCATTTAAAATTTTCAATGCGTGTTTCTCTTGTTTTGTAATCTTTGTAACTAAAGAATTAGAAAAAATTACCCATTCTCAAACCTCTTGAATCATAATGAATTATATATTCAATATATTTATTTCCTCTAGGGATTTATCAAATTCAAATGGTTGAATTCCATAGTGGTAGTATATTAAACCAAGAAATTTAATTTGTTCTCATCTTCCTTTAGAAACTTAAATAATTTTGTTATTATGGTTACATGTGGAGCCAATTATGATCTTAAAAAATGAATGGTATATAAAATTTCATATAACCTTAATGTTTCACTTTGAACATCCTATTCTATCCTAAAAGAAACATCGATTACATATTATTATTCCTTGAGTGTCTACATATTTTCTTCTAATTATTTTATTACTTTTTTATTGCCTCATGAATGGCTAACATTTATCTAATATGGGGGTCAATTTAGGACTTAAAGTCCTCAATGTAAAGGGACTGACCCTTCTTTATATCTTCTCTTTTTGAAAGAGAGTAAATATCTTCTCTTTATTTTAGAATTAGGCCTCACCCACTACTATATTTTATCTTCCTCTTACTCACCCTTTGTACTGAAGCTGTTGATTTATCAAAGAGAGAACTCATAGTGGGTAACTTAGTGATCTTCAAGTTCCACCTCTTATAAGTTTATGATTCTAATTCCTTCACCTAATTTGGAAGAGTTAGCTTTGATGGATCTAATGGTTGTGCCTCTATTTGAGTGTCTTCTATAAGATAAATTTCAAGTGCTAGCTTAGAAATTAAATTCCATATTAATTTAGACCAGTCTACATTCCATAGATGTGGCATGGGATGAACAATGTATAACTAGTTTCTTCTTGGGAGCTCTTTTTGTGGCCACCACTGTTGTGGTTTATAGTAATCCTGATGAGGGAATTGGTGAACTCAATTGAGTAGAATAAAATGACATGTGGATGATGGGTTGGATAGTGGTAGTGGATTCATAGGTGGATATTAAAGGAGTTATTATTGACATAATGAAAATAGGCTTATTAAGGAATGATGACATAGGAAGAAAAGTAGATAAAACTAGTAATGAAAAAGAATAAATAATTGATAACGACATAATAGGATAAATACCAAAGGAAGTAGTAAATATAAAACCCTTACCTAATTGGTAACCACTAATAACCTTATCTTATTTTATATCCTCTTCATCCACCTCATGGCTTGGATCACCTTCAACTAAAGGTTGTGCTTGCCCACTTGGAACCTCTATAGATGGTGTCTATGGCCTTTCTAACCTAGATTTTCTTTTATATTATATTATTGTCCTCTCAGTTTGAGGATTAACCACTTATTGGGTAGAAAGGGGAAGAATCATACTATATTTTATGGTTACCGAAACATCCATAGTAGGTTCAATATCATCCTCATCAGAGGATTATAAACATATGATTCCCTCTTTTATACCCATAGTTTTATCCTCCATTTGAATTGATTCTTCAAATAAAATTTTTACCTTCCTCACTTCAATAGTAGACATTTGAAATTGAGGATCCTCTTCTTCCTTTTGCATTGCATCATGTGATGTCTCCCCTACATTTTGATCTTTCTCTTATTATGGATCTATCATCATAGTAGGTGGATGTTGAGGATCCTAGATTTGATCTTGTGGCTTATAAAAATGTCCACCACTATAGAAATCAAATGGTGTCTATTCCCCTAGTGGTGGGATCCTAAATTTTGATCACCCAAGTGTAAGGGAGGGGTATACTTGGATTACCCTCAATAAGTCTTCACTTAGACCAATAGTCTTAGCCATTTCCTTAAATTTTGAATCATATTTTATGTTAAGAAACAAGAAGTCATGATCAAAAGTATCATTGTTGTAAGGGATTCTCAAATTATGAACCTTTTGTTTCCTTTTCTAGTAGGGGTCCCAATCCCTATGGAACAGAGTATCCAAGGCATAAACCTTCCTTGTATTACTAATCTCTTTGAAGTGTTTATGCTATGTGTATTACATCATCCTAATTATGAGGTGGGATTCATGAGAGGTACTCTTTTTTCTATTGGTCAGGTCTTCATCCATCCCATTCCATAATTGGAAATTAATTTTCTATTTAACAACTTTATCTAGGATGAATTTGGGGAGATGAAGAGGGTCAACCTTGTGTCCAACAACCATGATAACAGTATAGTCTGGGTACACCCAATAATATACCAAATATATGAGTATATTGGTGATTCTATTATATATATTTGATAGAGGTTGGAAATGAATTACCATCCAAACTTGTGGATATAAATCCTTTCAAATTATAGAAATGTTCCTCACATATACATAAATTTTGAAGAAAGAGTAGAATTCATAGATTTTATAATTACTATAATTAGGGTTTGGATTCTACATAGCTCTATTATGTCTATCAGAATTCCCCATGATTGCATACAAAATATATGACATCATGTATAGTTTTCCACTTTGGGGCCTCTTATCTTAGTGTAGTATCAATTATTATAGTCAGGCACTGATAATTTCTCCTAGTGTATAGGTGTACTCTGAGGTGATGAGCAGGTCAAGAAGTGGTGACTAATATAAATTAAACAAATGAATGCTTGGCTGGCCAAATAATTGATTTAATAATTCCATGCCAATATTAATTCCCTTCTAGAACTGGGTGATGGGAACAAGGTTCTTGTTAGTTTGTTTGAGTGTAAAGCTCTCTCTTAGAAGAAGCCATTTCCATACTACTTGTTCCACATTATTATTTTTCATCCAACCAAACACACTATGAAAATCAAATGTAACATCTAGAATGGTAAAAAATAAATACTTCATAAATGTATCCCTTGATATATATGAAAAAATGATGATATTGTTGACATAATTTAAGAAACCATCATCTATAATTTTCCCTTGAAAGAACAAGTCTCGTAATAAGTCAATGCATGACATTAATTCTATTTTAGTAGTTGAATGGTAGAATACTTTGAATTTTAAGGGTAATAAGTTAGATTCAATTTTTTTATTCTATAGATATCCCTTCCTCACAAGTAAATGAGTCAAAATTCTCTATGACCTCCCATAGAGATGAATAATTTTTATAAAGACCATGAAACAATATTGCATCAAAAATTATATCTACGTATTTTGTTGAATATTTAATAGAAAACCTAGATGTTTTTAAAGCTCCCTTGTATGTTTTAGATGAGTATGCCATTATTTTTTCTTAGTTCTGGTAAGGTTTGAGATCTTAAAAATAATGGCTTGAAACTTTGTTCTATACATTAAAGATTGTTTTAGATGTAACTACCATCTCAAAATAATCAAATGATGTGATCTTGGTTAATGGATTAATTTTATAGTTTTTGACATTAATTATAGTTCATGTGCCATTAATCACCAACATCTATGATCTCATCACCTTTATTCAATTTGAACTTAACCACCCAAGCCTAGTGGGAATGCTACATAGGATGGTTACTCATTCAGGGTGCCATGGTCTTACTCCTTTTTGAATCTTGTCACTAAATGGTTTAATTAATGGGTTTAAATTTAAATTTAGGCCAAATGTTGTGATATGGTGATCCTAGAGTTCTGAATAAAAGACCTCAAAGACCAAAATATTATTCAAAGAGATTTGTTTGAGATGATTTGTCAGGGAAAGTCACCAAAGAGAAAGTTCCCAACTGAAAGGTTCTAAATTAAGGTCATCAAAAGAGAAATTTCTCTACCAAATTTTCTAAAGGAAGATTAGTTTTTGGATGAAGTTATCACAAATAAATTTCTTGACCAAAAGTCTCTGAAGTGAATTTGCCAAAAAAAATATGCCAAATACCAAAACCTTATGAACAAGAATGTTTCTGATGTAAAGTTTTTGCATAAGAGGTGCCAAAAATGACCTAAAAGAATGTTACCAAATGAAATTATACTGATCAGAACAAAATTTAAAATAAAGTTCTTGAAGACCAAAATGTCGAAGACCAAAAACTTGCCAAAAATTGAAATTTGCCAAAGACCAAAATGCCCATAATGTTGAATAAAATTAATATAAATAATTAAATCCAAATAAAATAACCTAAATAAACAAGTCTAAATACCTGTTATACACAAAAAAAATCCAAATTTTCCATTAATAGATTAGTTTCAATAATTCCTTCCAATGGAAATGGGTTGTAGGATCAAATAAGTGCACCCAAAAGAGATTTAATGTTTAAAACATCCACTTTCCATAGATAATAAAACCATCCCAAACACACATGCATAGCCCAAATAATAAATTAGCTTTCTAAAAATAAAGGGGGCACCCACTTTTTAAATAAAACCCAAGTTGGGGTATGTTGAATATAATGGATCCTTATATATATTAGAATTAACTATATATCCAATCCTTCAAATAAGGCCTTTAACTTATTTAGTTATCCCCTACATGTTGGCTTGTGTGTGAATCATGAAATATGTGGAAATCAAGTATAATCGTGGCCTACCTTGTAACTTGGCAAATATAGCTCTTGGGTTGGTCCTTCAATACTTTAGACATTTGTATGTTTTTTCCCATTTGATTTATATTAAATAGGATAAAATATGGAATCTTTTATTTATTGAGTGATTGATTGAATGATTTGATAAACTTCCTTAGGTATTTTTGGGTGTATGATAGGTTAGGAATGAATGAGGGTTAATCTCATATTTATATCAATCCCTTTTTAGAATTAAATCATATTAAATAACTTATATTAACCCTTAGGATATGTTTCATTTTCAAATTAGAAGACTTTGCGACACTGGAAACTTGCATCAAAGTAAGACACATGCATCAACATAGGTGTCTAAATGGGATACTAGTGTCTAGGGAATAGGAAAGTAGGTACATACTCAAAACTTGTATAGGTAGAAGATAAGTAAGTTTTAAGCATTTTGGGTAGGATATAAGGTCTAGGTAATCAACATAATACTGATTAGACCAAAATATAGTAAAAATAACACAAGATAGACTATATGTAAGACTTATAAAAGTAAGAAATTTCCATAACTAGGAGGAATAACCAGGTCTAAGTTTTCCAAGTGTAAAATATTGAGGTACTATATAATTTATAAATATCATCTACAATAAAGTGATACCTAAGGATAACCATCATGGTTGTACTCAGGTAGTTTCCACATTTTTTACCTTACTCTATGCAAAACATAAAATGAAACATGTATAAATAAGTTTTTACTTATGATATAAAATTTTAATGTGATAAATTACACATATTTTAAATTAAATATCAATGAATAAATACACTTGTATCTATGTAAACCAATATGTCTTATAAATATTTGTCTTTTGAAGACATTAGAAAATGGGGTGATCATGCCCTTTGGATATGGAAATGTTCAAACATGGATTGAGTTGAATATGCCTTAACTTTCATTTGAAATGGATAAGTTCATAGAATTTATGTCACACATAACTTCAGCCTACACAACTCACTAAATCTATGAAATGAAATCCACCAAGGGTTCTAACAAATACCTAAGGATCTGCATAAATTTTCTACATCATCTACTTTAAATGGATTATATGATTTAATCTAAGTAATACCTAAGTATTTATTGAGAATAATTTTTTTTAGAATGAATCCCATATGTGATGTATATGTTTCAAATCTAATAACCTGCATAATCTAAGTCCAAATTATTATAATATCTATTAAAATGTGAATATATTCCTCTAACATGGTAATTATCTAATATGAATTATGTAATATGCATAGTAATATCATAGAATATATGAAATAAAAATTTTAAATTTGAAAATTATTCAACATATGCTTTATATATACCCCAATATATCTCAAACATGTAATAATCTAAGTAAAACCTATAATACTATACATAAAAATACACCATTCTTATTTAATCCTAAAATTTATATTAAGTGGGAATATAAGCTTAAAATGGTAGATATAGATTAGGGCACAAGGATGGTAGACTACCTCTAGAGTAGGTTAATTGTTTATGAATATCATATATAACATACACTAAATTTACTATGATAAGATGCTAAATATAGAATGTATAACTATGATAGATATTATAATGACAATGAACACAATATACTTACTTTCATCAAATTTTAGTATATATCTAGTTATCAAACATATAAAAAGTGGTCAAGATATAGATTCTAGAACAATCACCTGATTCTTTAAATTTGACCTCTCCATGGAACAAGGATGGTAGACTACCTCTAGAGCAGGATAATTATTTACAAAACTTAGATAGAACAAACACTAATTTTATTATGATAAGATGATAAATATAAATTGTACAACTATGATAGATATTGTAATGATAATGAACACAATATCCTTAGTTGAAATGAATACTAATACAGATCTAGTTATGGAATAGGTATAAAGTGGACTAGATCTAGATTCTAGAATAATTGCCTGATTCTATAAATTAGACTTTTGTATCTGAGAATAATTATGTCAGCCTAGTATGATTGAGTTGATGTTCTTATATTATTTAGATGTAGGTTTCTAGTATGGAATATCTACTGAAATAGGATGCAACACCTATATGTTTTTGGGTTTTATGTCACCTTTTCTCTAGTGCATTAATATCCAGGTCATGGACTATCGCTCCTTGTCAAATATCAAAACCCTATTTCTTCATCTTCATAGTGGCTATGGGAAAAATGGGTTAGTAGGCACATGATGCCAAGATACCCCTAAAAACCCTCTATAAATGAGTGTTGCCTACATATCCATTAATTTTAAGAGGGCCTCAAACTTATGTAGTTATCCCTTATATGTTAGCCCATGTGTGTATCATGCATTGTGTGATAAGAAAGTACAATAGTGACCTAGATTATAATTTGGAAAATATATCTCTTGAGTTATTCTTTCAGTACTTTCCACCTATAGATATGTTTCCCCTATGACTGATATATAAATAGGAGAGAATAGAATTTTTTTTCTCACTTGAGTGATTGATATAATGATTTTGTTAAGTTTCCTTGTAAGTTTATAAGTGTTTCCAAGTCTTTTACTAGGTAAGGAATGAATGAGGGTTAATCATGTATCTATACCAATCCTTAAAAAAAAATATCTCACTTTAAATAACTTAGGATAACCATAAGA